>VKKW01000089.1:0-312500 GCA_018350135.1 Citrus trifoliata
CTTCATATTACTTAATTTCTATTACACACACCCAGATACACACACGCGCACACACACACATTATAGTAAGAATTTTCTTATTTTTTTATAACTATTATTAATTTCCTTATATTTTAATGAGTTGATTTTTTTTCAATTTAATTAAATTTGTGTGCTTTAAAAGGAAAAAAAGTTTCTGGAAAATTTATCAAATTTTCTCTAAAAAAACAATAAAACAAACACTTTAGTAATAAAATTTACCAAACGAAAATATTTTGCTGTTGAAACTCACCGCAATCACAACAACATAGTTAATTAAACACTTAGTTGCATGTTTGTTTAGTGGCTTATTTCATTTGTAAAATAGAAGTAACTTATTTCATCAGTTGTAACAATCTGCAATTGGCCCGAAATCTTTTCATAAGTTACTAGTTCAACAATTTCAAATTGGCCCGAAATCTTTCTATCAACAGAAAATTAGTGAAACATTTTAAGTAATTTTTATATTACTGTTAAGAGGCCTTGTAAAAAGAATTGGCCAAGGCCTCAAATGCCCTTTAGCTGGCCGAGGAATGTTCTTTCCTCCTTAATTTTTTTATTGATCCCATTGCAGGATACATTGACTTTGTAATCTGCTCATATAATGGCATCGTCACTAGATGTGCTCTAGGCTAAAGCACGTTATCTTCAAAATGTTATATGGACCACCTATGTTATAGTATTTTTTTTCTTAAGTTAAATTCATTTGTAATCTTTGTTTATTTATTTTATTGACAATTGGATTTTTTAATGGATTGTATAAGTTACGTGTGTTGGAGAATTAACAAATTAAACACTCAAAAAACACACTATTTTGTTTCTTCAACAATACTCCTCACCGACTACAACTCTTACTTTTCACTCTCTACAACTTAGAGATTTTGTTACTTAACTTGATGCATAAACTAAAGGGGAGAGGGGGTGTTCATAAATGAAACAAACTAATCACAACCATTCATTTATTCAACTACCACACAAATCCTCACCATTCATTAAAATCTACCACTCACCACTTCACCAACCACACCTACTACACCTACCACAAGAAGCTTTTATGTATTTGGGCTTGAATTGATTCATCTTGGTGAAATACGAGTGTGCAACCCAAGAGAGGGGGTGAATTGGTATTTTAAAAATTACCCTAACAAAACCACACAACAATCCAATCTAACGCCTTAATAAATTCGAAATCATTAAGTTCAATAAAAGCACAATAACAAATAAGTAAGAGAGAAGAGAAACAAACACACGAATTTTTATGTGGTTCAGCAATCCCCGCCTACGTCCACGCCTCCAAGCAATCTAAGCTTGAGGATTTCACTATCCAAGCCTTCCAAGTCTTCAAATGTTTACAATTGACTTCAAAGTGTCAATGAACCTTTACAACAAAGAGATTATCTCCCAATCTCTTCACTCAAGTGTCTCACACACTCAAACACTCACAATTGAGATGAGGAATTGAAGATTACAATAAAAACTCTTTTAAAGAGTAAATATACAAATTGAAGAACAAAAGACCATTCAAGGTTTTATGATTTGCGAAATGACAACTCAATAAATGTTGTGTGCTTTTTTATTTTTCTTGCTAGAGAGCTTGAAAATGAATTGGATTTGAGTTTATAGAGTTTGAGTTCAAAAACTAGCCGTTTTGCACATTTTGGTGATAATCGACTTACCGTTTATGAAATCCGGTTAGCCGCTTTTATGTTATCGTTACAACAAAAATTTGAATTTCAGAACATCCGGTATACCGCTTACGAAATCTGGATAGCTGTTTATTTTTCAGAAGCTTACTGTCCAAAATCTAGTCTACCGCTTGTCACATCTGGTCAGCCGCTTGCTACAGTAAATGTTACAGTGAACTATTTTCTAAAATTATAGTTTGACCCTAAAACTTTATAAAACTATATTATGGGCCAAAACGTTATGAAAATTTTCAAATAGGTCCAATTTTAAAATTTCTAAATAATGCTTTGTCAATCTCAAAACTTTCTAAAATTATATTATGTCCCAAATATGTGAAATTATAGAATGGTCCAAAATATTTAAATATTTTTAAATAAGTCTAAATCTGAAATTCAAAACAATATCAAAGATTGTAAAATACTTTCATTTTAGTCCATAACTTGAAAAACAACTTAACTCTATAAAATCATTTTCTTATTATAAAAACACAATCATAAATCTTTGTTTAACCAACACATATGATTTGTTATCATCAAAATCAATAATTATAGCCATATAGACTAATAATCTCCCCCTTTTTATGATGAAAAAACACATTATAAAAAATTGATTTAGTTATGAAAAGCTCCCCCTTAATCAATGCAAGATTAAAAATTAATTTGAAAATGATTTAGAAGACTCCACCTGCATAAATGCATATGAATGTTTTTCATAACAAATAAATTTCTCATATTTTCCCTTTACAAATTTTATCTCCCATTTCATCATAAAAAAGAAGTAAAGCTCCCCCTATCAATCATCACAATCTCAATACAAGCATATTATTTCAAAAAACAACCAAATCATAAGTGTAGAGATTGGCAAGTTATACATTCAACTTGAGCAACCTCTCCCAAGATCACCAGATCAGAATTACAAGATGAATTAAAGATGATTTGAAAATTACAATGATCATAAACAACTCAACAACACCACGAATTAATAGTAAACAATCAAAGAAAACTAAAAGAAACCAAGAATGAACCCAAACACAGCAAGTAACATGGTTTAGTCAATTCAACATCGACGTACTTGAACAGAGGAAAAAATTAACCAGCTTTATTGATTTAACCAAGTCTCGTTTACAATAAGATTTACATAGCCCTAATCAAGGAACAAGAGACCTCTCTATTCACAAGCTCTCTGTCACCAGAATCCTCTGAAACCCCCTCTGTTTTGTTACACCAGAATCAGCTCCAAATGCTGAGTTTATAACAACCTAAAAGCATTCCCAGCTAAGCACGTGAGCAGCAAAGGACTCTAACGGCTTTTAACAGCCTTCACAGGTCTTTTAAAATGTCACGTGCGTTGCTCGTGATTCTTATAACCAAAATGATAGAACCATAGGTCGTTTTACAAAGATACATAAAGGTAGCATGAAACGCAGATTACTGTGTCATTTTGCTTTGTTATTTGCGGAGCCAAAACGCCAAGCTTCCTGTCGTTTCCTCAACCTTTTTGATTTGTTTCATTTTTTGTCCAATAATAAGGAAATAACATAATAATCAATCAAAGCAAATCCATATCATCCAAGACAAATACATAATCCAAAATCATAACAACCATCGAAAATAAAAAGTACATAAAGTAGTAAATGAAATGTAAGTGTGTCCAAATACAAGAATAAGAGACTACTGAAGTGGTGATGGAGGAGGATACGGATATGGAATGCCGAAGTGCTTAAAGAGAAGGCGTTGTCCATGAATAAGCTGTTGTTGCTGCTGCTGAAACTCAATCTGCCGCACAGAGAGTGTCCTCACCTCATCCATAAGTTGTTGAAGAGTAACCTCTTCAGAAATAAGAGGCTCGGGATGTGGTAAAACAGGTGCAGAGGCTGCAGGAGCAGAGGTAGACACTGAAGGATCTCGACGTCTACGCTGACCCTGAAATGAAAGTGAAAAAACAGGTAGCTGATCGGCTTGAACCACAGCATTAAGTGGTCAATCATCACTTGGAGCAAGAAAGGTGAACTTATTTTCAATGAACTTGACCCAAGTACCATTACTCCACTCAAAACCTAAGCCAAATATAGTGTCATCTCCTATACCCTTAGACGGTCTACATGATGGTTCATGAATCGATACATGAAAGTATTTAAGAATTCGGGTAATGAAGTGACCATATAGAAAGGAGCGGGTAATCAAGGCAGGTATGGTCAACATGGTTTAGATGATGGTATATCCCAAGTTGACCAGACGACGTTTAAGAATACGGTCAATCAAAGCAACATCCATATGGGAAACCTCATCCAAATGACCTGATCTATGAAGAACAATTGATTGAATAAAGCGAAGCAAAATACGGATTTGAAGACAAAGACACTGAGTACGGAAATTAACGGTACAATCTTCAACAGAAAGATTATTACGTTGACATATATTACGAACGACATCAACATGAACATAACTATTGAGTTTGGGAGATTTCCTAGGCGAAAAAATTTCTAGGCCAAAGTCGGATGATCCTAGGATAGAGTTTAACACCGAAACATCAAAATCAATCATAACTCCTCCAACATTGGTGATTACTCAAGTCTTGTTCTCCTCGAAAATGTCCATATTCGAGTAAAACACTTTCACTAAGTCAGGATACACATTCTCCTCAATAATAAGTGCATTAATCCAACCAATATCTCCGAACAATTGAAATAAATTTTTATGACTAATATTGAGAGTATTAATCTAATCTGGTAAAATATAAAACGTATTGAGTACCTCACGAGTCCTGAAACTTTGGTGAAACGTTTGGCTAAATGTTTGTTGTTCTGAAAGTGTGTACACTCAAAGTTGGATTGATTGGAGGTGCCCCCTACTTGCCGTGATCGATTGGTGGGTTGAACCAATTCTTTGCCTTTTCTTTGAATCGACTGCGAGCTTGACATGATGCTTTTGAATGATTTGAAGTGAAATGAGACAATGTGAAGGGAGATAACGAGGATTGAAAGAGAGTTTGGGAGGTAATTTAGTTCAAAAACGGATTAAGATGAAGAAATCTAAAGACAGAAAAATTCAGTTGAAACACTAGAATTGATTTCGAATCTAGTGATTTTGAGGTTGAAAATGGATTTGAAAGATGATTTTGGACACATGAATGGATGGGAAATAAGCTTTATGGATTGAAAATGAGTGGAAATGAAGGATTTTGGAGTAAGAAAGAGAGAGTAAGAAATCGGGTTTTAGAGAGAAAGTGGTATCCGAATTGCTGAAAAAAAGAAAAGGAAGATGAACAGTTTAAAAATCCTCGAATTCGGCTTGTCGGATTTCACTAATTGGTTAGCCGGTTACTGTCCAGTGAGGTGAAAACCGAATCCGGTTTACCAGATCCCACTAACCGGTTAGCCAGTTAGTGTCCAGAATTATGAAAGCCAAAAATGGCTTGCCGATTTCTTTATTCGATTTTCCGGATAGTTTCTAGATTTGTTCAAAACTTATTCGGCTGGCTGGTTTGAAGAATCCAGTTATCCAAAATTTGACCTGAGAGCAACTAAAGCTAATCCAGTTATCCTGATTTAATTCAGAGAATAATCAATGAGAGAAATGGTCCAATTGATGGGAAACAATATACCGGTTAATACTTAAAAGAAAAATTTTGAAGTTTGGTAAGATCTTAGACTTGTATTATACACACCAATTTATTTTCGGCTTAGAAATTGATCAATTTTAAATCATTTTGAGATTCAAAATTTTTCAATAAGCCATTTAATCCATGAAATATAAATCCATACAATAACAAACATATCAAGTTAATCAACAAATCATAATTCAATATGCAACATTCATCATTCAAAGCTCATATCTTATCTTTATAAAATGCACTTCACTAAAAGGTTTTGTAAAGATATTCGCAAATTGATTTTCAATAGAAACAAATTTAATACAACATCTCCTTTTTTAACATGATCTCTGTTGTGCAAATTTTAATGTACTCGCAAGCGCACGAACCTATTGTAATATAGACTAATGGTGACGAGTGTCGATCCCACGAGGAGGTGGATTTTAATTATATGTAGAATTAATTTTGTAAATGGGTGGTTGGATTTATGGTAGAAATGATTTGGAATATGCTAAAACTTAAATTAAAATGGTGAGAATAAATTCTAAAATTGGAATTGCAATGGAGAGAATAAATTGAAGAGAAAATCTATTAAATTGACGTACTTGGGTATCTGGATCCGTATCAACATGCATCATGGGCTAAATAATCCGTATTAATACCAATTAAATCATGAGGGGGGAATCCACACCTCATGAACCACGCTCTAATCAATATGGTGCTAAGGGCTTATCGTGCCAAATAATAATAACCTTGTACTAGAGGGCCGGTGAAACCAAGGCGGTACTAGACAAGATTAGTATTATTTGTCGACGATAAGTCAAAACATCCACAAAAACTAGAGGGGAAGAGAAAATAAATTTACCAAATTAAGCCCATGACACATGTTGAGACTTCACCTTCAACCCAAACTTGAAAGAAAATTAGCTACTCATAATTGAACTAAGGGCAAAATGGGAATTTATTAAAATACATAGAAAATACAAGATGGAGAAGGAATTACAGAAAATGGATCCCAAAACTGGATTCAGAGATATCACATTAGGGGGGGAGGCCCCCTTTTTATAGATACATGGAGTAAATCATGACCATCGGATTAAAAACAGTTTGGACGCTCAGGATTGCGCCACGTGATCAGTCAACAGTCCAAGGTTTGACCACGCGGATGAACAGCAACACGGTTTGACCTGGATGAACAGTAACACGGTTTGGTTGAAAATAATCCTGTGTGATGCATGCACCGTACGTCACCATCAACAGTATATAAGAATTTTAGTCCAACAGGATCGTGACACCTCATCAGTCAATGCCACATCATCGGTCAATGCCACGTCATCGATCCATCTATGTGAACAGTGTCGTGAACAGTAACGTAGACAGTACCGTACCTGTGAATAGTACCGTACATGTGAATAGTGCCATTTTTCCTTTTATACTCCTCGTAAGGTTTTCGACCGTCCTGAATTCAAAAGTGATGTCCGTTTTGCCGTCTGATCTCTCCTTTATTTTGAAATGACTATAATGCCCCTAAAATACGTAAATTACTTAATTAAAATAAAACACACGTAATTAAACCACAAGAATGTTAAATACATAAAAGTAAGGGTTGTTAGTAAGACTTGAAATGTAAAATGATGGTTTTCTCCTTTATAAATATGCATTTTCTAACACTCAAACACACCCCCAACCAGCTTATTACTAGTCCCTAGCAAATAAAGCGAAAACAAAATTCAAATTCAAAATGACTTTTTTTTTTGAACCCTCGTATTTATTCAATCAGATTAATGATAGCGATCAAATAAAAGTATAAGCATTATCTCCAGTCTAAAGAAACATCACATCTATATCAACCATCCACATGAATCAGCCCAGTAGACTTTGTTATAGCTACTTTCAAGAATGACATGTCAAACCCCAAAATCTCACTGGAAGTAGTGACACTCTCACAAAGAAATTAAACCCAATCAAAATAGTCACTCCAATGAATGGTAATTGAGAGAGAAAATAATACAGAAGTGATATCACATGCTCTCACCAAGATGAAAGAAATATGCCCTCAGCTTAGAAATAATACGATCTCAAGTGAAATAAAAATGCTAGTCAACCCACTTTATTCATCTTTTTTTTTATTATTATTATGCATCACTACATCTTTTTAGCCTATATAACTAGCTTCTACTTCAAACTATAGTTCCCTAAAATCAAGGACTTTTATTAGGACGTAACGTAGGCTATGGACATGGCTAACAAAGAAGGGAAATAAGGAAAACAAAGTGTATGTTTGAGAAAAATGCAGAGAATTTTTTTTTTTTGAAGTTGCAAGGTGGATTTCACCAATTATTGTTATTTTTATTCTTTTGAAACAACAACTTTTGTTTTTTTATTTATTTTTTATTTTTTTGCTTTTATTTGGCCTAACTTCTCTGAACAAAATAATACTTATTTACATTTTTCTAAAAAATAAATAGGTAATAGAACTTATAAGAAATTGGGTAATACTGCAAATCGGAGTGGGTCAAGATGATAAGTTGACAAAGAAATTTTCTGTTTTTTTTAATTTTTGTTTTTAAGGCTCAAAAGGGTTAACTATGGATATTTAATAAAAGGGATGACTAGAAAGGCTCAAACGGATCAAAGATGGCCTTTCCATCGTCTTTTAGGGTTCTAGATAATCATCCATATCTACTAGTTAGATGGGCCCCCCAATATAGCAACACACTTTTTTTTTATTTTACAATTTTTTTTCTTAAGGGTTAACTCAAAAGAAAACTAGAGATCATGTATAAAATAATAAACTGCTAAGCTGTATAGAGAATGGGCAAAAGGGTTACTCTCCAAGAAAATGATAGGCTCAACAACTCACTTGGCACTTATTTATGACATGTTCATTCCTTCAAGCAACTCATATTCGTCTCCGACATCAACATGTAAAATAGCAAACATAGCGTAACATCACTTAAGACCAAAGATAATACAAATACTAAAATTTGAAATTAATCATGTCATCCAATGTTAAAACAAATCACACAAATTTTTTTTTTTTTAAACAACATTCTACCCTCCAACCTATTTTAAACATGAAAGGAAAATATGTATGCAGAAATGTGAAAATGATGCAGAAAGTCTAATTAGAAAAGTTACACTTAAAATGATGGAAAAAGAAAATGATTTTTTTTAAGAAGATGCGTTTCTAGAGGCACTACACTCCATATTCAGCCATCTTCGACTCAAAAGTTGGAAAATTTATATCTATAGAGGAGAAAATAAAAAGAAGAAGAAAAATGAACATAAAAACTTAATAAAGAAAAAGAAATTTTTTTTTGTTTTTTATTTTTTATTTTTTATTTTGGTTTTTTTTTAACAATGAAGATGCATTTCTAGAGTAACTACACTCCATATTCAGCCATCTTCAACAAAAAAAGTTAGCAACAGTTAGTTTCAACAACAAAAAATTAGTAAAAACTTAACCAAAATTCCACAATTGTCGACTATTCCCTCCCCCCAACCAGAACGAAACATTGTCCTCAATGTTTTAAAGGAAAGAAGTAGAGTTTAGAAGACATCACCTGGGTGGTGCAACACAGAAGAAAATAATTACAGGCGGAGAGTTAAATCTAATTTGTACTTCTTACTGCCGCTACTGTTACCATCATTATTTGGTCGCTCCAACACAAAGGTCCAGGGGTTTGGCTCCGGTCTATAAGCTTATAACATATCAAGTAGCTCATTAGCAGTGTGAGCACAAATAAAAAGTTTTTTCGCATGGGAAGGAATGAAGTAGTTTTTTATTGTATGGTTAAGAAATGTGATAAAGCCATCATAAAAGTTATTGACATTTAATAAACCGATGGGTTTCTGGTGGATGTGCAGATGGGCCCAAGATGCTAGTGTGATAAGTGCCTCTAGTGTTGCAAGATCTCCTGGAAGAAAAATAAAAGCATCAGCATGATTAAGCATTTCAGTTATTCTTTCTTGTATACCTGAGACGACTAACTCTTCTCCAGTTGATGAGTCAGACGAACTGCCCAATGGTTTTAGTAGTCTTGGGATGATGCCTAACACTTGACTTCCTCTGATAAAAGCTGCTTCTGAGACCATTTTTGATAACCCTCGGTTACCTCCTCCATATACCAAGTGTAATTTTCTCGCTGCTATGCTTCGACCAAGATCTATGGCTGCCTCTACGAACTCTTTATGTTTGCCATAGGTAAATTCAGAAAGCACACAAATGTTCTTGAATTGTCTATTGGGAGTAGCTGCCATTGTGATACTTTGCAAAAATAATTTGTGAGTGCTTGACAAAGAAAGTCACATTTAAGAGTCTTGGTGATAGTGGGTCACAGTTGTGTATGAGGTAACATGTCAGTGTCAAAAAACGTGTAAAGCACATGGCTCGCGAGTCAAAAAGGAAACAGTAAAAAAGGAAAAAGCAAACAGTAATAAAATTATTAAAGACAATAATGTAGACAATAAAACAACAGTGAAATAAAATAACAGTAAAGTAAAAAGATATTTACAGGTAGTTGCGATTGTGGCTCACATCTTCCTCTGGTTTTACATCTAGAAACGACTTGAACGCCCTCTACGGGTCGAGGATAGGCTTCCCATCCAGTTTTCTTATAAACTGGCAAACATGGTCGTTTATAGTCAGATTCCCGAGACTATATCGTGCATGCTCTTTCTGGAATAATGGCCATAACTGGAGAATCGCTCCTTGCACATATCCACTAGGACGAGTTTCAAGAGACAATAGGATATCATCTAATGACTCCTTATTCAAGCCATCCCTAATGAATTGAATCTTATCTTCCCTATTATCAGATACCATTCCTAAAGAACATGGGTTTCTATTGCAACTCATTCTGGCACACTTATGACAAGCAACATAAATTCTTCGAGCTCGTCGTTTTCTTGCATAATTTCCTTTACCACAACCAGGCATGAATGCAAAAAATTTTAGAGGTAACTCACCTGCCAATCGTACTTTAGCTTCGATTAACCAACGGATGTCAGCAGGTATGTTATTCATCATGAGTAATCGCATGCGTTCGGACCGAGCTTTATAGATCTTAAGGAGGGCATTCTGAGGAAGTGAAGGGAATCGCTTGTGAAGCTTCGCTAGAATCTCGTTTCTGTCCATACTTTCACCTCAGAATGTCAGTTATTATGGGAAACTGAAGTAACCGACTTGATTGTCACGGAGTACCGTTATCCGCCACTTCACCGGGGTAACAAACTACAGCACACAAACAGAAAGACAAATTAAAACACACAAAGAAAATTAAAATCGTCCTCTTATTGAATTTACCTCAAGCTCCAACTGGATGTCGTAAACACTTCTCTCAATGTCTCTAAGTTGGCGTTCTAAACCCTCAACATAGGCTACTAACTCTGGTGGTTGTAGAGCCCAAATGCGTTGTGTTTTACAAAATTGAATCTGCTTATGCAAAAATAATTTCAATTAGCAAAATAATAATATAAAGAAAGAAAAAAAATCAAATCAACGAAAAGAAAAAAAAAATCAATTTAACTCTGGTGGGTCACTCAAATTTATTTCGGTGTCTTCTCCATGTGGTTGGTACTCTAGATATGGCTTTAATCTTTGACCATTAACTTTAAACGTGACACTGTTCTTTGGGTCCTTAATTTCAATTGCCCCATGTGGAAAAACAGTATGAACAATAAAGGGACCAGACCATCGAGAGGGTAACTTACCTGGGAATAGGTGCAAGCGAGAATTGAATAAAAGTACTTTCTGACCTGGAGTGAAAGATTTTCTCATAACGTGTTTGTCGTGGAAGACTTTCATCCGCTGCTTGTAAATCTTGGCATTTTCATAGGCATCATTGCGAATTTCCTCAAGTTCTACAATTGTAATCTTCTTTCTGAGCTGGCTTTCTGCATGTCAAAGTTGAATTTCTTGATGGCCAAATATGCACGATACTCGAGTTCCACAGGTAAGTGGCAAGCTTTTCCATACACTAGCCTGTAGGGTGACATCCCAATCGGAATCTTGAAAGCCGTTCTATATGCCCATAATGCATCATCAAGTCTTAATGACCAATCTTTCCTGTCTGGCCTCACCGTCTTTTCTAGTATGTGCTTTATTTCTCGATTAGAGATCTCAACTTGGCCACTGATTTGCGGATGATACGGAGTCGCCACTTTTTGTGTGATTGAATACTTTGTCAAAGGAGACTTAAATGCTTTGTTACAAAAGTGGGCACCACCATCACTGATTATCGCTCGAGTGAATCCAAAGCGTGAAACAATGTTGCTTTTCAAAAATCCTATCACCACTTTGTGATCATTGGTTCTGCATGGAATTGCTTCTACCCATTTCGATACGTAGTCAACAGCAACCAATATGTATTGATGGCCAAAAGAAGGGGGAAAGGGTCCCATAAATTCGATACCCCATACGTAAAAAATCTCAACCACTAAAATTGGATTTAGTGGCATCATGTTCCTTCGTGTAATGCTCCCCATTCGTTGACACCTATCACATGAAGAACAGAAAGTGTAAGCATCTCGAAATATAGTTGGCCAATAAAAACCACATTGTAGAATTTTAGTCGCTGTTTTCTTAGCACTAAAATGGCCTCCACAACCTTGTTCATGGCAGAATGAAAGGATATTCTGAATTTCACTTTCTGGGACACATCGTCTAAAAATTTGGTCTGCACAATATTTGAACAAATATAGGTCATCCTAAAAGAAATTCTTTATCTCTGCAAAGAATTTAGCTTTGTCTTGCTTGGTCCAATGCTCTGGAAGTTTACCTGTAACAAGATAATTAACTATATCAGCATACCAAGGTAATACTTCCACATTCATTAATTGTTCATCTGGAAATGACTCATTCAATATTAATGGCTTTGTAATTGTGTCAAAATGGAGACGAGAGAGATTGTCTGCCACAACATTTTCTGTCCCTTTTTTATCTTTGAATTCCAAGTCAAATTCCTGCAAAAGTAACACCCAACGAATTAGTCTAGCTTTTGCATCTTTCTTTGTGAGAAGATATTTTAGAGCAGCATGATCTGTGAATACAATTATTTTACAACCAATGAGATAAGATCAAAATTTTTCCAATGCAAACACTACTGCTAGCATTTCTTTTTCAGTAGTCAAATAGTTCAACTGTGCATCATTTAATGTCATACTAGCATAGTAAATAACATGGGGAATTCGATCAACTCTTTGTCCTAATACTGCTCCTACTGCATAATCAGATGCATCACACATGAGCTCAAATGGTAAGCTCCAGTTTGGGGGTTGAATGATGGGTGATGATCTCAACAAATGCTTTAATTTTTCAAACTGAACAAGACATGAATCCTCAAAGACAAAAGGTACATCCTTAGCAAGCAGATTGCATAAGGGTCTAGAAACTTTGCTAAAATCTTTAATGAAACGTCTATAAAAACCAGCATGCCCAAGGAAAGATCTTACTTCTCTGACTGTTTTAGGTGGAGGAAGATTAGAAATGAGATCCACCTTGGCTTTGTCAACCTCAATACCTTTGCTCGAAATGATGTGACCGAGAACAATACCTTGTTTTACTATAAAATGGCACTTCTCCCAATTTAAGACTAAGTTCTTCTCGATACATCTCTGCAAAACTAGTGTTAGATGATGTAAACATTGATCAAACGAGTCACCAAGGACAGAAAAGTCATCCATAAAGACTTCAAGGAAACGTTCAACCATATCAGAAAAAATGCTCAAAATGCATCGTTGAAATGTAGTAAGTGCATTACATAATCCAAATGGCATTCTCCTATATGCAAATGTGCTAAAAGGGCAAGTGAAAGTGGTTTTCTCCTGATCGTTGGGTGCTATGGGGATCTGATTGTATCCTGAATACCCATCTAGAAAGCAATAAAATTCATGGCCTGCTAATCTGTCAAGCATTTGATCGATAAATGGTAAAGGAAAATGGTCTTTACGTGTGACAGAATTTAATTTTCTATAATCAATGCATACACGCCATCCTGTAGTCACTCTAGTTGGTATCAATTCATTATCAGTATTGGTAACTACTGTGACTCTTGACTTTTTGGGGATAACTTGTACAGGACTGACCCATGAACTATCAGAAATTGGGTAAATGATACCTGCGTCTAATAGCTTAAGGACTTCAGTTCTTACAACTTCTTTCATGTTAGGATTTAACCGACGTTGCATTTCCCTAGTAGATTTAGCATTTTCATCAAGGTGAATATAATGCATGCAATCTGTAGGGTTTATACCTTTTATATCTGCTATGGTCCATCCTAATGCTCCTTTGTGCTCTTTTAAAACATCCAACAACTTACCTTTTTGTTCGTCATTGAGGGATGAAGAGATGATTACCGGTAGAGTACTTTCTTCCCCCAAAAACGCATATTCCAAAGTGTTGGGCAGTGGTTTGAGCTCGAGTTTCGGTGGTGATTCTGATGATGGGATGAGTTTCTTCTTGTTCAACTCTTGACTTCCATTTATTAGTGTCCATGGATGGTGTTGAGTCAAGTAGGGCGTTGATCTCTTCAACCGATCTGTCAATATCAAAATTCAAACCAAAGTGAGTTAAACATGTTTGTAAAGGATCATCACTGAGGTTTGAAAGAAAAGTATTATCAACTATTGTTTCTATTAAATCCACATCAACAATTTCATCATCTGCACTGTGAAGTTGTTTGGCAATGTTGAAGATGTTCAGTTCCATAGTCATATTGCCGAAAGACAACTGCATATTTTCAGTTCTGCATTGAATGTGAGCATCCGCAATTGCCAAGAAAGGTCGGCCTAGGATAATGGGGATGTGCTTCCTTGAATCCTGTATTGATTGAGTGTCAGGAAAATAAAATTTGTCTACCTGGATAAGCACGTCCTCCACAATACCACGAGGTATTTTCGTGGACCGATCTACAAGTTGTAACACCACTGGAGTTGGGTGTAATTCTCCAAGTCCAAGTTTCATAAACACTGAATAAGGTAACAAATTTACACTATCTCCTAAATCCAACAAAGCATTCTCAATTGTGTGGTTCCCTATGCTACAAGAGATAGTGGGGGAGCCTGGGTCTTTGCATTTTAAAGGAATTTTATGTTGGAGTATAGAACTAACGTTTTCTATTAAAAATGCTTTCTTTTGAACATGCATATTTCTCTTTTTAGTACAAAGGTCTTTGAGAAACTTGGCATAAGATGAAACTTGTTTAATAGCATCAAGCAAAGGGATGTTAACACTTACCTGTTTGAAGATTTCGAGAATCTCACCTGTGGATTTTCCCTTCTTTCCTTTCGCTAACCTCTGAGGAAATAGAGCTTTGGGAATGTATTCTCGTGGGTTGGTTTCTTCTTTCTCCTCCGGTGATGAGTCCTCAACATTCACTGGTACAATTTGATTTTCTTTTATCACCGGCATCTCCACTTTGTTGTCGACTTCTTTTCCTTTTCGCAAGGTCATGACTGCTTTGACCTCTCCATACTGCTGTGGTGAACTGGTACTTGCTTTATGTACTCCTTTAGGATTAGGTACTGGTTGACTTGGAAATTTACCCTTCTCAACAGTCATTGCCAAGGTCTGAACCGAAGAAGCAAGTTGTCCCACCATCTTCTCGAGGCTTGAAACTGATTGAGCTTGTGAGTTAAATCCTGCTCTAAACTCATTTCGTAGTCCATCAATGGTGCGGTTCTGTTGCTCAATCGTGGAGTGAGTAACATTCTTGAAATTCTGGAATGCATCCTCCCATGGTCTGGGTTGAGAGTAGTTCTGGTTTTGATTGTATGGTCTGAATGGGGCCTGAGAGGCATGAGAGGCTTGAGGAGCTTGAGGAATTGGTTGCATTGGTGGAGCTGGAGCTGCTGGTCCATTCTGTTGGAATCCTTAAGACCATGAAAAATTGGGGTGGTCTCTCCATCCAGGGTTATATGTGTTGGAGTATGGGTTGTAATTTGATGGCTTTCTCATTACACCTATGGCATTGGCTTGATCGGAGTATGAGTCAGGGTCATGTGGTTCTGTTGATTTAGCAGTCGATAACAATGCTATTTGTCGAGCAAGACCTTCAACCATTTCCTTGACTTCTTTGATTCCTGAAGTTGATTCGCCAATGTGAACCTCATTCACTCTCTTAATTCGTCTAGAGTTCCTGAGTGATCGACTTCGTTGTTGGGAATTGTCCGCTTTTCGCTGGAAAAACTCCCAAATTTCTGATGCACTTTTTGACATTAGCTCCCCTCCACTTGTTGCCATTAGTCATTCTTGCACATTCGGCAATAATCCTTCCAAAAAGTATTGGCACTGGTGCCATTTCTCGTACCCATGATGTGGACACTTCAAGAGTAGCCCATTGAATCTCTCCCATGTTTCAAAAAATTGCTCGTCCTCTCTCTGCGTAAACTCCGAGATTTCCCTGCGAATAGCATTGGTTTTATGCACTGGGAAATATTTATTCAAAAATTTTGTTACCATTTGTTCCCATGATGAAATGCTATTGGTAGGCAATGTATTTAACCATGAACGAGCTCTATCCTTTAAAGAAAATGGGAATAATCTGAGTTTAACATCATCGTCTGAAAAAATTTCGTATTTAAAATTTTGACAAATAGCATGAAAATCATTCAGATGATTATATGGATCCTCATTTTCTAAGCCATAGAATGTGGGGAGACAATTTAGCACACTAGGCTTTAACTCAAAGCTCCTAGCAGCTACATTTGGGTATCTTATGCATGATGTGCTCAAATTAGCTAAGGTATTAAAGTAGTCCTTAAATGGCCTCTCCTGTGGTGCTTGTAAATCCATTTTATTTTTAACTTGTTTGTGTGTGCGAAGTGTTTTCTCAAGTTCGAGGTCTATAGGTCTAAGATTAGGTAATAATGATCTACGACCATGCATGCAAAACAAATAAAATAAAATAAAAATAAAGATGATAACAAAATAAATAAAAAAAAATAAGAGGGAGCGATACTAACCTTATTGCACTGTTACAACCTTTCTATAAAAACACACTAAAAATAAATACGTGAAATAAATTAACTAAGAATAAATTAATAAAAAAAAATTACAAAGAAAAATAAATTGAAAATTAAATTACAGAATTTTAAAGAAGAGAGAAAAAAAAATACTAACCTCTAAATGTGGATTTACTTTTTTTTATAATAAAAAAAATACAAGAAAACAATTTAAAAGAAATTATTCACAAAAATTAATTCTATGAATCAAAATTACTTATCTCCCCGGCAATGGCACCAAAAACTTGTTGTGCAAATTTTAATGTACTCGCAAGCGCACGAACCTATTGTAGTATAGACTAATGGTGACGAGTGTCGATCCCACGAAGAGGTGGATTTTAATTATATGTAGAATTAATTTTGTAAATGGGTGGTTGGATTTATGGTAGAAATGATTTGGAATATGCTAAAACTTAAATTAAAATGGCGAAATAAATTCTAAAATTAGAATTGCAATGGAGAGAATAAATTGAAGAGAAAATCTATTAAATTGACGTACTTGGGTATTTGGATCCGTATCAACATGCATCATGGGCTAAATAATCCGTATTAATACCAATTAAATCATGAGGGGGGAATCCACACCTCATGAACCACGCTCTAATCAATATGGTGCTAAGGGCTTATCGTGCCAAATAATAATAACCTTGTACTAGAGGGCCGGTGAAACCAAGGCGGTACTAGACAAGATTAGTATTATTTATCGACGAGAAGTCAAAACATCCACAAAAACTAGAGGGGAAGAGAAAATAAATTTACCAAATTAAGCCCATGACACATGTTGAGACTTCACCTTCAACCCAAGCTTGAAAGAAAATTAGGTACTCATAATTGATCTAAGGGCAAAATGGGAATTTATTAAAATACGTAGAAAATACAAGATGGAGAAGGAATTACAGAAAATGGATCCCAAAAATGGATTCAGAGATATCAAATTAGGGGGGCGAGGCCCCTTTTTTATAGATACATGGAGTAAATCATGACCATCGGATTAAAAACAGTTTGGACGCTCAGGATTGCGCCACGTCATCAGTCAACAGTCCACGGTTTGACCACGTGGATGAACAGTAACACGGTTTGGTTGAAAATAATCCTGTGTGATGCATGCACCGTACATCACCATCAACAGTATATAAGAATTTTAGTCCAATAGGATCGTGACACCTCATCAGTCAATGCCACATCATCGGTCAATGCCACGTTATCGATCCGTCTATGTGAACAGTGTCGTGAACAATAACGTAGACAGTACCGTACCCGTGAATAGTACCGTACATGTGAATAGTGCCATTTTTCCTTTTATACTCCTCCTTAGGTTTTCGACCGTCCTGAGTTCAAAAGTGATGTCCATTTTGCCGTCTGATCTCTCCTTTATTGTGAAATGACTATAATGCCCCTAAAAGACATAAATTAATTAATTACAATAAAACACACGTAATTAAACCACAAGAATGTTAAATACATAAAAGTAAGGGTTGTTAGTAAGACTTGAAATGTAAAATGATGGTTTTCTCCTTTATAAATATGCATTTTCTAACACTCAACAATCTCTAAGGAGGTGATGCCTAATTTCTATATGCTTAGTCCTAGAATGTTCAATGGGATTCTGGGATAGATTGATAGCACTAGTATTGTCACACAAGATAGGTATTTGATCAAGATTAATACCATAGTCTCTAAGAGTTTGTTTCATCCAAAGGATTTCTGCACAACAACTACCAGCAGCTATATATTCGGCCTCTGTAGTTGAAAGCGCAACCGAGTTTTATTTCTTGCTAAACCAAGAGACAAGTGAATGACCTAGGAAGTGACATGTTCCACTAGTACTCTTTCTATCAGCCATATATTCGGTAAAATCGGCATCCGAATAACAAGTTAAGTCAATATGAGTTCCCCTAAGATACTAAAGTCCAAGATTAATGATGCCAATCAAATATTGAAAAATATGTTTGACAGCAAGCATGTGTGACTCTTTAGGACAATATTGAAATCTAGCACACAAGCATACACTTAACATAATATCAGGTCTACTAGCAGTCAAATAGAGTAAGGATCCGATCATACCTTGATAAGCCTTGATGTCAACTTCCTTACCTTTCTCATCTTTGTCCAACCTGATGGTAGTACTCATTGGAGTGCTTTTTACCGTTCCATTATCATAGCCAAATCTTTTGAGTAGATCTTTCATGTACTTGGCTTGAGTTATGAAAATCCCTTCCTCGTTTTGTTTGATTTGGAGTCCAAGAAAGTACTTTAACTTTCCCATTATACTCATCTCAAATTCTTTGCTCATATAAGATGAAAATTCTTTACATAACAGTTCATTAGTAGAACCAAAAATAATGTCATCAACATAAATTTGAACAAGAAGTATATCTTGGTTCTTATGCTTAACAAATAGAGTTGTGTCCGCTTTTTCCATAAAAAAATCGTTATCTAACAAGAAGTTTTTAAGCCTATCATACTATGCTCTAGGTGCTTGTTTTAGTTCATACTAAGCCTTAAATAACTTATATACACGATCTGGAAATTTTTCATTTTTAAAACCAGGGGGTTATTTCACATACACTTCTTTCATAATATAACCATTTAAGAAAGCACTCTTAACATCCATTTGATATAAAATAAAATCTTTATGACATGCAAAAGGTAAGAGCATTCTAATGGATTCTAGTCTAGCTACAGGTGCAAATGTTTCATCAAAATCAATTCCCTCTTCTTGGTTGTAACCTTGAGCCACTAGACTAGCTTTATTTCTTACAACCACACCGAATTCATCAATTTTGTTTCTAAATACCCATTTAGTACCTATAATGGATTGATGTTCCGGATTAGGAACTAATTCTCATACATTATTTCTCTCAAATTGATTCAATTCCTCTTGCATTGCCATAATCGAAGATTCATCATTTTATGCATCCGCAAAAGGATTTTGGGTTAATTTGAGAAATAAATACAGCGTGCTCACATGCGTTCCTAAGAGATCATCTAGCTGTAACAACTTGTGAGGAACCTCCTAATATTACATCCTGAGGGTGGGAAGAAACATACCTCCACTCTTTGGAGAGTATTTGATAATTACCTTAATTTTACTATGCATTTGTTTCTTCATAATGTTCCTCTTGAAATTCCATGTGGTGCATCTTTTTTGTTGTCATTTAATGTTTCTTCTTGTTGTTGTTCTTCTACATTATCAACAAGCTTATAGAGTGTATAATAAAAGAACTTTGGTCTACTGCTTGTCACATCCGGTTAGCCGCTTGCTACAGTAACTGCTAAAGTGAACTATTTTTTAAAATTATAGTTTGACCACAAAACTTTATAAAACTATATTATGGCCCAAAATATTATAAAAATTTTTAAATAGGTCCAATTTCAGAATTTCTAAATAATGCTTTATCAATCCCAAAATTTTTTAAAATTACGCTATGTCCCAAAATATTTGAAATTATAGAATGACCCAAAATATTTAAATATTTTCAAATAGGTCCAAATCTGAAATTCAAAACAATATCAAAGATTGTAAAATACTTTCATTTTAGTCCATAACTTGAAAAACAACTTAACTCTATAAAATCATTTTCTTATTATAAAAGCATAATACATAAATCTTTGTTTAACCAACACATATGGTTTGTTATCATCAAAATCAATTATTATAGCCATATAGGCTAACACTTAGATCAAGTTTATGATCCAACAACCCCTTAAACTTGATACTGTGACACCAAGTGAACTTCTGAATTTTATGAAGTCTTCTTGCTTGAGCGGCTTGGTGAAGATATCAGCTGCTTGATCTTGTGATTTTACATACTTGATTTGCACTTCTTTTCTTTTAATACACTCTCTTATGAAATGATAGGGTATGTGTTTGCTTCAATCATAAAAAACTGGATTCTTGGATAGGGAAATTGCTGATTTGTTATCAATACAAATCCTACTTAGCTCTTCTTGTGGCAAACCCAACTCCTTTAGTAAATTTATGAGCCAAATTGCATGACAAACACTTGATGTGGCAGCTACATACTAATCTTCACAGGTTGATAGTGTGACAATCGGTTACTTCTTTGACATCCATGTGAAAGCAGTATCTCCCATGAAGAACACAAATCATGTGGTACTCTTTCAATCATCTACATCTCCACCCCAATCGCTATCAATATATCCAACAAACTTGTTGATAACTCTATGAAATGAGAGTTATTACAACAATTCTAGACTTAAATTAAGATCACTTAGAGAGTAAATTATGTATTTTTATTGCATTTTTGTTACATTTTGCATAAACATTCATTTTAGTTTCGTCATAATAAGTTTTGCTTGATTTAATTAATTTATTATCAAAGTGTGTGCATAATCGTAGGTTTTCAGAAGTTTATGATTTAGGAAAAGAATGTTGAAGCAATAGGCTGGCACAAAAGATGAAGAATATAGCCACAAAAGAAGTAAAACAAAATATGGAATAGTGCAGTGCTAGAGCAATTGCTGGAGTAGACATTGCTGTAGCAATTCTGGAACAACGATAGAGAAAATTTAGCACGAAAAACCTGCAGGATTGCGATCTGCAGTTTCCTAATCTGACTCATGCACGCCCTAGACTCTTGCTTACCCTAATCTTCAATATAAAAAAGAGGTGCGCAACACATAGAACGGCGGCAAGGAGTAACATTGAAGAAAATTAAAAAGGAAAATAAGAAAACAAGTAGAAGTCAAAAGAACCGAGTCTGCACCAGCAAAGAATCCAGCAGAATTCTTTGGATTCAGTCTTCATTGTTCTTTTCTTTACTCTTTGGTTGAACCAATGTACTTCTAAGTATGAACTAAACTTGCTAGTAGTTTAGTGACAAACAATCTAATGGGTTCTTGACTGTTCTTATGAGTTGCTATATAATTGTTGTAGCATGTTACTCTAGTAGTTATTATTATAATTGTTATTTCGGTTGACCACCCATTTAATTGTTCAAGTTAAAGTAGAGCCGCAAATGGGCATGTCTTAGTGGATATTATTAGAGTAATACTTCATCTAAATTTGAGTTTCCTCGATTAAGTTTATCTTGAATCCCATAAGGGCTATACTTAGAGTTAAGACTTATGAAGAACTATAAATAGGAATTCACCTTGTAGGGTTGATAGAATGGATGTTCACAATGTCATGCCTCATGTAGAATAGCAACTGGTCATTGTTAGAATACTTAAAGATATGAGAAATCCAACACGCAACAACTGAGGATGCAAAACAATTCTTCCCAGTTCTGTAGGAATTGTTGTAGCAACGGGTATTAATTTGATGAAAAACAGTCAGCCCATGAAGAGAGTTTGATCATTGAACTACCTTATTCTCAATTGATTCTTTCACGAAATTTACTTAGTTTATTTTATTACTGCATTTATTTGTCTTATTTCCTTACCATTGTCAATTTCGATAGTAAACAACTTTGAATTTGTTCATCTTGAAATTAAGTTAGATAGCACTATTGTGATTGCTGTAGCATTTCTGATAACATCAATTCTTGTGAAGACGATCTTGAATGCTTATCACTTTATTACTTGTGTGTACACTTGCACATTGACACCAATAACAATTAAGTTAAAAGTTACCGACACTTGTAGTCATTAGAAAATGAGTATAATAAGCCGAAATTAATTGTACCTTTGATGTAGCGAAGGATTCTTTTTGCAGATTTAAATGGGTGGTCTAGTCTTGTGCATGTCAAATAACGTAGGCTTCAGACCAAACTTTTAAAAAATATTGGATCTATATCTTCGCCTTCATCATATTTGGATAACTTGACTCTGCATTCCACTAGCGTGCTTATAGGCTTGCAATCATTCATCTTTCACTTCTTGAGAATCTCTTTTGCATAGCTTTCTTGGGAGGTAAATATGCCTTCTTCCTTTTACTTGATTTCAATGCCGGCGTAATATGCCATCAGTCTGATGTCAGTTATCTCGAATGCTTTGATCATCACTCTCTTAAACTCTTCAAACAAGCTTCGATCACTTCCAGTGAAGATGAGATCATCCACATAGAGGCACACAATCAAAATGTCTCCATCTTTTTCTTTGACATAGAGAGCATGTTCATATGGGCATTTGGTGAAGCCGTTTTCTTGAAAATACTTCTCAATTCTATTTTTCCATGCCCTATGTGCTTGCTTTAGCCCATAAAGAGCTTTCTTCAATCTCAAAACTTTGTCTTCGTGTCCTTTCACTACATAGCCTAATGGTTGTTCGATGTAAACTTCCTCTTCAAGAAATCCATTCAAGAAAGCAGGCTTCATATCCATTTGAAAAATCTTCTATTTGTTCTGAGTAGCCAAGA
This sequence comes from Citrus trifoliata, assembly GCA_018350135.1. Classification (NCBI taxonomy): domain Eukaryota; kingdom Viridiplantae; phylum Streptophyta; class Magnoliopsida; order Sapindales; family Rutaceae; genus Citrus; species Citrus trifoliata. The sequence continues at coordinate 22,622 of VKKW01000089.1, forward strand.
AATAATAAGTTTAATAGTTTCAAGTCAGGCTACATGAGCAAATACCTCGCCGTAGTCTATGCCAGCCTTTTGACTATAGCCTTTTGCAACTACCCTCGCCTTGTGCCTTTTAATTTCTCCCTTCACATTTCTTTTCGTTTTATACACCCATTTGACACCGATCGCCTTGTGACCTTTAGGAAGAGTAGTAAGGTCCTAAGTATGATTCTTCACAATGGCTTTGATTTATTCATCCATTGTAATTCTTTACTTCTCATCTAGTACAACTTCTTGGAAGTTGACTGGCTCACAATTAACAAAAAGGCAAAAGTGAGTGAGATTATCATGTCTCTTAGTTAGCTCATAGAGATCTTGAAGACTCCTTCTACATTCTTCGGTTCTTTCATTTAAGAAAGATGGCGGTGAATCTCCACATGTGGTTCATGCTAGTGAGATAAGCAGAGTAGCTGGCTCTTGCTGTTAATTTACTTGTTTTATCTGTGTATGATCATCTCTTCTATGGGAAAGAAGTTGAAGCCATCCATGCCAGAGCCAAAATCTCATTTTCCTTCTTCATAAAAAACTACGTCTCAACTGATCACGGTCTTCCTGTTATTTAGATTGTAAAGCTTGTATCATTTAGAGTTGTTTTCATAGCCGATGAAGATGAACTTCTCACTTTTGTCATCCAGCTTGGCTTTTCTTTTGTCTGATATATGTACATAGGCAATGCTTGCGAAAACTCTCAGCTCGAGTGGCTTCTGAGCTCTTGAGTTTGACTCATTTGGAAAGCTCTTTCTAAACTGCTTGCCAAGTTAAACATCCTTCACAAAGTTGATAAGGGTGATTGATGTATGTTTCGTACGTGCATGATAAACTTGGTTCTTTGTTAAGTGAATAGCATTTTAATTGTCGCAATATATATTAATGTGCTTTTGAACTAATCCCAAGTTTTCAAGCAAGCCTTGTAACCAAATAGCCCCTTTAACAGCCTCTGTAATCGCCATGTACTCGACCTCTGTGGTCGACAGTGCAACTGTAGACTGTAGTGTAGACTTCCAACTAATTGACCCTCTAGCAAAAGTAAATATATAGACTGTAGTGTAGACTTCCAACTAGTTGATCATCGTTTTTCCAAATCTCCAGCATAATTAGAATTGACGTACTCAATCACACCTTGACCAAGTGTATCATCTCGCTCAAACAATCAACCTACATCCACGATCTTCTGAATGTACCCTATAATCTATTTCACAGCTTGCCAATGTCCTTTACTAGGATTATGCATATACCTACTCACTATACCAACTGCATGTGAAATGTTAGGTCTTGTACACACCATTATTTACATCAAGCTACCCAATGCATTTGAATACGGAACTTATAACATGAATTCTCGTTCCGCATCCGTCGAAGAAGATAGTTGTGCAGAAAGCTTGAAATGAGAAACCAACGGGTACTCACAGGTTTTGTGATTAGTGTTAAAAATTGCATGTTTATTAAGGGACAAAAATGTTATTTTGTTTTATTAATGTAATTTATATTTGTAATTTTGTAACATATTGTGAATTTCTAATTTTTTTTCTAAATATTTGATTTTGTGCATTTTTGTGTGTTTATTAGGTAAAAATAATAATTTCATGCAATTTGAGGCTCCGAACAAATGTATGCATGTCAAATTTGGATTCCGGAAGTCCGAGAAATTATGTCATTGTCGAGGAGGATCCAAGACTTTTGTTGTAAATTTTACGTTTTTACCACGGTAAATGTGGTAAATGTGGTAATTATAAAATTATAAGTTTTTATTATGTTAGGTATGGTAATTGTTAGTGGAATGTATTGAATATACTTGAGTGGATAAGTTAGGTTTATGTTTTCTTAGTGGGATTATTAGTGGGACAAATGTAAGTTTAAGATGTAATTATATTTTTTATTTATGTGGTGTGGATTTACCATGTATTAGTATAAATAGAGGGGGGTGAACACACTTCTCTACACATTTTCTTCTCTTCTCTTCTTTCCCCCCAAATTCTTCTTCTCATCTCTCTTTGTAATTTATTTTCAATCAATAAAATTAGTTTTATTTCAATTTTCAAATTCCATTTTTAATTATGTGTTTTCAATTTTAGTAATTTCATTTATTAAAAAATGTTTAGCTAAATATTAATAGTTAGGGGAAGAAGAAATTACTAAAAAAGGTTTCAATTCCAAAATAAATTTTAAAAAAAAGCTTGTATAATCTATTGCCTGAAGATAAAATTTCTAATGAGTTTTAGAACGAAAATGTTGTTTTCTTTTAATGGAACCCCATATGTATTGTGTTAATTATTTGAGTACAAAAGAAGGTTTATGATAATCTGGATAATGAGTGGACGACCAAGAGTTAAAAAAAAATATTTGGGAGAGTTTATTTATTTGGTAGTTTAGAGGATAGATGAACAACTATTAACTTGCATGTGAATTTTCTAGATCTTAATTTAATATAACACTTTAATTGCTTGGGGCTAGCAATAAGCTAGTTGGGGGGTGTAATTAGTGTTAAAAATTACATGTTTATTAAGGGATAAAAATGTTATTTTGTTTTATTAATGTAATTCATATTTGTAATTGTGTAACATATTGTGAATTTCTAATTATTTTTCTCAATATTTGATTTTGTGTATTTTCGTGTGTTTATTAGGTAAAAATAATAATTTCATGCAATTTGAGACTCCGAACAAATGTATGGATGTCAAATTTGGATTCCAGAAGTCCGAGAAATTATGTCATTGTCGAGGAGGATCCAAGACTTTTGTTGTAAATTTTTATGTTTTTACCACGATACATGTGGTAATTGTAAAATTATAAGTTTTTATCATGATAGGTATGGTAATTGTTAGTGGAATGTGTGAGATATACTTGAGTGGATAAGTTAAGTTTATGTTTTATTAGTGGGACAAATGTAAGGTTAAGATGTAATTAGATTTTTTTATTTGTGTGGTGTGGATTTACCATGTATTAGTATAAATAGAGGGGGGGGGGGGGAACACACCTTTCTACACCTTCTCTTCTCTTCTTTCCCCCCCAAATTCTTCTTCTCATCTCTCTTTGTAATTTATTTTCAATCAATAAAATTAGTTTTATTTTAATTTTCAAATTTTATTTTTAATTATGTGTTTTTCAATTTTACTAATTTCCTTTTTATCATGTTAGGTATGGTAATTGTTAGTGGAATGTGTTGGATATGCTTGAGTGGATAAGTTAGGTTTATGTTTAATTAGTGGGGTTTATGAATATGGGTTTGGTTTGTTAAAAGTATTGATGGCATTAGCTTGATCATGCAAACATTCTTTGAGTGCAGGCATAGTGGGACAATCTTGAGTGAAATGATCATTAGAACTACAAATATCACATTTAATTTCTTGAATGTCGTACACAATTATGACATTCTGAGCCAAGTCTTCTAGCTCTTTGTTTTTTAGCAAATGTGGTTTTACCAAAAGAAGGCATGTAAGAAATAAATGGATTAGGAAACTTACAATTGCTACCCCTTATCATTCTCAAATAAATGGTCAAGTTGAATTAGCAAATAAGGAGATAAAACAAATTTTAGAAAAAACAATTAACCATTTGTCTTTTGACATCTGCACCTATTATGCAATCTCTTGATTGGTCTTTGCCTTTTAAATTAATTTGTGATGCAAGTGACTTTGTTGTTGGTACTATTTAGTTAGGGTTGTGAATTCATTCTTAGTAATAAATAAAATTTAATAAATTCTTTTTGTCTTTTTTTTAGATTTATTGCCCAAAGGTTAATTATGTAAATTATTATTATTTTCCCTTTAATTTTATGATGGATTATGTATTCATTGTGATAAAATTTAATTTGTCTACAATAAGTCAAAACACCATTTTACCATGCCTTATATTATGATAAAAAGAATTTATTGTGCCAAACTCCCTTGTTTGTCTACAATAAATCAAAATTTCATAATATAAAATATGTATAAAATTAAATAGAAAATAATTTAATTTATAAAATTAACCTTTTGGGTAATAAATCTAAAAAAATGGCAAATAAAACTTAATAAATTCCAAAAACTTGACACGACTTAAAAGTGTTTGATTTACTCTCAAGTATAAGAGTTCATAGTTATAATATATCTCAATGAGTCTAAGGTCGATCCACAGAGAAAATATTTAATTTATTTATTTTATTTTATCTAAAATTTGACAATAAAACTTAAATATAAACAACTTAATTTAAATAAAACTATGAAATTGAATTATTTTGTCTGCTCAGTCATGCCAAACTGTTGTAGTACCTTCTTTAAATATTGCTTATGAGACAAGCTTACTTTTCCGCAAGCTCTATCTCTACATATCTCCATGCCAAGAATCTTCTTAACTTCACCTAGATCTTTCATTCTTGATTGAGTTGAGTTTTCAACTTCTCAATCTCATCTTTGCTCTTGGATGCTATTAGCATATCATCGACATACAAGAGCAAATATATGAAGGCTCCCTCTTGTAGCTCGCGAAAATAAACACAATGATCAAATTTATTTCTTGTGTACCTTTGTCGTTTCATAAATCAATCAAATCGTTTGTACCACTGCCTCGGAGATTGTTTCAACCCATAAAGCAACTTAGTCAGTTTGCAAATCGAATTTTCTTTTCCAGCAACTTAAAATCCATTTGGCTAAGTGATAACTCTATGAAATGAGAGTTATCATGATACTTTTAGGCTTAAATAAAGATCACTTAGAGACTAATTGATGTGTTTTAGTGCATTTTAATGATATTTTACATTAACATCCATTTTAGTTTAAGTTTAATAAAATTTGTTTGATTTTGAATAATTGTGTGCTTAAAACATATGCATAATTGTAGGTAATCGAAAGTTCAAAATTTATGGAAAGGATGCTATGGCAAAGGGCTTACAAAAACGACAAAAGAGCATGGCTATTCAAGAATTAAAGCAAATCTGGAACAGTGCAGATGCTGTAGTCATTGATGTAGCAATCCTGGAGCATTGACAGAAAAAAAAAAATCTCGCGCAAAGCAATTAATAGTGTGATATGTAGTTTCCTAATCTGGAAGATGTGCGCCCTAAACTTCTATTTACCCTAATTTTAAACTATAAAATAAGGACACAAGCAAATGAAAAGAGGAGGTCGTCAACTAAGATAAAAAACCGAAACGAATCAAAGGAAAAATAGAATTCAAGAGCAAGAATCAAGGTTGCATCATTGGAGAATTCGTGGGAATCAATTGGAATTCAGTCTTTCTTATTCTTTTCTTATTTTCTTGTTTATTCTTTGATCATGAAGATGTATTTAATGGCTAAAACTTTGTTGTTTACTTTTCTTTCACAAACTATGAACTAATTTTACTTGTGGTTGAGTAATAAACAATCTAAATGGGTTCTTGACTGAATTTATATGTTGCTGCATGTTTGCTATAACATTTTGTTTTGGTAAAGCTTATTTCTATTCATTATTTCGGCTAACCACCTATTTAATGATACAATCTAAGAAAGAGCCACAAAAGGGCTTATCTTAACAGAACATATCAGAACAATACTTGGTTTTAGATTAGGTTTCCTAAATTGAGTTTAACTTGATTCCAAAAGGGTCATACTTAATCTAAAATTAGTGATGAACTAGGCATATGAATTCACCTTGTAGAGTAAATAGAACTTAAACTTGTAATGCTATATCTTATAATGGTATAACAATTGGTCACTGATAGATTGCATTTAGATATAACACAGCCAACATGTGATAGCTGACGATACATAAGGATTCTGCCCAATGTTGTAGCAGATGTTGTAGCAACTGAACTTAGAATTAGAGGAAACAATCAAAACCATTAAGAGAGCTTAATCACTCAACTACTTCATTCTTATTGATTTTATCCTTGTGCGTGTGACGTTAAAGTTTGCTTTTCTGCATATTTATTTATTGCATTTTATTATATAGGTTATTTGTTTAATTGTTAATCTATTTTCATTTAAGACAAACTGCGCTGTTAAGATTGCTATAGCAATTTCAGTAACATCAATCCCTGTGGAGACGATCTTGATTACTTATCATTATTTTACTTTTTGTGTACACTTGCACATTGACACCAATAACATTTGAATTTATACCAACACTGAGTCATGCAGATTTCCTCTTCCAAATCATCGTGTAAAAATACAGTTTTTACATCAAGCTGAACTAGTTCAAGATCAAATTATGCAACCATGACTAGCAAAATTCAAATAGACGAATGTTTCACAACTGGAGAAAATACCTCATTATAGTCTATTCCTTCCTCCTAAGCGTAACCCTTCACTACTAATCTAATTTTGTATTTAATTTCATTTTTATGAGGAAATCATTCCTTCTTTGCATAAACCCATTTGCACCCAATTGCCTTATTTTCTTTGGGCAGTGCAACCAATTCCTAAGTTCTATTTTTATGAAAAGACTGCATTTCTTCATCCATTGCTAGCTTCCACTGTACACTTTTTAGGGTTACTTATTGCTTCTTTGTAAGTAGAAAGAACATCATCATCTACAATTGGAAGTGCACAGGCCACCATATCAACAAAGCGAGCATGCATACGAATTTCCCTTCGTGGCCTTCTATGTGTAATTGAATCTTGTTGTTGTGAAGATTCCTGGGTCAAAACCTTTTTTTCATCATCGGTCGATGGAGAATCAATATTTGTCTCCTCAATATTGGCTTGATTATCTTTAACCTTTTCAAACTTACCTGTTGTATGTGCTACTGGTCTTGTCATCCTTTTAGGAATCTTTTTTTTTAATATGGTTGATTAATAAAAAATTGCATCGTTGCTGAAAATAATCTTCTTTGTAACTGGACACTAAAGACGATATTCTTTTACTTCATCAGTTATACCCATGAACAATGCTTTCTTTGCTCTTGGGTCTTACGTAGATTCCTTTACATGATAATAAGCAGTGAAACTGAAAACATGTAAAGAATCATAATTAGTAGTAGGATTACCAGTCCACATCTCCATGGGCGTTTTGGCCTCAATTGCAGCTGATGGCAAACGGTTGGTCAGATGGCATGCATATACAATTGCCTCAGCCCAAAACTCTTTGTCCAATCCATCATTGGACAACATACACTGAACTTTCTCCAGTATAGTTAGGTTAATGCGTTCTGCCACTGCGTTCTGTTGTGGTGTCTCTTGAACAGTGAAGTGTCGCACAATGCCCCCATCTCGGCATATTTGTAGAAATGGATCAATCTTGTATTCACCACCATTATCTGAGCGAACTCTTTTGACCTTTTGATCAGTCTGAGTCTCGACCATTTTCTTCAATTTTAGAAATATGCTCAAATTTCATTCTTGTTCTTCATAAAAAACACCCACACTTTTCTTAAGTAATCATCAACAAAAGTAACAAAATAATGCATACCTCCTAAAGGAGTTTTTTTGGTAGGTCACCAAACATCATTGTGAACATAGTCCAGAATTCCTTTTGTATCGTGAATTGCTGAGCCAAACTTTACACTTGTCTACTTGCACAGAACAAAATGTTCACAAAATTCTAATTTACAAGAAGTTGCACCTTTCAATAAGCTTTACTTCACCAAAGTCTGCAATGGTTTATTACCAGCCTGTCCCAAACGCGTATGCCACACCTTGGTTGCTTCTGAATCTGTATTTTTTTCCAAAATTGTTGATGCTGATCCAATAACTATACTTGCTTGGAAATAGTACAAGTTATTTCTTTTTGTGCCTTTCATCACTATCAGCGCCCCAGCTACTGCCTTCAATAATCCATCTCTCAAAGTGATTGTGAGCCCTTTAGATTATAGGACTCCTAATGAAATGAGATTTTTCTTCAAGCTTGGTACATAGCGAACATTCATCAAGACTTGATTTGAGCTATCATGATTCTTCAATTGAATTGTACATATTCCCATGGTTTTACAAGCATTATCATTGCCCATAAGAACAACTTCACCGTCCAGCTCTTTAAAGCTAGAAAACAGGACAAATATGATAAGTACAACCCAAATTCAAAATCCACTTATCTGAGTGACATGCCAACTTCATGCCAACCAAACTAAAGTCTGGCTCCTCATCATGCTCTGCTGCACATACATCAAAAGTAGCCTTGCCCTTTTGTAACTTAGGACAATTCCTTTTCCAATGCTTTTTCTAGTGACAAAAAGTACACTCATCTTTAGCAGGCCTGCCTTTAGACTTGCTCATTTTTCCAAGTTTACAACTTTGTGAACAACCTCTTGCTACCAATGCTTCTGCAACTGTATCTCTGTGATCCTTTTTGTCTTTCTTTCTGGTCTTAGAGTTATATAACACACAACATACAACATCGAATGTGACATTGTCCTTCCCATGAAGCAATGTAGTGGTGAGATGATCATATTCATTAGGAATAAATTTTTAAAAAACGACCCGCCTCGAATCCCGAGGACGAGTCTATCTAATCTTGTCTAACCAAATTAATAATAATAATAATATCTAAGAATTCTATAAAAAATTTGGCAGAGTCTCCTATATAATTATGACATCCCCAAACATGCAATTTATACAATTAATGCTCCCAAAAATGAAACGGTATTTAATCAACCTCCACAACCAACTTCTTCAATTTAAATACCAGTATCCTTCAAACATATAATGTCAAGAATATAATAATTTATCCTTAGTAATAAATTAGTAATAAATTATACAATTCAAAATGTGCCAACAAAACATCTATGATTCCTAACACCATCACGTGGCCATAATTTCAAATCTAACTATCGTTGCTGGGTCGACTGATGTACCTGTAAATCTCCTGTGGAGAGGGGGGGAATATAATAAAAACAGGGTGAGTATAAAACTCAGTGAGCTCAGTGAGTGGATAATAGTTTTTGGAAAAATAAATTTATTTAAAATGATGTAATCTTTCCCAAATCAATTTCATCAAAATATCATAAAAACTTACATATACTTATTTAATTTAAATCATGCACTGAAATAACAATATTACATAAATTTGTATAAAATCAATGAAATCATAACACTTATAATAACAAATCCTGAATACCAAAAACTATCACCAAACAAGTACCCAGGGGAATAATCTTATCATATCTGGACCTCGACGGATAGGCAATCAGGGAACCATCATTCCCCGGAGCTACAACGGATAGATGGGGAAATGCCATCTCATATCTCATATATCTCATCATATCTGTGTACATAATCTAGTTCCCAAAGAATAAGGCGCCCAAACACACAGCCCAAAGCCCCTGTGTGTATCAGACGGGCCCCAAAGGCCTATATCTCATTGGTCCAAAGCCTCTATGTGTGTTTAGACGGGCCCCAAAGACCTCTCATCTCATATCATCTGCATCACTGTATCTAGAGGGGATGGGTATTGTCCAATGATTTTACAAACAATCTTTTACACACATGTACATAAACATATAATCACATCTGAAATCTCATTTCCTTTTTAATTAACATATCTCAAATCTACTTAATTCTAATATCATGAATTTACTCAAAAACGATAATAAAATCATTAATCAAACTCATTCTTAATAACAATAAATATCAGCACGTAGATAAAAATCTATTTTTCTAAAAAATCAATAAATCAAAGCATTAAATATTCATTTATCAAAACAAGTTGTACTGCACTGCAAAATCAGAATATATTATGAAAATAAGTTTTGTATATTCCACTCGCAGTGCCGATGTCCAGACTCGGTATCAACAATACCCGCAGGTTGATTCTCGTTCGCGGATCCTCCTAATTCAAAGAAACGACAAAATTATTTTCTATAACATGAAGTACGACTAATGTTACATAATAATTCTCAAAACGAATATCTATATGTAATAAACTATTCTCGTATACATAAAATTACCAAAATACCCCTACATGCTAAAATTACTAAAATGCCCCCAACGTCATCAATTTACCAAATTGTCCTCAGAATCTTCAATTACCAAATTGTCCTCAATTCAGATCACAAAAATAACCACAATGTCAGAAATTACGAAATTACCCTCGGAGTGTAGAATTACCAAAATGCCCTTAACAACTTAAATTACCAAATTACCCCCGAAATCTCAAATTACACCGTTGCCCTAACCTAAAATTACCAAATTGTCCACCGATTCCAGAAGTTACAAATTCACCCTAAAGTCTTGTGAAATTACCGAATTTCCTCCATTGGTCAACAGTGAACGGACTTCAGTCAACGGTGACGAGAAACTCAAGTTTGATAGTTCTGACCTCGGTGAGTCCAATGGTGCTGGCGAAGACCTCCCACGCGTGACGATGGCGGTGGATTGTGCTCCCAAAGCCGTGAGCTTTCCCGCAGTTGTTCACGGCCAAAACGGAGATTTCAGGTGGCGGGGTTGGTCGGAAATGAAAGCTGGTGACGTAAGGAGTCGAACTCAGCCAGTGGTGCAACCTAATTCTGGTGAGATTGACAGTGACGAAAATAGATTGAGCCGCGGTCTTTCAAGCTTCGATCGCCGGCATTCTGGCTGTTTTTCGGTGATGATGACAGTGGGGATATGACCGGCATCACTCAAGCTTTAGATTAGTAACAATTTTGACCGGAACGGTGGCCGAAAATGGGAGTTGGAGCCAGATCAGTCTTGTGGGTCGGGTCGGGTCGGGCTATAGGGTCAACTTCTCTCTCGCGTGCCCCTTTCTCTTTCCTTTTTTGGAAACTAGCTCCCCCCTTTCCATTTATAGAAACTAGCTTTTTGTTTTTTAAAGATTACTACTAATTAAGCTAATTCTAGACCTATGTTGAAATAAAATCCAACTACGCGGCCATTGAATCGTGTTCGAATTGTCTCAATTTTATGTCATGATAAATTTAAAATTAATATCGAAGGGGAAAAGTTAAATAATACACTTAATTAGGAAAATTAAAGTGCATATGTTACAGAATTCAACAGCAATAATGCATTTTTTTTCATCTTCAAATTTCTGATTCAAATTTAGCAAATCCGTTAATATCTTGTTGAATGAGTTCACATGATCATTTATCGACATGCTACGAGCATACGTGAATTGATAGAGTTTTGTTCTTAATATAAAGCCTATTTTCAAGGCTTTTCTTCATGTACTTTTCTTCTAGTGTCTCCCATAATTTCTTTGCTAGTGTCTCCCTCATGACAGAGTATTTTTTATCTTTAGCCAGAGATAGGCGAATAGTACCACATGCCTATCTATTGATCTTTATTCACTCCTTGTCGTCCATCATGTCAGGTTTTTCTTCAAAGGCGATGTCCAATTCTTGCTGACATAAGACATTCAAAACCTCACATTGCCACATACCAAAATTATTGGAACCATCAAATTTCTCCACTTCAAACTTTGCATTAATCACAGTAGTCTTTGCTGATGAAGACGGCGAAGATGCCTCTACCATCCTTCTTAGTTCAAATTATCAGTACCTTCAACAACTGTTTATATTTAAATAACAGCCTTTATGATGTTTATTTTGCATGAATAAATGCACTAGGAAAGTTCCCAAGAGAATGGAGTGGTCACAAGGTCCCACTTAAAACTCAGGCTCCTTAGGCTCTTATTGCCTTGTTAACAGAACTTTCCTATAGACATGTAAAAATACACACTACTTACAATAGATTGTCTCTCAAGTATAAATAAATGGCGGTATGTACCGTATCTGTGAACAATGTCGTATACATGAAGAGTGTCGTATACCCCAAGCACGAACCATCGACTATGATACCAATTGTTGCGGAAATACGGGGTTGGGCAATTACCAATATTATGTGACTGCAATTTCTGGAGAAATATAAATGTAATATAAACAAATGCAAAGAAAATGATGGGACTTTAAAAAAGTGGGAAAAAAACTTTCAATCCCCTCAACCCTAGTACACCCAATTGAATCCTTCTCGCACTTAAGTAGAAGCTCTTTCAAAACTCTCAAATTGCTTCACTTGCAATTGTTCTCAACATTGGGATGATCCAGCTCTAACCTCTCGTCTTTATTTATTACCAAAGGTATAACACTGTTCAAACCACATTACTGTTCAAACTGCTTTACTATTCACCATGTGCGAACATGTTACTGTTCACCATATGTTTTTTTACAATATGTTCGCACAATTATCATAATATTGTTAATTAAACATAATTTTATCTTCGATAAGATATATTAGTTGACAGCCTTCTTTCTGAAAAAAAATTAACAACATTATTAATTATAATCTTTATTTAATTTATAGTCTTTTTTATTTAATTCATCGGGAATTGTTGGATTGATTGTATTTAGGAAAGGAATTCTACATGGAAGTTTACATCACAATCCACACAGCGGTAAAAAGAGGCCACGAAAGACTTGTCACTAAAAAATTATAATTGATAATACTTGAGGGAAAATCAGTTGAACAAATATAAATATATCTTAGATATCAAGCAAAAATCAGATGGAAGAAAGCCATAAGTTAAAATTGTTTTTTAATATACTACAAGTAGAGGCATCTAAATCAACTTTTGCATGTACGTAGAGATGAATTGCAGAATAATGATTCTCTTATTATTGGTCCAGAAAACTCATTGTTTGAAATTGACCGAGAAAATAGATTTTGGCTCAAATTTATTTAGTTTGATTTCATTGTGTAAGGAAATAATCTCACACAGCTGAAAATAAATTTTGAGGTAACTTTTGAGTATGATTGTCTCACATTTTTTGTTTTCTCTTTCAAAATTAATTGCCAATCTCTTCGTTCTTCTCTTCTTAGTTGAACTTTAACCCTAACTTGAGACAGAAAAAAATCGTGTAAACTCAGTCTAGGCCTATTTAATAATTGTGACAAATTTATGACCCGTATTCATTCATTCATGTCGTGTTTGTGTTGGATAATCGGGTTATATCAAAATTTCCCAGCACTAAGAAAACCTATCCATTTGCTTCCTACGTGATTTTTATATTAAACTATTTAAAGGAGTAGCTGTGACTAGACTTGCAGGGAACAATTCTTTGTTAGGTACACGGTTTTGTTTCTGGCATTATCTAACATTTAATCATTCTCTGGTAAAATGCAAAAGTCTGCATCTTAGAATAGTAATATTGTTAGACATTGCTCTAACTGAAGTTTTTCGATTGACGCCTAAATATTGTATTTCAAACCGGTGTGGCCTACATTATATTACTGACTGTGATAAAATATCAGTCTTAATGAATGACTTGAGGCAGGATTGCTATTAAGTCTTTCTTTATTAACAGACACCCAAAAACTAACAAGACAAGAATATGATTAAAGGTCATTCTTTATCCATAAGTTTAGATAGTAAGAATTAACAAATGATTTATTCTAAAAACTTTAAGGCCAGATATAATTAATATGAAGTTGGCCTTATTGATGGAATTTATCAATTAATCAATTTGTTTTTCAAAAGAAAAAAAGTTGGCAATGTTGAACGTGGATATTCAAGGATAATATGAAGGGTAGGTGGTGATAAATAAAAAATTAAATATGACATTAGTGTTCAAATTGTATGCTAATGCCAATTAAATGGTTAAAGTAAGATTATAGCTACGTCAAGTACAGCTAGGTCATGTTCAATTAAGTCAGGTACATTCATGCATGTCAATAATTTTAATTTGTTGACAATTTTGTCTGATTTCATGTTAACAAAATAAATGAATAAATCAATAATTAAACGTTTATCAACATAAGATTGAGATTTATAAGGAAATTAAAGACAGTTACCCAACAAAAAAAAGAATACAAGGACTATAATTAAGGCGGTCAATATACATGCTTGAAGGTACAATATATCTAATTACCAAATGCTTATCAAATGAGTAAACAAAGACCATGGGTAAGGTCAATGTAATTATACAACAGAAAATTGCTGAAGATAATTACTTTTGAGCACTTCAACATCTATACATGATCGACAGACTAATTTAGAAAGGGATACGAAGTATGAGATAACAAATAAACTAGAAAGGAAATAAGCAAACGAAAGCAAATAATAATTTCCTAATTATACATTTTCATACGGAAAATGGCCGGAGAAGGATTGTGGCAGTTAAGGTCACACACACACACATATAAAAAAATAATGATAGACATTCTAAATTTTTATCCCAAATTCTATCTCAAATGATATGACATTTATTGAGTAGTTGGTAATTCTTTACATGATGTAAGTGAATTAATTATACTATCTCACTAACCAATTGATTAATACCACATCCTTTGATATTATTTTTTAGAATAAAAAATTGGGATATATAGCCTATATAAAATTAGAGTGACACTATTGGCACCCCTCTATTTTTCTTATAAAACCACTCTTGTTATGCATTTACAGTTTTATCCCTTATATTCTAAACTGTATTAGATATAAAATCTTATCTAATTAAATTGACATATGATTTTTATCTCTGACAATTTTCGTCACTGAAAGCTCTTAAAACTACCATTTTCCTTTTTAAGAAAAAGGTTAATTGTAAAAGAGTAAGAATTTGATGTAGATTAACTTTTTTCACTTAATTATTTTTTTTGTAGGAAAGATAATTTTGTAAAAGTTTCATAAATTCTTAAGTTTACTAAAATTCTAGTGGATAATTGAGCCTTGTGCGTATTTTATACATATTTATTTTTAAATGGAATGTCATAAACTAAAAAAGCATAAAACTAAAACAAATAGAAAATTTGTAATAAATTTAAGCACATGGGACACAAATTATTGGGTTGATATTACCAGTCATTGCTATAAGAAAGAAGGAACTTAAAGTGGGGGTGGTTGACGAGAAAGAACTGAAGGGGGTTCAAAGTGAAGAAGGAGACCATCTGACATGGGCCTATTGAGGAAACGAAAGACAAATATAAGCTAATGGACGGGTGTTAATAGCACCAATCATAAAATTAATGTCAATGAATTTTTACAAAAAGATAGAAGTTAAGGCCATCAATGTAAACATAAATAATGTAATTAGAAAACTTTGCCATCCACGAAAAGACTTGGGGTGTGTTTGGGACAACTATGTTTCCACAACATAGCTGCTCCGATCCTTATGTCCTAGAATTTTTTTTTTTAAATATAAGAGTGAAGCAACTTCGGTGTGGCAGTGCAGTTTCCCCAAACACATCCTTAGTGGTAAAAAATTATACTCCAATTAATACTTGTCACAAAAAAATTGTAATTGATATTATTTGAGCGAAATCAGATGAAGAAATATTAATATATTTTAGATATCAAGCGAAAATCAGATTGAAGAAAGCCGTAATTTATAATTGTTTATAATAAATTGAAAATAGAGGGATTAAATGCAATTTTGCTGGTTCATCGAAATAAATTGCTGAATAATGATTATATTATTGGTCCTAAAAATTCTTTGTTTGAAATCGATCGGAAAAAAGATTTTGGCTCAAATTAGTTTAGTTTGAGTTCATCAGCGTTAGGACATAATCTCACATCAGCGGAAAATTAATTTTGAAGTAACTTTAGAGTATGATTATATATCTCTCTTCTCCTCTCAGCTGTTGACTGTGATCAACAGAGTTCGGAAGTTAAAAAACAGGCATACAAAACATGGATGACAAAGGCAACAACGGGTTATCAGAGAAAAATATGACAATTGCAAATTATCCAGAAAGGAATTGAGAATGTTTCAAATAATTAGGGCTCATTTGGGATCTTTTCTTGGGTGGTTCAAAAGTAAATTAGAGAAGCTAAAAATTGATCTTTGTGTTTGGTAATTCTTTCAAATCACTTTTATAAAATCAAACCAAATTTTGGAAAGTAAGGAATGAGTAGTTATTCAAAATCTTATTATGAGAATTATTTTTATTACTTTTACAATTTTAGATATATTCGCACATTTATTACATAAAATTATCCTTATTTAATTAGAAAATAAAATCAATAGATTCAATTAATGTTTTTATAAATTATTTGAGATAACAAAATAAAAGAAATAAAATTAATATTATTTATTTGCTTTGTTACTAATTTTTATATTCACACGATTAAAAATATTATTATATATGTAGTTATCTATGCGTAAGTAAATCTCTTTCAACATTATGTCCATATTAGTCAAATTTTTTCAACATTACATTCATTTTAGCCATTTGTTTTCATTCATCGATTTTGCAGTAAGATTCATCAAACACATACCTTTTGAAACTCATAGCACTTGTAATAAAAAAAATACTAAACATTTAACTAATTAACTTCATAGTTGATTAAACTAAAAGAAAGTCTTGGATAGCTTGTATATTTACTTAGCAATTCAATTTATGAGAAGTTCAATAATACATAAGAGATATCACATCAGCCATACAACAACCAAATGATGTTGTCACGTCTGCAATTATTTTAAAAAATTACCATACTTAGTGGAAAAATTTGGGTCAAACAATTTAAACATGACACGTATACAGCAGGTCTTGTGACCAATTTTCCCTTGCAAAATATGAATAGGAAATTCAAATAGGAAATTCAAAGGGTAAGGGTAAAATGAAAATATCTAAAAATGAAAGCACAAGCCACCCTATTAACCTAGAAAGTGCAGAGAATGTCTCTTAAGATGTCTTTAGATTGAACATATTGATGGAACATCACTGTAACAATGATAGCTCCTCCATTAAAATTACTATATGTCAACATGATTTGGTCCCCATAGGGATTTTCTCAAAGTATCTCGTCACATGCACCAAGAGTGAGGGAGAAAACCAACTCGGCTAGCCACTAATAAATGTGTCAGTAGCTACATCTGCCTAATTAACTTAATACAAATAAGCCAATCAAAGATTCGCACTTGTTTCCATCAGCGGTAGCCTCAGCTAACATATTTATTTCCCTAAAGAGGCTAAAAGACTCATGTTTAATAGGAAAATTATCCAAAATTGCTTACATGAGGAGCATGATGACTTATTATATTCTGTTGTGTGTATAAAAAGACATTAAGATGCCCTTAGGGGTACTCCCTACAAATTGTCAGGTTAGTCTCAGGAAAATAGGTTTAGCTTCTTCCGCACAACTTTTAATTTTTTAGTGACGTTAGGGTTTCTCAGAAAACCATCACCCTCTCTAGCACTTACCTAACTTGATTGTTGGAGTACCATAGTCTTTAACATCAATTTCTCTCTTATTGTCTCTTTTCTTTCTTTTCTTTCTTTTTCTTTGGCCATTACATGAGTGCCTTTAAAGTTCTAGATGTAGCTTTTGATTCTGAATGTCTATTATTCTCAATTTCACTTTTTGTTATGGTGGCAAGTTTTGTTTCCTCATGTCTCTTTTGATTTTGGATGAATATATCCTTAAACTTAAAGGTTGTGCACATTTCAAAACTTGTGCAATTAACTTCTATAATTGTACTATTCTGATTATAATGATGGGAAATTTACAACCGTCCACCTGTTTGTTTTGCCTTTTTCGAAAATACACAAACACTTTTTTTTTTCAGCACGCCACCTGAAGTTTACTTTTTGTTGCATTCGTACACTTCCGTCTAATTTTTGTTAGTAAATTTAACGAAATGACCTTTTTACCCCTCAAAATTACAATTTAACCCAAAATAAATAGAAGTTAGAGATAAATTTGATGGATTTAATTTTTTTTCAAATATCGATGCTAGAAATTGGAGGAAAATAGTGTTTGTTACTTGCTAAATTCTAATCAGCAATTTAGCAAGTAACAAACATTATTTTCCTCCAATTTCTAGCATCCACCTTCGAAAAAAATTAAATCCATCCAATTTATCTCCAATTTCCATTTATTTTGGGTTAAATTGTAAATTTGAGGGGTAAAAAGGTCATTCTGTTAACTTTCCGTTAAATCCACTAACAGAAATTAGATGGAAGTGGATGAATGAAACAAAAAACAAACTTCAGGTGGCGCGCTAAAAAAAAAAAGTGTTTGTGTATTTTTGAAAAAGGCAAAACAAACAGGTGGACAAGTGTAAATTTCCCTATAATGATTTGGTGATTAGAATTTCAATCATATAGAAACTTTGCTTATGAAATTTTTCCTTGTGAAATTGGGGTTGTCACAACATTGAATATTATCATCCAATAATATTGCTTGTGGAAATTTTCTTTATGGAATGTGGGTAGCCTTAAGCCTTCAATATACTGAATATTTAATAGGACATTACTCCATCCTCAAATTAATAACAATTAGGTTGTTGTTGCTAATATTTAAAGGTAATAATAGTGAGACTTCTCCTCTTTGTTGGCCTATTTTTTCCTCCTTGGCATAAGGAAAAAATGATATATTCATGAGGAATATTTTTATAGAACTGTTTTTTTCTTTTTTGGCCAAGGAAAGTCTTTCCTCTTTGTTAGCGTAAGAAAGTTTTTCCTCTTCGTTGACCTAGGGATTATTTTTCTCTTATTTTCATAGAATTGTTTTTTCTTTTTTGGCCTTGGAAAGTCTTTTCTCTTTGTTAGCGTAAGAAAGTTTTTCCTCTTTATTGACCTAAGGAATGTTTTTCTCTTATTGGCATAGGGAAAAGTGAACTTCTCTAGAGGAATATTATGAGGGAACGTTTCCTTCTTTTTTGGCCTAGGAAAATTTTTCCTCTTTGTAGGCCTAAGAATGTTTTTTTTACTTCTTGGCATATAGAAAAGTGACATGTTTTGGACGAATATTGCTAGGAAATTTCTTCCTTGTTAGCCCGGGAAGTTTTTTCTTATCATTGGCCTAGGAAAGTTTTTTCTCGTTTTTGGCCTAGGAAAGTTTTCCCTTATTATTGGCCTAAGAAAGTTTTTCCTTATTTTCGACTTAGATAATTTTTCCTCCTCGTTGGCATAAGGAAAATTGACCTATTCGGAGGAAGGTTATTACATAACTTTTTCTCCTTATTGGCCTTGGGAAGTTTTCCCTCTTTACTGGCCTAGGAAAAAGTGAGTTATTTTGGAGGAATTCTATTAGAAATTTTTTATTTCTTATTGATGTAGGGAAGTTTTTCCTCTACGTTACCCTAGGGAAAATGGAAATTTTTTTTCTCTTATTGGCCTAGGAAAGTTTTTACTTCTTGTTGGCCTTGGAATGTTTTTCCTTTTTATTTTCCTAGGCAACTTTTCCTTCTTATTAGTTTAGGAAAGTTTTTCTTTATTATTGGCTTAGGAAAATTTTTCCTTTTTGTTGGCCTAAATAATTTTTCCTCCTTGCTTGTCAAGGGAAGTTCGTCCTTGTTGTTGGCCTAGGAAAGTGAGCTATTCTGGAGGAATTTTCCTAGGGAAACTTTTCTCATTATTAGCCTAAAGAATTTTTTCCTCTACATTGACCTAAGGAAAAGTGAGTTATTTCGAAGGAATTTTATTAGGGAAATTTTTCTCCTTATTGGCCTAGGAAAGTTTTTCCTCCACGTTGGCCTAAAGAAAAGTGAGTTATTCTAAAGGAATTTTATTATAGATTTTTTTTCTTCTTGTTGGCCTAGAGAAGTTTTTCGTCTACGGTGGCCTAGAGAAAAGTGAGCTACTTTGGAGGAATTTTATAAAGAAACTTTTCTCCTTATTATCCTAGGGAGATTTTTCCTCTACGTTGGCCTAGGGAAAGTGAGCTATTTCGAAGGAAACGTTTCTCCTTATTGGCCTATCGAGGTTTTTCTTCTATGTTGGCCTAAGGAAAATGAGCTATTTTGGAGGAATTTTAATAAGGAATTTTTTCTCCTTATTTGGAGTAAGGAAAAATGAACTATTTCACTAAATTGTTTTCTTAAACTGGAATTCTTTGTGGAAATATACTAGTTGTTCTTCCTTGACATAAGAGGAAATATTAATTGTTGTTTGATGTTCCTTTTAAACTAAAATTCTACGAGGAATTTTACTTTTTCCTTAATATAAGAGAGAATATTAATTGTTTTTAGAACTTTTCCCTTAAACTGATATTCCAAAGGTTTTCTGTTGACGTATGAGGGAATATTTTATGTTCTTTGAACTTTTCCCTTAAACTAAAGTTCTAGGAGGGAATCTTCTTTTCCCTTGACGTAGTAGGGAATATTTCTCATTCTCTGAACTTTTCCACACATTAAAGCTCTAGTGAGAAATGAGAATTTTTCCTTGGCAATTTGGTCAGTTTTAAAATGGATTTTGAGATTTTTGGAAGCATATATGACAATGTATGAGATGATCATGAGCGCTCATGAAACAATGATGAATATAAATTCTTGTGAGATGCATGAAATACTAGCTATACAACCTAAGAATGGGGGTGAATTGGGTTTCTAAAAATTATGCATGCTTGAACAAAACTTAATGCAAATATTAAACAAATTCAAAACAATAATATATAAACCAATCAAAATGTAAAGAGATGAGGGAAGAAAGACTCAAACACAAAGATTTTTACGTGCTTCAGCCAACCCCACCTACGTCCACGTCTCCAAGCTCGCCGAGCTTAAGGATTCCACTATCCAAACCTTCAAGGGTTCAAGAACTTTTACAATTGACTTTACAGATGTCAATCAACCTTTACAATAAGAGATTATCCCAAATATCTTAATCTAAGTGTTTCCCACACTCACACTTTCTCAAATACAATATTTTCTCAAACATAATCTATGTGTTTACAAATATATGCCCAAGGTGTGTTTAAAGAATAAATGAACAAATTAAAGCTCAAATCAATTTCTTCTTGTTGCTCCTCTTGATTTTCTCGTGATGTATCATCTTATTTGTCTTTTAAAGATTCTTTTTATTGTAAATCTGCATCATCATCAACAACAACTTTCTCTATAAAGGAAGGGTTAGACTCATCGAATGTAACATGCATAAATTCTTCCACAACCAAAGTTCTTTTATTATAAACTCTGTAAGTTTTGCTTGTGTTTTAATAACTAAGAAAAATACAAACATTAGATTTTGGATCAAATTTACCGAGATTATCTTTTGTGTTCAAAATAAAACATTTGCATCCAAAACTTTGAAATAACCAATGTTAGGTTTTCTATCTTTGTAAAGTTCATAAGGAGTTTTATTAATATAAGGTCTAATCAATACACAATTTAAAACGTAACAAGTGGTGTTGATGGCTTGGGCCCAAAAATACTTAGGTAATTCATTTTCATTCGAAATGGTCCTATCCATTTCTTGAATAGGCCTATTTTTTGTCTCAACACTCCATTTTATTGTGGAGTTCTTAGTGAAGAGAATTGATGCACAATGCTAAGATTTTTAAACTCTCCTCCGTGAACACTCCTAAAGCATACAATACCATAGCCTTTTTCATTTTGATTTTTCTCACAAAATACTTTAAAAGTATCAAGAGCATCATCCTTATTAGCTAAGAATAATACCCATGTGTATCTAGAAAAATCATCAACAATTACAAAAGCATAAAGTTAAAATATCTTGAACGTCCAAATAAGTCTATATGAAGTAGTTAAAGAGGTTTAGAAGTAGAAAGATGATTGCTTTTAAAAGAGGTTTTGATTTGTTTACCAAATTGGCATGCTTCATAAATTTTATCTTTTTGAAAATCGATTTTTGGAAGACCTTAACTAAATTATTTTTGGAAATCTTTGAAATTAAATCCATACTTGCATGTCCTAGTCTTCTATGCCATAGCCAACCATCATCATGCAATGCAGAAAAACATTTATCATGAGTAAATGCACACTCAATGTCAATGGTATAAACATTACCACATTTATTTCCAATAAACAAAATTTTGTTATCACATGCATTCTTAATAACACATCTAGTTTTATCAAAAACAACTTTATAACCTTTGTCACACAATTGACTAATACTAATCAAGTTGTGTTTCAAGTTTTCAACGAAACATACATTTTCAATAAGAGTTGAGGAAATTTTACTAACATTACCAATTCCGAGAATCTTTCCCTTTGAATTATCTCCAAAGGAAATATCTCCACCATTTTTTATTTTGGTAAAACTTGGAAACCATGTATAGTTTCCAGTCATATGTCTTGAGCAACCATTATCCAAGTACCATTTATTATTCCTTTTTTTTCATCCCTGCAGAGAAAATATGCATTTCTTTTCACTGGACATCCATATTTAATATAATCGTTTTGATTACAATAATGCAATATAATCTTATGATCACTTGTGGATGTAGCTTTAACAAAATATTTCTTATAATATTTTTGTTTCAAGTTAAGCTTATACCCAAGTCCTCTTTTATCAAACACACATTTTTTAGTGCTCAATAATTTTTCTAAGCTCTTTTGACCACTTGTGAATTTTAACACTATTTCATTCATCTTTTACTTAAGCACTTCATTTTCTTTCATCAATTCATCAACATGTGATTTTTCATACTCATATGCAATACTTTGTTTACCCTTAAGTGGTGCAACTTAATCGTGTAACATTTTATTATTTAACTCTAGTCTTTTAATCTTTTCATTTAATGAATCGTTACATTTTTGTAAAACATCATTTTCATTTGAAATTTCTAGCATTTTCTTTTTAAGGGATGCATTCTTTTTACCTATTCTTATCCAATCATCATGCAATTCTTTAAAGGCATTATATAGCTCATCATATGTTGGAAGATCACTTACCTCATTTATCAAATGATTCTTTCCCGATTGCCATGAGAGCTAGATTTGTTATCTCTTGTTGTTCTTCATCATCACTTGTTTCCTCATCGCTGTCATCCAATGTGGCTACCATTGCTTTCTTTTTTAGCTTATTGAGAAGAGGACATTCCAATTGTATGTGTTCGGGCTTCTTGCATTCATAGCAAGTGATTAGCTCTTTCTTCTCCTTTTGATTCTTGAAGTTTTTGAACTTTCTCCGCTCACTAGTTTTCTTGTAGGACTGAATCCCCTAGCCACCATAGCCATCTCATCATCATCTAACTTGCTTTCCTCATCACTCTCATGTTTTGAGAGCAATGCTTTTCTACTCCTACCCATTGCCTTTTTCTACTGCCAAGTCTTTCTCATATGAAATAAGAGTTTTCATGGTACTTTTAGACTTAAATCATTATTACTTAGAAAGTAATGACATGTTTTTATTGCATTTTAGTTTTATTTTGCATGAATAACCATTTTAGTTTATTTTTAATAAATTGCGTTGTTTTAGAATAATTTTGTGTGCTTAGATTGTGTGCATAATTGAAGGTGATTGGAAGCTCAAATTTCAAGGAAGGATTGCTGCTGCAATAGGCTTGTAATACATGGAAAAGAACTTAGCTATAGAAGAATTGAAACAAATATAGAACAATGCAGTTGTTGTAGCCCTTGTTGTAGTAATTGTTGGTGTAGCAACCAATGTTGTAGTAATCATGGAATAACGATAGAAAAAATTTTATGCGAAATCTACTCATAATATTGCTATCTGTAGTTTTCTAATCTAGAAGATACGCTCCCTAGGCTTCCGTTTACCCTAGTTTTCAACTATAAAAGAAGCACACATCATAAGAAAAAGAAGAGAAGCCGTCACCCAAAGAGAAAAACCACAAAGAAACAAAAGAAAAAACATAATTCAAGAGAGAGATTGAGGGCTGCACAAAAGGAGAATTTGCATAAATCAATCGGGAACTCAATCCTTCTTATTCTTCTTTTATTTTCTTATTTACTTTTTAATCATGAGAATGTATTTGATGGCTGAAACTTTATTGTTTACTTTTCTTTCACAACTTATGAACTAAATTTACTTGTGGTTGAGTAATAAACAACTTTAATGGTTCCTTAACTTAATTTATATGTTGCTGCATGTTTGCTATGGTACTTTGTTTTGGTAAAACTTATTTTATTCATTATTTCGGCTAATCACTTATTTAATAATACAGGCTAAGAAAGAGGCCACAAAATGGTCTGTCTTAGTGGAACATATCAGAACAATACTTGATTTTAGATTGGGTTTCCTGGATTGAGTTTTCTGGATTGAGTTTTACTTGATTCTAAAAGGGCATGCTTAATCTAAAGTTAGTGATGAACTAGACATAGGGATTCACCTTGTAGGGTAATTAGAACCTAAACGTGTAATGATATATCTTATGTTAACATAACAATTGATCATTGTTAGGTTGCATATAGATATAAGATATCCAATATGCGATAGTTGAGAATACATAAGGATTATGCCCAGTGTTGTAGCAGATGTTGCAACCGAGCCAAACATTAGAAAAATAGTCAAAACCATTAAGTGAGTTTAATCACTCAACTACTCATTTCTTTTGCACCTTGGTGTTTGATTTAAGATTTCCTTTATTGCATTTTTAATTTAGTTAGTTTATTAGTTTCTTTAATTATTTTATTTTAATTTAATCTAAACTGCACTGTCAGAATTGTTGTAGTTAATCCTATAACATCAATCCTTGTGGAGACGATCTTGAATACTCATCATCATATTACTTGTGTACACTTGCACATTGACACCAATAGCATTTGAATTTATACTAATAAGATTTTGGCGTTGTTCCCGGTAGGGGTGGGCAAATTACTCGACCCGATCCGATCCGACCCAAACCAACCCAAAACAATTCGAGTTCAGATTGGATCGGATCGGGTCGCAAAGGAAACCCGATCGGATGAAAATGGTGAAACCTGATCGGGTAAAACCGATTTGATCCGAAAGCCCGATCAGGTTTCTAAAGAAAAAAAACCTAAACCTAAACCTAAACCTAAGCACATAAACGCCATACACACAAACACCAAGTCGTTATGCTACACCATACACACAAACACATATTCACATTTTACAATACACACACAAGACACAAACACAACTTTCCTCATTACACAAAACATATACACAATCACTCACACCCAATGCCAAGTCGCCAACGGAGGCCACACAAGCCACATCCTCACCCTCAAGAAGTGTTTGATCTGCTACGCGTCTCCATGCCCGTCTATTGGTAAGCGTCTGCCGGTCTACGATCTGCTGCCATTCACCCAATTTGGTCTTGGACTTGTTGTTGCTCGTCCGCCCATTTGCTGTTGCGGGTCTATGGCCACTGATCTGCTGCTACGGGTTTGTGGCCACTGATCTGCTGCTACGGGTTTGTGGCCACCGATCTGCTGCCAACTGCCACCAATTTGTTGCCGACCGGAACCCGATCTGCATTTTGCTACTTTAAACCTCCAACCTGACCCGAGTCTCTCCCCTTTAGAGTTTGACAGCCTACTTTTGAAGCTTTGATAATGTATAATTATGTATGGTAACTATATGAAACGACCCGCCCCAAAACACCCCAGGCGAGTCTATTTGGTCTCATCAAAACAGACTTGAAAATAATTCTATTCGTAAAGAGTCTGCCGAAAATTCGGCAGAGTCACCTTTATATATATAACACTCCCAAACTACAAATATGAATATAAAACTCCCAATACAAACCAATATACAACAAACTCCAGTGCTCAACATCCTTAACCAAAATGCTGAGTTTTATATTATACAATCCGCAAAGAACAAGATGACCAAGATGTCCTAACAAAAACATTTTTATATATTCTAGCACCATCTCGTGGCCAAGACTCAAAATATATATACAGTCGCTAGGTCGGTCTGGTGTACCTACAACCTCCTGGTGAGGGGGAAAAATATTATAAAAACGGGGTAAGTTTAAAACTCAGTGAGATCAGTGAGTGGATAGTAGGTTTGAAACTTAATTCTTACTTTAAAAGAAATAATCATATCATTTCCAAACACGATTTCATTAAACCATAAGTGAAAAACCAGTGATAAATCATTAATCATTTAACTCATATTACCAACCATAAAAATCATATCACCATATCATATAAAATTAACAAATCTGAAAATTATCAACAAACAAGTACCCAGGGGAATAATCTCATCATATCCGGACCTCAACGGACGGGTAATGACGTACTATCTGGGTAATGTCACGCCCCGGAGCTACACGGATAGACAGGGAAATATCATCTCATATCTCATTATATCTCTGCATGCATAATCTAGTCCCCAAAGGACAAAAGCGCCCAAGCACACGACCCAAAGCCTCTATGTGTACTCAGACGGGCCCTAAAGGTCTGTATCTCAATATATGTCTGTATCTCATATCTGTATCATCTACATCTCAATATCTGTCTCACTGTAATCATACCGCATGCATATGCCCCCAAAAGGCAAAAGCGCCTAAACACACGGCCTAAAGCCTCTATGTGTGTTCAGAAGGGCCCCAAAGGCCTCTATCTCATCTCATCTCATATGTATCACTGTATCTGGAGGGGAAGGGTATTGTCTAATGATTTTCCAAACAACATTTTATACACATGTACATAAACATATAATCACATCTGAAATCTAATTTTCTTTTTATTCAACATATCTCAAATCCACTCAATTCTAATATCACGCATTTACTCAAAATCGATACGCATAATCATTAACCAAACATTTTAATATAATATCAACACGTGAATAAAATCCATTTCGAGGAAATCACATTAAATCCGTTTCGAGAAATCATTAAATCAGAACATTTAAAAATACTTATTTCGCAAACATGCTTTACTATCATAATTAACTCTAAAAATAGGTTTCGTATATTCCACTCACAGTGACGGTGTTCACGGTCGGTTATCGTCCACGTCCGCGGACCGGTTCTCGCTCGCGGATCCTCCTAAATGAAGGAAAAGACATAATTATTCTCCGTAAATCGGAATTACGACTAAATATATGCAATAAACTCGAAATGAACATTTATCCATAATTTACAACTCCCATGTCGATAAAATTACTAAAATGCCCTTGAGTTCGTAAATCATTAACATGCTCCGAAATCGTAAAATTACCCTCGGAATCGTAATTACACCAAATTCTCAATTCTAGGAATTACTAAAATATCCACAGGCTCAGAAATGACAAAATTACCCTCATAGTGTGAAATTACCAAAAAGGCCCTTACCGGTCAACGGTCACCGAAATTTAGTCAACACTGGCCAGGAAGCTCAAATCTTAAAGTGCCAATCACGCTGAGTTCAATGGTACCGACGGTGAGCTCCAACGTGCGGCAACGACGCCGAAATCTAACTCGACAACCGTGAATTCCAACAATCGACCGGCGGCAAAACAACGGCTCTTGGTGCCTATGGATGGTCGGAAATGGAAGAGGGAGTCATGAGGAACAAAATCCAACCGGTGGTGTCACCCAAAACCGGGGAAAATCCCAGTGGAGTAAAGTGAAACAGTCGTGGGTTTCAAGCTTAGATCGTCGACGTTCCGGTTGGTTTTCGGCGGCGAGGATGGCAGGGGAACAATGGTTGGATTCTAAGCTTCAGATCGGTGCCAAGCTCGGCCAAAACGGTGGCCGGAAATGGGAGATATGGCCTGGTCAAGGTCGCGGGTCGGGTCGGGTTTTCGGGTCTGAAGTTGGGTCATTTGACAGCTTCTCTCTCTCTCTCTGTTACACGTGCATATGGTTCCCTTGTTTCCAACTTATTATTTCACTTATAAACTCCTTAACTGCCTCATATCATTTTACATCCACAGGTGTTACACTATAGTATATAACTGAAGGACAACATTTGTCCATGAGGTTCCTAAAATCGTAACTTTTGCGCAGTAAAATTAAAATGGACGGCGGAAGCTCTAGAAACCTCGGATCAGCTTCATTCAAAATCAAAAATCAAGAGAAACGATTGAAGATTAATTAGCTCACTTTCAGTTTCAAAAAAGACTTCGTGAGGTAGGAGAAAACGACTGAAAACAGCAAGCTACGAACATTGTACAGAAAGTAGAGCTCTGCACGAACAGCTTCTGTTTTGCCATGATCTGAGATCCTTTAAGCACCCCAATTGTGATGTCTCTAATTATTCCACACTTAGAAATGTTCTAGGAGTTCAGAGGATTTGGAATCTCGAAATTTCGTTTAGAAATGAGAGAGATAATGAAGAAACATGAATGCTAGTTCATGATGATTCATTCCACCAAATAAAGCTACCATTATCTCTAATAATGGCACCAAACATTATCATGTCCTAGACCCACTCACTTAGCTATTATTTATTGAAAGTGATCTTATCACTTAAATAAAGTATTTAATCAAATAAATAAATAGCTAAATTAATTAATTTCGTAATTAATTAATTTACCCCATTTTGATCAAATCAAATGGTTAAATGTGGGCTCATTTTGTGACATGTTCTAATGCTTTCTCTTAATCCATATTAGATCCAATAAAAGCCCAAAATTCTAAACTCAAAATTGGTCTAGAAGTCCATAATCATATATGAACCGAAACATGTCCAAAATGGTCATTTAACGTGCTCGATATTACATAATGTTCAATGGAGGATTTACGAAATTTATTTTGTTCCTTAAAATATTTATGGAACATCTAAATTTCTATCTTAAATCATATTTAAGATATATTTATATATATATTCATTCTCAATGAATTATAATATAAATATTGATTTTCCTAAGATTAGGAAATTTAACTTCTCATTTTCTAGTAACTCCTTTTCATTTCTATTTAGTGTGCGACCTTTTAGGTTCTTAGTTATAAGGTAGTAGAACTATTTTAATGATAACTCTTTATTCATTAAATGATGCTAAACTCTTTAGTCATCAATTAGAACTTTTCTAATGACCTTAAGATGCATTGCTAATACGCTTTACCAATATTGATCTTAAGGTTTCTACAAGTCATGAGTGACACCTAGCAGTATATCACAACCATCCAAATAACAAGAATTGTTGGATCTATAGAACCTATTCCATTATATCTTTATGTCTTGGTCTCTTCATCATCCATGTCCAGAGAAAAGCACGGCTTATGGTTTATTATGTTAAGCAGTTATGCTTTATCTCAAAATAAATCTAAATGAACTTGACATGAAAATATAATTTGAACTCCTTCAAATATATTTCACCTTGGCCAAGGATTTCTCATGCCAATTCATATTATCTTATAGGGACATCCTTTTTGTATATTACAAAGTGATGAATTCCATATTGGCCATACACTTGTCTTCATACATAGCCAACCATGACAGCTATTGCTAGATCTCTTCCGTGATTAGGAATCAATCATTATGCTTTCACATATCAGAGATGTCTATGTATAAGACATATGTTATGCCTCAGGTCTAAAGACCATTACTAAACATAGTGTCTAATACAATGTATAATAAGTCATTAACACTCAAAACCATATGGCTTACTATATTTGGTCAAGTTCAGTAAACTTGTTCTCTCAACAAGTACCTATGCGTTTGACTTAACATCTCATGTCAATGATATGAAACTCACCATCCATTTTAGTATCACATACCATAAGGAGTCATAACACATACTAGTGTTTATAGGAATTTATAATGTCCAATTATAAATCCACCACTAGGAACTTTTTTAGAAGTATAGTACAAAGGATACACGTTTCATATTCTCGACAAACTCGAGAATATGTTCCTTAACTATTTTACTTCTTGGACTATATTCATTAAATTAATTTATGAATATTGATAATTTTGCCATTTTATAAATATCAAAATGCTATTCAAATACAATAATACCCTAAACAAACAAACACCATTTGATTGGCCTTTAGGGCATATTACTAACAATAACAAGTAGCAACCATCCCGATTCCATTTAAACCCAACCTAATTCCACTCTAATTCAATCTGAATTTACAACCCGATTTGATCCGATTAAATTCAGATTGGATCGGGTCGGATTATAAGTTCGGGTTCTATTCGGATTAACTTTTACCTAACCCGAATAACCCAAAATCCAATCGGGTTGACCTTAACCCGACCCGAATCTGATTTTGCCCACCCCTACTTGCCGGGGATTGATTGTTCATTTTCATTTGTGAAATTAGTTTTAACGGTGCTAATTTTTAATTTTATTTTGATTTGTCTATTTTGTTGATATAGGCGATCTAGCAACCCTTGCATGCACAAATATAAATATGTTGAATTCTAATTTGTTCTAAAAATTGAAAGAACTGCAAGAAGATTGAGAGGAGAGCATCGGGAACTACAAGCTACTTTAGCAATGGATGATTTGCAAGATATGAGAAACTTGAACCCTATAGGGGAGATACAACTTGTCAATATACATGAAGGTCTGAATGGACAACATCTTCACAAGCAACCAAGGAACAACAAGATTATTCACATGGTGAACGATAGAGATAGAGCCATTTGAGACTATGTAGTGTTGACTCCTCATGCCATACATCCGAGAATAATTAGACACGGCGTTCAAGCTGACAATTTTGAGCTCAAACTAGTGATGTTTCAAATGTTGCAAACAGTGGGGCATTTTAATGGACTGCCATAAGAAGATCCTCATTTACATATTAAACTATTTTTTAAAGTGAGTGATGTTTTCAAGATTGTTGGAGCATTGCAGTAAGCATTGAGACTCATACTTTTCCCGTTTTCTTTGAGAGATCAAGTAAAAGCATGGTTGAATTATTTACCACCTAATTCAATTACTACATGAAATGACTTGGCTAACAAATTTTTGATGAAATACTTTCCGCCAACAAAGTATGCAAAACTAAAGAACGAAATCACATCTTTCCATCAACTTGAAGATGAGAGCTTGTATGATGCATAAGAAAGATTTAAGGAGTTACTCAGAAGATGTCTTTATCATGCATTCCTTGCTACATTCAGTTGGAAACTTTCTACAATGGTCTCAACCTAAGCACTAGATTAATGGTAGTCGCTTTAGCAAATAGGGCATTGTTATCTAAGTTCTACAACGAGACTTATGAAATTTTGGAGATGATAGCCAATAATAACTATCAGTAGCCATCAACCAGACAAGCTGCAGTAAGAGAACCAATAAGAGTCCATAACGTAGATCCCTTGACAGCATTGTCAGCCCAAGTAACCTCATTAACAAATATAGTAAAGACTATGACTACTGCTCCAGCAATTGTCAACCAAGTTCCCAGGGTCTCTTGTGTTTATTATGGAAAGGGACACTTATTTAACAATTGTCCTGGAAATCCAGTGTCAATCAACTATGTGGGCAACTTTAATAGACAGAACCAGAATAATCCATATTCAAACACTTACAATCCTAGATGGATACAACACCTGAACTTTTCATAGAGTAATTAGATCAGCCTGCTTCAACACCTAGTGGACAGAACGGACTTGCTCAACCACCTGGATTTTATTAACCAAATCAAGGGCAGAGAAGCATCAACAATGATCGACTCATCTCCCTTGAAGCTTTGATTAAGGATTATATTGTGAAGAATGAAGCGGTTGTCCAAAGTCATACTGCATCTTTCAGAAAACTGGAAAATCAAATTGGACAGTTTGCTACAGCATTAAGCAACAGACCTCCAGGCAGTTTACTCAGCAACACAGAGGACCCAAAAAGAGAAAGAAAAGAACATTGTAAAGTAATTAACTTGAGATTTGGAAAGGATGTTGATAGTCTAATTGGTGTACCAAAAAGAAGAATTGAGTCCAACAAAGGCCAAGAAGACACTCAAGTAGAGGAGTTACAGTCTTCCCTTTTCAGATTGTAAATCAGCACAGTTCTGCTACAACATCTGCAAAATGTTATGATCGAACACCTGGTGGTGAGGAAGCTACAGTACCAACAATAACAAACCCGAATAAAGCAAAAGAGAAGTAGTCCGCACAACTTGTTGCAACACAGTAGTTTAGGCACCCACCACCCTTTCTTTAAAGGTTCCAGAGACAACAACAAGACAAGCAGTTCAGCAAAATCTGAGGAGTGCTGAAACAACTATATATCAATATCCCTTTTGTGGAAGCTCTAGAGTAAATACTGAATTATCCAAAAATTTTGAAAGATATTTTGACAAAGAAGAGAAGACTTGGAGAATTTGAAACGGTTGCTCTAACGCAAGTGGGTAGCCGCATGCTTCAGAGTAAGATACCGCAAAAGATGAAGAATCCAGGAAGCTTCACAATCCATGTTTTATCAGTGTTTAAGCAATTGGGAGTTGGTGAATGTAGACCAACAACAATGACTTTACAACTTACTAACATATCTCATGCATATCCAGAAGGGAAGATTGAAGATGTATTTGTAAAGGTGGATAAATTTAATTTCCTAGTGGATTTCTTAGTGCTAGACTTTGAGGCAGACAAAGAAGTGCCAATTATTCTAGAGAGACCTTTCTTATCCACAGGAAAAACTCTATTTGACATCCAAAAAAAAGAGCTAACTATGTAGGTCAATCAATGCTGGTTACATTCGATGTGCTGGAAGTTATGAAAAGTCCAGATAAGATTGAAGATTGTAATATTATCAGTGTCGTGGATTTTATTATAACAGAGAGATTACACAGTTGTTGTAGTAAGAAGGAAATCAATGTTGTAACATTCAAAGAACTTGATGATGAATATCGTAGAGCAGCCAACATAGCATGGTCAAGAGAGAAGCAACTCGTGAGAAATAACAAACATTTTGAATCTTTAGAACTCTTAAATAGATCAAGAAAAGAGCTTGGTAGATGTATTAGGGCGATAGCGGAAGGCTATTGGATGAGGGATCGAACATGAGAAATCAAGGATGGTCAGGCTGAATGACCTAAAATCAAGCGCTAATTGGGAGGCAACCCAATGAGTAGGAAAGTTATTTTAGATTTTTCTTTCAACATTTAGCCTAATTTTACATATTTTTAATTCACAATTTTTCTTATTTTGAATTTATTATCTAATTTCTTTTCTTCTTTTTTATTTTCTTGCAGCATATGTATATATATATATAAAAGGGCTAAGAAACTAACATGAGTTGTTACAGCATTACATACAGCAAGGAAGTTGGGCAATGATTCTCATACATCAGGAAAATTTACCGTTGTTGCTGTAGCACCAAAATTGATTGTTGCAGTAGGGATTTTTTTACCGTTGCAGTGACAAAGTTGTTTCCTTTTCAACGTATAATATACTATTTCGAAGCTTGTAATGAGATGAACAAAATTCAAAACTACAGAAGCTGTTCTGCCCCATGGTTGAACTGGAAATTTTATTTCTTTCTTGGTCATTTCTTAGTTTTAAGATTTTTCTCTATTTTCCCTGATTCTTCTAGGATTTTTATCTTTTTTAACTAGAACTCGGATTTGAGTGCCATTTTTTCCTTTTTTATTTTGATTATGAAAATTTAATTATCATATTAGAATGTGAATTTACCTAGTTTGGTAAATTCACATTATTTAGGCTTGTTATAAAAGGAGCTCAAAACCTGAGTTTTATCTATTCAGACTTCACAACAAAACTTATTATTATTCAAAAACCTTTGTCTACGTTTCTGTTTCGTCACATGGTCTTTTGAATGGCTAAACTAAGAATCATAGAATTAATATCATTTCATTCTATTGTCTACTATGTTGCTAATAGTTAAAGATAGTGGACAAATGACGTTAGGAGGAAAAAAATACAAACAAAAATTAAGCTCTGCATTTTTTTAAGCCTCTGATGCTTTTTAGTTCATTAATTTCAATAATCAACGAAGACTCAACTAACAAAAACCATTTAAGAAACACTATCGGGTCAAGTCTGGCATACAAAGTATGTCAAGATTCTAAATAATAAATTGCCTATTTAGTCAATTAATAGAGCGTCAAAGATTGTTAAGTCAATTAATATATCAGGTAACTGTACTGAGTAAAATAGCCTGCTTAGATTAGATAGATCTATTATCAAATAATAAAGAATATTTATCGATCCAACTGAAATTAAAGAACCCAAAACATAAGATCAATTGTGATTTATTAATGACATTTCCAAATACAGAATCAATCAAAGACCTCGCGAGAATTCACATCTCAACCACCACTTCTATATATCATCGTTAGTCCAGAGAAAGGAGGTAGATACAACCTAGAACATTGATAAGAATTCACAAATATGGCTGATGTCAAAGTCATTATACATGTTTATATGGCAAGAATCATCGCCGTTATAACTTTATGACATACATAAATGGTAAGAAATCATAGCCATTATGAGTTATATATTTGGAAGATAAATCGACGCTTTATGATGATTGATTTCTTAATTTTATGTATTGCATTCTTTGAGCAATTTGAAATCATGAGAGTAAAATTCTCCATTGCTGTATGATTCTCAGATATCATTCCAGTATTTCAAATCAATTACGAATGTGTACAGAAAAACAGACAACAATTTATAGTCTACCGGAAACGTAAATTCGTAGATTGATTATATCTAGAATTGAACTCCCAAATACAAATCTAACAAAGGAATAACCTCATCCAGATTAAACTGTCTAAATGAATTCCATCCTTACTCGATGTTTATTATATATATATGTATCCAGAACAACCAAAAATAAAAAATAAAAATCCTATTTTTGATCCTTAACCACAGAAACGATAAGAAATTCTACTTCAACGATCAAAGTATCACCATAAAGATATCCTCCTTTGTGGAGATCATCAAGTGACATAAAACAGGGGTAACCGCTCTCCCGCATTTCACTTGAAAACCAACAGCAGCCTGTAAAAAAATCATTTTTTTTTTAACTTAATTTGTCGTGTAAATATTTTAAAAAGATTATTATAAAATAAATAAAAATATAAAGAAATTTAAGTCACTTCTTTGTTCGTCTATTCTGATCCGAGGATGGTCTAGCACTCGCATCTTGTATTCAGCGAACAGCTTCCTCTTAGATTGGAAGATATCGTCCGAACCTTGCAGTCTTATGTAAAATGATAGATAATTTCCCTTTGCTTTATCATCTTTATCATCTCCCATAGGACAAATCACAATTCTCCTGTGAATCCATAGCCAAAAAAATCCCAAGTAAATGTAAGTATTTACCAAACACTTCAGGTGTTGTCCCTTTTCAAATGAAGTTAAGTAGGGAGTATGAGTTCGAGTCCATGGAACTTTTTTAAACTTTGAATATGAGTAGCTATCTCTCTTAATAAGGGTAATTCTCGACAGACTTCTGGACAACATGTACTACAAAGTGTATGTATCTGGAATCTTTATCTTTTAGAGAGAGAGAAAAAAAAAAGGAAAATTCAGCTGAAAGCACAAAAGTATTACCATTCTCTTCCTCCAGCATTAAACTCGCTAGAGCAGTACTCAGGATCTCTTAAATTTGAGAAATTGGCGATTTTCCATCGGAGAATATTTCCAGCTTGGGCAGGTACCTTAACAATGGAAACGGCTTCTCCTTTGCCAGTAGGCTTAATAACAAAAATCTCAGCTCCAAATACACAAGAGTCGTCAACAAGATATCCATTAGAAGGTTCTTTGAAAGCTTGAAGAGGAATTAATTTGTCAATACCGCATTCTCTCTTCATACTATGTAAACGAATCACCGCCCCATCATCATCTACACAAATTTAAATTAAATAAAATCGTTTTCATAATTAATTCAATAAGCGGGATGTATGGGACTAATTGCCATAACTAAAGAATATATTGCAGAATTGATATATCCTAATTGTCAATATGGAGATCATAAATTCTTACACCGGATGGCCAAGTACTCGTTCTTGATTCGGTCTTGGACAAAGAATGTGAAGTTAACATAAACCTCCCAAGAATTATTAGGAAAATAAGTGCTTTCATCTAGTGCCAAAAGAAGTGAAATATGGCCAGTCCCTTGCCCTTTTTTGTTCCCATTTGGGTATAGAATCAATCTCCTACCGCCAAAACACGAAATTTATGATTTTATTGTTAGTGAGCTAATTAATTAATTTGAACTAGAATCGTTAATTAATAACTACGATCAAAGAAAAGTAAATTTAAGCAGGTGAAAATCGGAACTCACCAGTTGCATTCTTGGGATTCATTTTTGGTTTTAAATATGGCAGATTCATATCTGTCTGCAACTGCCTTTGATAGTTGTGAGTACTTCTTTATTTCTAGCGTGTAGTGAGCTGGTGGAAGACCTCTTTTAACACTTGAAATTTCTGGGGAAAAAAAAAAGTTCAAGGGACAAAATTAGTTGGATTAGCGTGTCTTTTTGTTTTTAGTTAACTGTATTAGACTCTCTTTTTTTAATTTAATTTCTATTTCAAATATACTTGAATTAATGACATAAAAAAATTGCAGAAATCAAGCGGAATTGGGCAAATATTAAATCTTAGATCAGATCTAAGAACTGATAAGAGGAGAAAGAAAGAGGGTACCTTGCCCTATAGCCATAGCAGAATGGAGAGGATTAAGCAAAATACAACTCAATTTGGCTAATAGCAATCGTATGCGGATTAAATGATTTAAATAAGACTCTGCATGTATAGAGTCAATTCATTCTGGCATATAAATGAATGGAAAGAGCGCAAAAGGTCAACGTTAATCAAGTAACGTAATTCTGCAACGAATTTATGTGAAAAATTAAAATTAAGATTTTTTTGTAAACCTTGACACGTCGGGAAAGGGACTTACACAAACAGCAGCAAATTAAACAAAAACAAAACTTTTTCCCTATTTATATAATTAAAATAGGATGAGTACCACAAATAAATAGATAACAAATAAACCAACAAAATCCAAAAAAATAAATCAACCACAAAAACACAGATTTTTACTTTAAAAACCCAAAGCGGGAAAAACCACAGAACTATAATCTGATATAAGCTTCCACTATATTAATGAGATTACAGTACAAATTCTTCTCTAGATAATACTAAAGGCTAATAATATCAAGAATCTCAATAATCTTTGGCTTACAGTAACAACCTAATATTTGTCTCTTTAATAAGTATCTCAAATAACAACTAACGAGAGAATAAAATAAAAATCAAGACCAGTAGGATTGTAGAGTGTGATGTCAGGAACCTACCCTAAAACTTTGGGAGAAATTGAAGTTACTTTTGTCTTCCAATCAACCAATTAAAAATTGAAAATCTTACCCCCAAATTATAATAGTCAGCCATTGTCCTCTTCTCTGCTTCGTCTTTTACCATGCACAAAAAGTTGCCGCTGCTTGCTTTTTATTTTAGGGAAAATGACATCTATACCCTTAAAGTTTGGAAAAATGGTCACCAACACTCTCAAGTTTTCAAAGAGGGACAGTAAGTCCCTCTTTTGACCATTATATCATTAATCTCTATTAT
This sequence comes from Citrus trifoliata, assembly GCA_018350135.1. Classification (NCBI taxonomy): domain Eukaryota; kingdom Viridiplantae; phylum Streptophyta; class Magnoliopsida; order Sapindales; family Rutaceae; genus Citrus; species Citrus trifoliata. Next base: position 59,581 of record VKKW01000089.1, read on the forward strand.
TCTAAAAAATTGACTTCAAAATTTTTAGTAAATACAAATACCATATAAATAATGTAATCTATGCTACGGCTAACAATATTAAAATATTTTAATATTTTAACAAAATTTTAATATGTAAATTATTATATTTATTTTACTAATATATTTTTGTTTATTGTAGAGATTTGAAATAAATATTTATATTAAATATATTGTACAATTAAAAACTTTCTCACATAGTAATATTGTCAAAAATATTATTTTACATAATATTCAAAATAATTTAAAATTTAAATACATTTATTTTAATATTATAATTCTATTATCACAAAATTTATTTTAATATAATAAAATATATCTAATAGATTATAAAATATTAAAATATTTTTCGAATATTGAAATTATTTTAAAATGTATATATTATTACACTTATTTTAATATTACATTTCTATTTATTGTAAAATATTAGAGTCAATTTTTGGGGCTAATAGAGATAAAGAGTATAATGGTAAAAAAGGGCTCTTCTTGTCTCTCTTTGAAAACTTGGGGGTGTTGGTAACCATTTCCCCATAGATCTCTTTTTTCCCTTATTTTTCTTTATATAGCCACGTTTTCAAAACCTAATTTCATGACCAATTTCATCCAAGTCCAAATTTTAATATTAATTGCACATTAAGCATGCATTTTTAGACCTTGGGCTTTTGAGCCCCTAAATGAGATGCACCCAACGTGACAATACAAGGGGATTCCATTAAATAAGAAAAAAAATACTTAAACCAGTATGTAATGAGCCTTATTTAAGCTAGGCAAATGATAAGATTGTAAATATTAACAAGGACATTACGGATAAGGACATCCTTGGCATCATTAGCTAAGCCAATGCCCAAAATAAGGTTTAGATAAATGGATAAGGATTCAGTGCCTATTTGATATGATTTATTTACGCTCTTTCTATATTTTTTATTATTGTTTGATTATTTTTTTAGTAGAGATTTTAAAGATTAATAAGTTATTTTGCCTCTGTTAGTAAAACTCGCATTTTGGACTTTTGGGAAGTATAAGTTGAAAAACTTTTTAAAATGTTAAAATATCGAAATTTTCCTTTACTTACTTGACAACCTTTTTTCATTCCTTTCATAACATAATTTTAAAGAACTTATCTATTAAATTAATTTGATAGTTTTTAAAAAAAGCTCTCATTGACAACTAAATAATTAATTTTTTTTTATAAAAACTCGTAAAAGTTCTACTAGCAAAAAAATCTACTTAAATGAGCTCTATTTGAAAAGTTGTACCAAACGAAACATGTTGAGCTGAGTTTTTGCTAAGTATTAAATCAATAATTGTTAGTTAAGAGAAATTTAATAAAGGAAAATTATCAGTCATATATCCTTAAATGATACTAGTATCAAACGTGCTACAACACTTTTCAAGTGTATCAATCGTATACCCTAAGTTGACAAAACACTTATGTCATCCACCAATCCTTTAACTTCCATTAGAAAGTTATCAGAATTGTGGTAAATTGACTATTTCGCCCTTAAAACTCAAAATGAGGTAAAAATATAAATTTACCCCAAACATTAACATAAATTTTCAATACACAATTTTTTTATTTTGTTATTAACAATACATTTTTTTATTAAAAAAATATGAATTATTAATGGTACATATTATTACAATTATCCGTAAAAAATATCTAAATTATACCATAAAAAATTTCAATTGGAGCTTGGAAGAGTAGATCTTCAAAAATTTTGGTTAAATTTTGGAAGAGTAGATTCGGTTGTAAAGTAACTTTTTTTTTAGCAATTACTATCCGATAAATGAGATGACATGTCATTTTTTATCAATATATATCATATGACAGGTCTTTTTTACTAGAAAAATGGGATGATATGTCGTTTTTTTAAAAAGACTAGATTACCCTTATGATGTCAGCGCTTGCAAACGATAGTTAACGTATTGGTGGACGGTAGAAGTGTTTAGTTAACTTAGGGTGTATGAGTGATACACTTGAAAAGTGTTGTAAAACGTTTGATACTGGTGTTATTTAAGGGTATATGACTGATAATTTCCCTTTAATAAAATAGAAAAATTTTAAATAATTCTAGTGATTGATTGAATACTCAACAAAAACTTAACTCACATTGAATATTATAGAAGCCTATAGGACTAACTCAATCAAAAGCTAGCTTAATAATTGAGGATTGTCCAAGTCTTGTATACTTAACCATACTCAATTGATGTAGAATATTTTTCCTAGCACCAATATCATGTGCAGGTCAGTCTTTTTGATGGGTCCTTACCATGTGGTAAGGTAATGTGGGTTCACTCTTACATAAGTTTATCTTTGATATCATATAACAGTTAACGAGTCTAACTCAACCCAAAAATTGAGGGTTATCCAAGTCATATATACTTAACTCAAATTCAATATTTAGTTGATGAAAGATATTTTTCCTAACAGATCTTAATACTAAAGAAAGACCATTTTTAAATGCCAACTTAAAATCAACAAAAAGTTTTGTGCACCTAGTACTAGAAAATGATTAATAAAGCTAAGCATTAATCACACATCAAGAAAAACATTAATAATTCGTTGATATTTGCACTCAATGGACCTACGCCACCTGACCAAGTGTTTTCAAAATGTTTTCTTTTACCAATCACCTAAGTTCGAAAGTAGGATTAAAAAATCAATATGGATTTACCACTCATATCTTTAAAAATAAATAATGAGTAAAACTTTGTTGATACACCATAATGGCAACTTGATCTAGAATGACCTTAATTTGATCACAGGCTTATTGTATTGGTATTTATGGGGCAATTGCTAATATATATTTTCGAAGAACAAAATATACTAGCAAGGAGTTGATCTGATAATGATGCAGTGAAGAATTTGCAGAGTCTTGTCATTTTCTTAAGGTGTTGATATCTTCAAATGATGTGAACTGCCGAATTTGTCCTCGAATTTCTGTTGAACGTCTATAGTATTTTAATCGCTTTAGTATTGTTATCACATTTATATTTAAGAATGTATGCTAACCACCTTGAAAAAAAGTTATAACATTTCTTTAATTAGTTTATTTAAAGTCTTTGTTTATTTGTTTTATTGGCAATTGTTGACTTTATTGTATGCAGTGCATCTCTAACAAATGAAACGTACTAATATATTGGCTAATTAGTTAATTAAAATTGACCATCCCTAATTAAAAATTAAAAATTAATCACCTTATCAAAATCGTTAAAGAATGAAATCTATTAATAATATTGGCCAACAGAGGCTAAATTTATTATAATGACCTAACCTAACAAAAATTATTAAACAAATGAATTTATTATTAATATCCGTATTGGCTAATGATTTTATTGGCATTAATTACCGATCATGCTACAGTCATTCTTTAATGTCAATTTCTGAAATTTTCAAATGTATGAGAAGTCTCAACCCAAATGGGCTTAACTTGTGGGTATTTGATAATAGAGAATTTTATCGCTTTCATTTCTTCGGTCTTTGTTAAATCTTAAAATTATATACATAATATGGTACAAAAATAATTAATAATTGCCGATTGAAATGCCAGTCGGACGATTAATTAATTAATCAAAGAATAAATCAGGTGGGCTTTTGATGTGAATGCATATCAGCACATGCGGATTAAAAGACTTAAATAAGACTAAGGAGGCAATTAAATAGTAAGCCATAAACTAGTCAACAAATATTGGTCAACGTCAATCATTTTAACAATACATATAATATTTGCCGATTATGAATAACTATTATTATTTTTAGAGGAATATTTAGTCATTGTTAAAGGCGGGGTCTTATCTGATGTACTTACCAGTCCCATGTTATTCGCTAACACGCATCATTACATAGTGGTATAAAGTCTATACGTAATTAAACTTATTTATGATCTCTCTTTGATAATTTCACAAGTATTTTCTAAGCTATTTGTCTTTATTTATACGCTCGTGGACAAGTCTCTAAATATTTTACACGTCGCATCATCTTCAGTTAACATTCCCTTAGCTAATAGAGCATAACGTTATCTTCGATGAGATGTATTAATTGACAACCTTAATAATTGTAGTCTTTGTTAATCGATTTATGGGGAATCCCTAAATTGACTGTATTAGCTAGAAAGACTGTAATTTCACTTTCAGTGCACGTACCCTTTAAATTATTCACATGAAATGAGAAAATTCTTATGACATATTTGATCTGAAGAGAAGATGGGAAAAAAATCAGAAAAGGGACATATACACTCTCGACATTTGAGGAAATGATCACCAATATCATTAAGTTTTGAAAAAGAGACACCAAGATCCTCTTTTAATGATTATATTCTTTACTTTTATTATCCCATAAAAATTGACTTTAAATTTTTTTTATAAATACAAATATTATATAAATAATGTAATCTATGCAGTACACTAACAATATTAATATATTTTAATAAATTTAAATATGTAAATTATTATATTTATTTTAATAATAAATTTTTATTTATTGTAGGATTTTAAATAATAATATTAAATTATTATTGTACATAATATTCAAAATAATTTAAATTTTAATACATTTATTTTAATATTATGATTCTATTTATTATAAAATTTACTTTAATATAATAAACAATATCTAATATATTGTAAAATATCAAAATACATTTTTTTTATATTGAAATTTTTCTAAAATGATATATTACTACTTTAATTTTAATGTTATATTTTTATTTATTATAAAACACTAGAGTCAATTTATTTCGGATAATAAAAGTAAAGGGTATTATGGTTAAAAGGGAGTTTTGGTGTCTCTTTTTTAAAACTTGGGGGAATTGATGACCATTTTCCCAAACTTTTGGGGTGTGGATATCCTTTTCCCGAAGAGGGAAATAAGTGTAGAAACATGATTTTCATGTCCAATTAAACAATCAAAATAAGATTGACCCTTTTTTTTCACTCATTTTCACTTCCTCCCTTTCCTTTCCATTCAGGTTCTCTCCTATCATTTCTTCCAACCAAACATGAGCTTGAATGACGAAAGTTAATTAATTAGTAATTATCAGATACTGTAGGCTTGATTTACATCGACTTACCTATCACTGTAGTCATTCTATAACCATTTACAAATCATAAAACTACAAAGCAATGGGTTCTTATGCGAAGGCAGAACTAGTATTTCTGGAATGGCCCTGACCACCCAAGTGGGAAAAAATGATACTGTGATAAACTCAAATGTAGTTACCATGATCTTTAACTTATTTTACGTGCTATTCTCTTATATTTTTTGACTACTTTTGAATTGTTGTAACTTATATATAATATGACTTAGCAACTGCCCATTACGGATCTCTAGTCATTTTTTTAAAAAACGAAAGAAAAAATACAACGTATTTACATCCGTACACCACCAAAAATGATTTAACTGCAATCACCATCCAATATGCCCCTAATGATTCTTCTAACGTTAAAAAATTGTAATTTAATTGTTACTAAGGTAATTAAAAAGATCAACATCAATTTAAAACAGGAATGCGATATATGAAAGAATGAAATCAGATATCGGTCATAAGATTCCAGAGATATCATGTGTTATTACAGATATTAAAAATTCAATACACATCCCAAATTTAAGAAGTCTGAAGTTTGAATCCCGCTCACATGAATACAGTGAATCCCGCTCACATGAATACAGTGGCAGTGCCTATTTTCAAAAATTTTTTATATATGATTTAATTATTTTGATTTTTGAATTGATTTATGCTTTTCTGAATTGAATAATATTTTGAACTTTAACTTATTGTCTGTTGATTATTATAAATAATAAAATAACAATGGTATGAAGCTAATGGGTTAGTGGGTCTATAAAAGTAATATTTTATAAATTATTATTTTCTTTTTTTAGGATTTTGATGTGGCAAAAATGTTTAGTTTCTCTTTTAAAGTCTTTCACAATTAATTGTGCTTGTTTTTTACAATTATGGAGAAACATTACTCAAAAAAGCCACCACCACAACTCATAACGTTGTCCAAAGAAAGCAAATTATGGCTTAATCAAATGAATATTGAATTGATTCTTTGTTTGCCATGTTTATGTCCCAATGACTCATTTACAGATTAGCTAGTAAGAAAAATAGTTGAGACTAACAATGATAAATTATATTCATTGGTTTATTTATTGTGACATTAGAATTGATTTTACCAATTGTCACAACTACAGTAAAAATGATATTTTTCATTATGAATTTTGTGGAAAAAATTGTCTATGAAATTGAATAGAAGATCAATGATTGAATGATAGTCTTGTTGTACACATAAAAAACATATATTTTTAGTCTTGATAATAAGGTTATTCTTCAACATTTTATGAAATCAGTGCAATCACAAATTTTAAATTAACTAAGAACATATCAAAGAAACTAAAAAAACAAATCTGATCAAAGAAATCAAGAAAAAAGAAAAAGGATTTGACATATAGAGATAACGTGGTTCAGTTCCAAAGCACCTACAACCAGAAGTAAAAAATAGCAAGGCTTAGAACTTTTATTGAGTAGGATCAATTACTGAGGGATCTTGAGAGTACAAAGATTAAATCTTTCCTACTGAGAATTTTCTATCTCCCTTTTTAAATCACTCAAAATCTTCAACTAATGTACTGCTACAATCGGCTTGTTCCTTTTATAATTAACTTTAGAAACCAGTTGTCTATTGTAATAGCTTCAACCAACAATGGACCCCACACACGCCAGCACTACTTCCCACCTTAGCAACAAATAACATAATGTAACCAATTAGCTTCACAAATCTCCACCTTAGTGTTATTCTATTCAATTTTCACCCAATCTTTGTTTCAACGGTAGAAAGTTTGGCCTGCAAGCTAACAATTCCAATCAAGTTCAATGAATCTCTGAACTTGATTGTGGGTAATGGATTTGTTAGCATGTTTGTAGGATTGACCTTTGAGGGAATCTTGACAACATTCACCACACTATTGCCCATTTCATCTCTTATATAGTACATCTTTATATTGACATGCTTTGTTCTCTCATGGTATTTGGGGTTCTTACTCAGCTTTATGGCACTAGAAATATCACAACTAGTAGAGATTGACTATTGCTAAAACCCTAATTCAGACAATAAGCCCTGCAGCCATATTGCTTCCTTAAGGTTTCTGTAAGAGTAATGCACTCTACCTCAGTTGTTAAGAGAGTAAAAATGACTATAAAGATGCTTTCTAGCTCACTACACCACCACACATAGTAAAAACAAAACTAGTGATGGAGCTTCTATTGCATTCCAAGAATCCTAGTTGTAGCACCCAAATCCTTTATTTTAAGCTTAGAGTTTCGACTCTCTTGAGTCTTTTTAGTTCTTTTATTTGTTTACATACTATAAGTATGTCATCAACATGTAGTAGAAAATAGATACCGTTACCAGAAAGCTAGAGCTTTGTAGTATGCGCAACTATCATATTGACTTCTACAGTACTCATGTTTGATCGTGAACTCATCAAACCTTAAGTAACATTGTCTTGGTGACTACTTCAAACCATGTAAGCTCTTCCAAGGTAAATGAATCATTATCTTCAGTCCCTTCTTTAATAAAATCCTCTTATTGAGCCATTAATAACTCTTGATTAAGGTTGCCATGCAAGAAAGCAGTCTTAACATCTATTTAATCGGATTTCAGATTTATAAGATGTAGTAATGGCCAACAAAACCCTTATAGAACTAGATTTAACCACTATTGAAAATACTTTATTAAAATATACTCCCCCCTTTTGTGTACACCCCTTAGCCACAAGCCTAACTTTGTATTTACGAGGTTCAACACCAGAAATTCCTTCCTTGAGTTTATAAATCCATTTACAGCTAATTAATTTCTTGTTTAAAGTTTTTTTAACTAAGACCTAGGTATTATCCTTCTTGAGTGAAGCTATTTCTTCTTTTATTCCAGCAAGCCATCTTGATTTCTCATTACTTCTTTTAGCCTCCTTGAAGTCATATGTTCTTCACCACTCACTTCATCTGCAAATATAAGTGCATAGGAAATCAGATTGGCAATGCCACATCTTTTTGGCATTTTAGGGACTCTTCTTTGTCCTTCCCTTGTAGGATGATAGTTGTCCAATTATAATGATTTGTAGGCACCTTGAGGAGATTTAAAGTCACTTTCTTTAGCTCCCTGACTACTGACAAACTCCGCCTCCAACTCATCATCATTCTCTACATTGATTGACAGTAAAAAGTGTACATTTAAAAAATCTAAAATTATCAATTTTTTACTTACAATGTTTATTAATGTACTCATTATTTCTAAATTATCTTAACGCTCCCCTAATAAAGTTTTATGTTAAAATTTATTTACAATATGTTAGTTTTTATATTGTAAATGCTTCATGAATAATGAGGGAATTGAAACTAAAAGCGGGAATAAAGAAGAATTGTTGGAGCCATTAATGCATTCATTAAGGAGATGTAACTAATAAAAAATATAAATTTCAAAAAAAGGCAAAGTGGGCCATGACTATTGTGATAGTCAACTATCACACATTTTCAATGTATAAAAAATTATAAAAAAAATAAAAAAATAAAAAATAAAAAAATGAAAGAAGAGGATCGTTCTTGCCTATAAAAGGCAAGGGGATGCAGGCAGGGGGGCAGAGAAGAGAAGAGAGGAAGCTAAGACTGAGACTTAAAAGATATTTCTTATTTTGTGTAATTCATTATGTTATAATATTTTTCAGAAGTTTGTTAAAGAAAATGAATTTTTTGTTCTTGAATTGAGTGGCTTATTTTCTGAACTAAGGTGAAAGGTGAAGCTTAATTATTCAAATTATTAATTAATTACTCTCTCAAGTGAATCTTAAAATTTATTTTATTTATTGTATTTTTCTACCTTACCACTTTCTTTTACATCATGTTAATTTATAGATCTAAATCTCTTCAGATTTATATGGTATTTTGATATAATATCGACACTTCAATATACTTGTGACACATTAGGTACTTGGTCCCATATTTATCATAGTAATGGTTAGCTAAAAATTAAATGGCATAATAATTAATTGGCCAAATAAATGCAAAACACAAATATGAGAGAGTGTTATAATCATAATTTGAAATCCGAGAGTGGATCCCAAAACCTTAGCATAATTTTAGATTAATCCATATTAATTTGTTTTTTCATATTTAATTTTCTTTTTTTAATAATTGACTAATAGATTTTAAATTCATTGTGGTTCGACCTCGAACTCAATACTCTTATACTTGGGAGTAAATAACACTTTTGAATCGTATTAAATTTTTGATACAGTTGCCGGGGAGTTTTCTAAATTTGGTATCATTTGTCTTAGCTTCTATCTTTTTCATTTTTGTAAAACTTTAGTTAGCACCCCTCTTTTCTTAAAATTTTAATATCATCTAAAAAATTTGTTAAAAACTTCACTTTGACTCATAAACTTTTGGAAATCAATCCTTAAACCGTACTGGAACTTAGATCTTTAGACTATGACTTATTCCTTGGACTTTGGACTTAAAGACTAAATGAACTTTGACCTTTGAATTTTGTGGACGTAAAGGACATGGACTTGGACCTTTTACAATTACCATTAAGGCCTAGAAATTAAATTGATTATCTAATAAGATAATCAGTCGGTAATTCTTAAAAATTGTTAAAAAAAAAAGAGTCCACACCTTGAGATAAGTATTCTTTCCTTTCCTTCTTTTAATTTTTGCAATTTATTTTTTGTAATTTTTTTGTTTTGTTATTTTATATGGTTGGTTAACCGCCTATCATGTTAATTTTTATGTTTAATTATTCTTGTACATTAATTTGTGTAATTTTGTTTTATATTTTATTATATGGATGGTTCTGAAATACTGCCTAAATCATTAAAATTTGTTAATTGTTCCTTTAATTATTTTATTTATGTGGATGGTTTAACCATCTAATATTTAATTTCATTTAATTAATCAATTAATTTATTTTACTTCACATTTATTTATTTTTAATTTCTATACAATTATATTATTTTTTATTTAAATTTCATTTTGTTCTAATTGTGCAATTTTGTAATTTATGCATTATCCATTTATTTGTGCATCATCTTCTTAATTTAACATACATAATTAGAATATTACCTTCGCCACCCTTAGACATGGCCGACATCGGAGCTAATAACTGCTCAGAACACGTAGATAACCAAGCCTTACAATATCTTTATGATCAACCTAGGACACTTAGAGATTTCATGCATCCTACATAATAAGATCATCATCATGCATAATTTTTCCTCCTGACTCATCTCGTTTTAATTTCAAACCTAGTATCATTCAACTTTTACCTACTTTTCATGGTTTTGAGTTAGAAAACATATAATTGCATTTGAGGAAATTTGAAGAAGTTTGTAACATTTGTATTGATAAAAAAATGTAGTATGAACATAATCAGACTAAAGTTTTTCCCTTTCTCATTAATACTTATTAATATCAAAGATTTCAAAACTTAGCATTTAAGTCCAAAATACTCAAATCCACAAAATACTTTACTTTATAAAAATAAAACCTTTTAGTTTATGAAAAGTATTTAAATAAATTAATTTCTTGAGCTTCTCAAATGCTAAATCATGCATCAATTAAATCATATCGGCTTTACAAGAATTTATCGCACTAATTTGTTCGTTGAGCTCTAAACTATATTCTTGATGTCGCCGTTGTCCGTTGAGTGTCTTCAATCTTGATTTCACTTGATTCACTTACATAAATATTATCCTTAAAAAAATAGTGAAAATGTGAAATACAATATTTATTATTTTTACTTAAGACACATGTTTGTTATCATCAAAATTACATTATGTGTAGCCCTTTAGGCTAACAATCTCCCCCTTTTTTATGATGACAATCATCTCATGTATTTTGACATTAAACTCTCCCTTAATACATGGCATACATGACTTCAACTTATAAATCAAATTTAAGAACAAACTCCCCCTAAATATATGATCTATAACAATTTGTAAGCTCCCCCTTAATATTTCATAACCATGCACAAATACTTTAAGATCAAAATACATATTACATGTCTCCATATTCAAAATACATGATCTCTCCCCCTTCATCATCAAAATTACTAGAAATTCATGCTAAGACGGATAATATGTTAATGGTTAATCAAGAAACATGAATATATGGCCAATTAAAAAATTTTAACCAAAATGATATTATCCAAAAACTTATCTTTATAAAAAAAATTAAAGATAGATTTATGCAATAAAAAATAATTCAATGAAGATATTACCCATTTTGTGCGAGCAAAAATTTCGGCAGAGTCTCCCCTTAAAAAATGAATAAATCCTCAAATATACAACGTGGTTAAAAACACTTACATATAAGCTTAAAAAAGTATAACAAACCAACAACTCCACCAAGTCATCAAGCAACACATACGAATTAAGCATATAATTAACCAAAGAGTTATAATATTCCAAGAATCCGAAAACATCATCCAAATATAACATATCCGAAGATCAAATAATAAGCATCCTTAATCCACAAATTAAAAACAACATATCCAAATATCAAACAACAAGATGTCATCCACAAATGAAAAACATCAATGCATGGAGAAATGTAGTGCAGAGTGACAAATAAAAAAATAAAAATAGAGTGCTAAGGAGATGGTGGATGTGATGAAGAGGATGGTGGTGGAATCCAAGAGCTGTAAAAAGTTGTTGTTGGCCATCAAGAAGCTGCTGCTGTTGAGCAAAGAGACACTCTCGTTTGAAAATGGACTGAAGTTGAAAAGCTTCAAGCATAGACTGAAGTTTGTCTTGCCGCTCAGAAAGTGAATCCACTTTAGTTATCAGCTGCTGCAACGGATCCTCAGAGTCAGCTGAAGTAGACTGGGAAGGACCCTCGGAAGGTGGAGGACATGAGAGATGCGGAGCACTAAGATCAAGAAGCAATTGTGGGGAACAGACATCGTTAAAGAAACGATGATCTGTAGGAGCAAGGTCCCCAACCTTTTTTGTTTCTTTGATCTTTATACCATCTATCATTCCTCCAATAAAAACCCAAATTAGTGATGGATTCCTCGCCTAATTCCCTCGAATTCAAGGAGATTGGCTCGGTTATAAGGACACAAAAATACTCTAGAATTCGGGTAATAATACTAGCATATGGAAGGGATCTTTTGGCTAAGCTGGGAGTACTAAGCATATGATGAAGGATAATATACCCAATATTTAACACCCTTTCCTCTAGAATGCAGTCCAAAATGGCTACATCTAAACGGTTAACTTCATCCGCATGACCAGACCTAGGAGTAATAACATGATGAAGAATATAATAAAGGATTCGAGTTTGAAGAAGGAAGGCTTGAGATTTCAAAGATGAGTTACAGAACGCAGTGGACAAATCACGCTATCGACAAATTTTTCGAATGACATTCTCAAGTGAAAACTAAGGTTCTTTGATTTTGGTTCTAGTATTATATAGTTCCAATCCCTCATTTGGAGTTCCAAGGATATAATTTAGCAAGGCAACATCAAATTCAATATCAACTCCCCCAACATTAGTAACAATTCTATTCGAAACTTTCATATCCATATTCGAATAAAAAACCTTGACTAAATTTTCATAGTAATGTTCATTAACAACCAACACATTCTTCCATCCTATAGCAATACGGAAATCTTTAAGAGATTTATCACAAATTTCTAAATTCCCCATATTATTGAGATTGACAAAATAAGGAGTAATGACCGACCTTGGCTTGAAATTGTCGAGAAAATGTTTCTGAATTATCGCCATGATCATCCTTACGCTTCTTGGCCATGTGTTTTCCCTTGGACTTGTCACCACCCGCCATTGTTGGAAGAAAAAAGAGCTTAAAAATGCAATTTCGGGTTTAACAAACTTTGAGTGAAATGTATTTATTTGAGGCAAGAAAATCAATCCTAGAGATGAAATGTCCAATGAACTACAAAGGCAACATGAAAATATGCCTAATGCAAGTTCCATGATACTTCATCTACAAGAGTTGTATGGTGAACAAAGTAGAACAGTTAGATATGAGATATCTAATAAACTGTTCAGAATGAGAATGACTGAAGGATCGGTCAATGAGCATGTACTCAAAATGATTGACTACATAGAGCAGCTGGAAGCTCTTAATTTCTCAATGGATGGGGAATTAACTATCGACCTTATCCTACAGTCCTTGCCAGACTCATTCTCTCAATTTATCATGAATTTTAACATGAATAAAATGGAGTGCAATCTTGCTGAACTGCTAAAGATGCTTAATACTGCTGAAATTTGTATAAAGAAGCCAAAAGATGTTATGGCTATAGAAGGGCCCTCAACTAAAAAGGGTAAAAAGAAAAAGTTTCAACCTAAGGCTAAAGGTGGGATTAAGAAGGGGAAAGCTAATAAGACCAATGACAAGGGAAAATGTTTCCATTGCGGTAAGGATGGGCATTGGAAGAGGAATTGCAAATCTTACCTCAACAGCTTGAAAGTCAAGCCTAAAGAGAATCATTCTGAAGGTATGCTCATTATTGAAACTAATATTTCAATCATTCATTCTACTTCTTGGATTTTAGATTCTACTACAACCACACATATTTGTATGTCAGTGCAGGATCTGAAAAGAAGTAGAAGACTTAAACAAGGAGAAGTGTCTCTTAGAGTGGGAAATGGAGCAATGGTTGCTGCCTTAGCTATAGAGACATTTTTCTTAAAAATGAAATCTGGGCATGTAATAAGTTTGAATGATTGTTTATTTGTTCATTCTGCTGTAAGGAACATAGTTTCAATTTCATGTTTATGTAAAGACAATTATGAATTTTATTTCAGAAATAAAATTTGTAATATTTATCATGAGAATAAATATGTTGCACATGGTACTTTAGATAATGATCTTTATGTACTAAACATGAAAGAAAATAATGAGCATGTTGTAAATGTAAATACCATAACACATAAACGTGAAAGAGAATAAATAAGCCCCAAATATAAGTGGCATTTAAGGCTAGGTCATATTGGAGAAGATAGAGTCACAAAATTGGCTAAAGATGGACTAATAGGTCCATTTGGTTTAGAACCTTATCCAACTTGTGAATCATTCCTTCAAGGAAAAATGACCAGGGCACCCTTCGTTGGACGAAGTACACGGGCCACTGATTTACTTGAACTTATACATACTGATGTATGTGGGCCATTTAAAGAAATGGCAAGGGGTGGATATTACTACTTCATAACTTTTATCGACGATCACTCAAGGTATAGTTCAGTATACTTAATGAAGTATAAATCTGAAGCCTTTGAAAAGTTCAAAGAATACCGAAATGAAGTAGAGAAACAGACTGGAAAAGTTATTAAAACCCTACGATCAGATCGAGGTGGTGAATATCTCAGTGGAGAATTCCAGTCTTACCTTAAAGAAAATGGTATTGTTTCACAATGGACACCTCCAGGCACACCAGAGCTTAATGGAGTATCTTAGAGGAGAAATCGCACACTATTAGACATGGTGCGATCAATGGTGAGTTATACAGACTTACCAATTTCTCTTTGGGGATATGCTCTCCTTACTGCAACATATGTACTAAACAGAGTACCTTCCAAGTCTGTACCTAAAATACCATATGAGATGTGGTATGGTAAACAACTAAGCCTAAATCATCTTAGGATTTGGGGATGTCCTGCTTTTATCAAGAGACTCAAGAGTGAGAAACTTGAAGCTAAAGCGGATAGTGGGAGGTTCATTGGATACCCAAAGGAAACTTTGGGTTATTACTTTTACATCCAATCCGATCAAAGGGTATTGGTCAGTAGACATGCCATATTTCTTGAAAAAGAGTTTATTCAAGAAGGTGGACAAGGAAGAAAATTAGAATTTATTGAGAATTCTAATGAGGATAAATCCAATGAAGAGCCTGTTCAAGTACAAACACAAGGAACACAGCAGCTCCATAGATCTAGTAGGATAATTCACCCACCAGAAAGATATGATTTTCTTCATCAGATGAATGATGTATTTTTATTGGGTGATACAGATCATAGAGATGTCCCTACTAGTTACGAAGAGGCAATATCAGATATTGACTCTAAGAAATGGCTTGAAGCCATGGATTTAGAGATGGACTCTATGAGAACCAACCAAGTCTGGACTCTAGTGGATCCACCCGAAGGTATTATACCTATCGGATGCAAGTGGATCTTCAAGAGGAAGATAGGCTTAGATGGAAAGGTAGAGACCTATAAAGCAAGTTTGGTAGCTAAAGGTTATCGTCAAATACAAGGTATCGACTATGAGGAAACCTTTTCACAAGTAGCCATGCTACAGTCCATCAGAATCTTATTGGCTATAGCAGCATATTATGACTATGAGATTTGGCAAATGGATGTCAAAACTGCATTTCTTAATGGGTACATTGAGGAAGATATCTATATGATACAACCTTGTGGTTTTGAATGTAAGACAAATCCTCATAAAGTATGCAAGCTAAGAAAGTCCATTTATGGGCTGAAACAAGCCTCCAGGAGCTGGAACATCTGATTTGATGATGCAATCAAATCATTTGGTTTCATCAAGAATGAGGATGAACCATGTGTTTACAAAAGGGTCAGTGGGAGTGCAATAACTTTCCTTGTGCTATATGTATATGACATATTGCTTATAGGAAATGACATTGGACAAATGTCTTCTGTCAAAATTTAGCTTTCTCAAAACTTCTCCATGAAAGACCTAAGAGATGCATTATATATCTTGGGAATCAGGATTTATAGAGATAGATCCAGAAGATTAATAGGTCTATGTCAAACTAAGTACATAGAAAAGATATTAAAGATAATAGGTCTATGTCAAAGTAGGTCTATGTGGGATTCCAAAAGGGGTTTTATACCCTTCAGACATGGAATTCATCTCTCTAAAAGCATGAGTCTTAAAACTTATGATGAGAGAGAGCGAATGAATAAGATTCCATATGCCTCTGCAATTGGAACTCTTATGTATGTTATGCTATGTACTAGACCGGATATAGCTCATGCAGTGAGTGTCACTAGCAGATACCAGAGTAATCCGGGTGAGGAACATTGGACCACAGTTAAGAATATCTTTAAGTACTTAAGAAGAACTAAATATTTGTTCTTAACATATGGAGAAGGTGAGCAAAAAATTGAAGGCTTCACAGATTCAGATTTCCAGTCAGATGTAGATGATAGAAAATCTACATTAGGATTTTTATTCACTATCAATGGTGGAACAGTAAGCTGGAAAAGTTCTAAGCAAGCAACTACTGCAGATTCTACCACTGAAGCGGAATATATAGTTGCATCAGATGCAGCAAAAGAAGCTGTTTGGATACGAAAGTTTATTTAAAAACTTCAAGTGGTTCCAACCATTGCATTGTCAATCTTATTATATTGTGACAACAATGGAGCTATAACACAAGCTAAGGAACCAAGGTCTCACCAGAAGTCCAAACACATTGAGAGAAGATATCACATTATCAGAAAAATCATTGGAATGAATTATATCACTATGCAGAAAGTAGCCTTCGCTGATAACACTGCGGATCCTCTAACTAAAGCACTTACTCAACAACAGTTAGATCGTCATCTTGAGAAGATGGGTATGAGATACCATAGCGATTGGCTTTAGTGCAAGTGGGAGATTGTTAGTAATATGCCCTAAAGGCCAATCAAATGGTGTTTGTTTGTTTAGGGAATTATTATAGCATTTTGATATTTATAAAATGGCAAAGTTATCAATATTCATAAATTAATTTAATGAATATAGTTAAAGAAGTAAAAAAGTTAAGGAACACATTCTCGAGTGTGTCGAGAATATGAAACGTGCATCCTTTGTACTATACTTCTAAAATAGTTCCTATTGGTGGATTTATGATTGGACATTATAAATTCCTATAAACACTAGTATATGTTATGACCCCTTATGGTATGTGATACTAAAATGGATGGTGAGTTTCATATCATTGACATGAGATGTCAAGTCAAACACATAGGTACTTGTTGAGAGAACAAGTTTACTGAACTTGACCAAATATAGTAAGCCATATGGTTTTGAGTGTTAATGGCTTATTATACATTGTATTAGATGCTATGTTTAGTAATGGTCTTTAGACCTGAGGCATAACAGATGTCTTATACATAGACATCTCTGATATGTGAAAGCATAATGATTGATTCCTAATCACGGAAGAGATCTAGCAATAGCTGTCATGGTTGGCTATGTATGAAGACAAGTGTATGGCCAATATGGAATTCATCACTTTGTTATATACAAAAAGGATGTCCCTATGAGATAATATGAATTGGCATGAGAAATCCTTGGCCAAGGTGAAATATATTTAAAGGAGTTCAAATTATATTTTCATGTCAAATTCATTTAGATTTATTTTGAGATAAAGCATAAGTGCTTAACATAATAAACCATAAGCCGTGCTTTTCTCTGGACATGGATGATGAAGAGACCAAGACATAGAGATACAATGGAATAGGTTCTATAGATCCAACAATTCTTGTTATTTGGATGGTTGTGATATACTGCTAGGTGTCACTCATGACTTGTAGAAACCTTAAGATCAATATTGGTAAAGCGTATTATCAATGCATCTTAAGGTCATTAGAAGAGTTCTAATTGATGACTAAAGAGCTTAGCATCATTTAATGAATAAAGAGTTATCATTAAAATAGTTCTACTACCTTATAACTAAGAACCTAAAAGGTCACACACTAAATAAAAATGAAAAAAGGAGTTACTAGAAAATGAGAAGTTAAATTTCCTATTTTTAGGAAAATCAATATTTATATTATAATTCATTGAGAATGAGTATATATATAAATATATCTTAAATATGATTTAAGATAGAAATTTAGATGTTCCATAAATAGTTTAAGGAACAAAATAAATTTCGTAAATCCTCCATTAAACATTATGTAATATCGAGCACGTAAAATGACCATTTTGGACATGTTCGGGTTCATATATGATTATGGACTTCTAGACCATTTTTGGGTTTAGAATTTTGGGCTTTTATTGGATCTAATATGGATTAAGAGAAAGCATTAGAACATGTCACAAAATGAGCCCACATTTAACCATTTGATTTGATCAAAATGGGGTTAATTAATTAATTACGAAATTAATTAATTTAGCTATTTATTTATTTGATTAAATAATTTATTTAAGTGATAAGATCACTTTCAATAAATAATAGCTAAGTGGGTGGGTCTAGCACATGATAATGTTTGGTGCCATTATTAGAGATAGTGGTGCATTATTTGATGGAATGAATCATCATGAACTAGCATTCATATTTCTTTATTATCTCTCTCATTTCTAAACGATTTTTCAAGCTTCCAAATCCAATGAACTCCTAGAAAATTTCTAAGTGTGGACTAATTAGAGGCATCACAATTGGGGTGCTTAAAGGATCTCAGATCGTGGCAAAACGGAAGCTGTTCGTGCAAAGCTTTACTTTCTGGACAGTGTTCGTAGCTTGCTGTTTTCAGTCATTTTCACCTACCTCACGAAGTTGTTTTCGAAGCTACAAGTGAGGTAATTAAACTTCAATCTTTCTTCTTGATTTCGTTTTTGAATGAAGCCGATCCGAGATTTTTGGAGCTTCCGCCATCCGTTTTAATTTTATTGCGCAAAAGTTGCGATTTTAGGAACCTCTTGGACAAATGTTGTCCTTCAGCGGAGTCAAGCAGGGCATTGACCTCATCGACCGATCTGTCAATATCAAAATTCAAACCAAAGTGAGTTAAATATGTTTGTAAAGGATCATCACTAAGGTTTGAAAGAAAAGTATTATCAACTATTGTTTCTATTAAATCCACATCAACAATTCCATCATCTGCACTGTGAGGTTGTTTGACAATGTTGGAAATGTTTAGCTCCATAGTCATGTTATCGAAGGACAACTGCATATTTCAAATCCTGCATTGAATGTGAGCATCCGCAGTTGCCAAGAAAGGTCGGCCTAGGATAATGGGGATGTGCTTCCTTGAATCCTGTATAGGTTGAGTGTCAATTATAATGAAATCGACATGAAAATAAAACTTGTCTACCTGGATAAGCACGTCCTCCACAATACCACGAGGTATTTTCGTGGACCGATCTGCAAGCTGTAATACCACTGGAGTTGGGTGTAATTCTCCAAGTCCAAGTTTTAAAAATGCTGAGTAAGTCAACAGATTTACACTAGCTCCTAAATCCAACAAAGCATTCTCAATTATGTGGTTCCCTATACTACATGAGATAGTGGGGGAGCCTGGGTCTTTGTATTTTAAAGGAATTTTGTGTTGGAGTATAGAACTAATATTTTCTGTTAAAAATACCTTCTTTTGAACATGAATGTTTCTATTTTTAGTACAAAGGTCTTTAAAAAACTTGACATAAGATGGAACTTGCTTTATAGCATCAAGTAAAGGGATGTTAACACTTACCTATTTGAAGATTTCAAGAATCTCACCTGTGGATTTTCCTTTTTTTCCTTTCGCTAACCTCTGAGGAAATGGAGCTTTAGGAACATATTCCCGTGGGTTGGTTTCTTCTTTCTCCTCCAGTGGTGAGTCTTCAACATTCACAGGTACAATTAGATTTTCTTTTGTCACCGGCATCTCCACTTTGTTGTTGACTTCTTTTTCTTTTTGCAAGGTCATGATTGCTTTGACCTCTCCATGCTGCTGTGATGAACTGGTACTTGCTTCATGAACTCCTTTAGGATTAGGCACTAGTTGACTTGGAAACTTGCCTTTCTCAACAGTCATTGCCAAGGTCTGAACGGAAGAAGCAAGCTGTCCCACCATTTTCTCGAGGCTTGAAATTGATTGGGCTTGTGAATTGAAGCCTGCTCTCAACTCATTTCGCAGTCCATCAATGGTGCGGTTCTGTTGCTCAATCGTGGAGTGAGTAACATTCTTGAAATTTTGGAATGCATCCTCCCATGGTCTAGGTTGAGAGTAGTTCTGGTTCTAGTTGAATGGTCTAAATGGGGGCTGAGAGGCTTGAGGAATTGGTTGCATTGGTGGAGTAGGAGCTGCTGGTCCATTCTGTTGGAATCCTTGAGACCATGAAAAATTGGGGTGGTCTCTGCATCCAGGGTTATATGTATTGGAGTATGGGTTGTAATTTGATGGTTTTCTCATTACACCTAAGGCATTGGCTTGATCTGAGTATGAGTCATGGTCATGTGGCTTGTTGATTTAGCAGTCGATAACGATGCTATTTGTCGAGAAAGACCTTCAATTATCTCCTTGACTTCTTTGATTTCTGAACTTGACTCGCCAATGTGAACCTCATTTACTCCTTTAATTCTTCTAGTATTCCTGAGTGATCGACTCCGTTGTTGGGAATTATCCGCTTGTCGCTGGAAGAATTCCCAAATCTCTGATGCACTTTCTAACATTAGCTCTCCTCCACTTGTTGCCATTAGCCATTCTTGTACATTCGGCAATAATCCATCCAAAAAGTATTGGCATTGGTGCCATTTCTCGTACCCATGATGTGGACACTTCAAGAGTAGCCCATTAAATCGCTCCCATGTTTCAAAAAACTGCTCGTCCTCTCTCTGAGTAAACTCTGAGATTTCCCTGCGAATAGCATTGGTTTTATGCACTGGGAAATATTTATTCAAAAATTTCGTTATCATTTGTTCCCATGATGTAAAAGGACTGAAGTAGTCCTTAAATGGCCTCTCCTGTGGTTGCAAATCCATTTTATTTTTAACTTGTTTGTGTGTGCGAAATGTTTTCTCAAGTTCAAGGTCTATAGGTTCAAGATTAGGTAATAATGACCTTCGACCATACATGCAAAATAAATAAAATAAAAATAAAGATGGGAACAAAACAAATAAAAATAAAGAGGAAAGAGAAAATACAATCCAAACCTTAACATGCTATTAGAACCTTATTATAAAAATACACAAAAAAATACGTGAAATAAATTAACTAAAGATAAATTAATAAGATAAAAAAATTACAAAGAAAAATAAATTGAAAATTAAATTACAGAATTTTAAAGAAGAGAAAAAGAAAAGAAATACTAACCGTTATATGTAGATTCACTTTTTTTTTCTTTTTTTTGAAGAAAAAAAATACAAGAAAACAATTAAATGGAATTATTCACAAAAATTAATTCTATGAATTAAAATTACTTACCTCCCCGGCAACGGCGCCAAAAACTTGTTGTGCAAATTTTATTGAACTCGAAAGTGCATGAATCTATTGTAGTATAGATCAATGGTGACGAGTGTCGATCCCACGAGGAGGTGGAAATGATTTGGAATATGTTAAAATTTAAATTAAAATGGCAAGAATAAATTCTAAAATTGAAATTGAAATGGCGAGAATAAATTGAAGAGAATTCTATTGAAATGACGTACTTGGGTATCTGGATCCGTATCAACATGCATCATGGGCTAAATAATCCGTATTAATGCCAATCAAATCATGAGGGGGGAATTAACACCTCATGAACCACACTCTAATCAATATAGTGCTAAGGGTTTATCGTGCCAAATAATAATAACCTTGTATTAGGTGGCCGGTGAAACCAAGGCGGTACTAGACAAGAATAGTATTATTTGTCGACGAGAAGTCAAAACATCCACAAAAACTAGAGGAGAAGAGAAAATAAATTTACCAAATAAAGCCCATGACACATGTTGAGACTTCACCTTCAACCCAAGCTTAAAAGAAAATTAGCTACTCATAATTGAACTAGGGGCAAAATGGAAATTTATTAAAATATGTAGAAAATATAAGATAGAGAAGGAATTACAGAAAATGGATCCCAAAAATAGATTCAGAGATATCAAATTAGGGGGGGAGGCCCCCTTTTTAAAGATACATGAAGTAAATCATAGTCATCAGATTAAAACTAGTTTGGACGCTCAGGATTGCGCCATGTCATCAGTCAACAGTACGCGGTTTGACCACGTGGATGAATAATAACACGGTTTGACCCGGGTTGAACAATGACACGGTTTGGTTGAAAATAATCCTGTGTGATACATGTACCATACGCGAGATTTTTCGTCCACTGATATGCTGCCACGTCACCATCAACAGTACATAAGAATTTTAGTCCAACAGGATCTTGAACAGTAACGTAGACAATACCGTACACGTGAATAGTACCGTACATGTGAATAGTGTCATTTTTCCTTTTATGCTCCTCCTAAGGTTTTCGACCGTCCTGAGTTCAAAAGTGATGTCCGTTTTGCCGTCTGATCTCTCGTTTATTGTGAAATGACCATGATGCCCCTAAAATACATAAAATACTTAATTAAAATAAAACACATAAAATTAAATTACAAGAAGCTTAAATACATAAAAGTAAGGGTTGTTAGTAAGACGTGAAATGTAAAATGACGATTTTCTCCTTTATAAATATACATTTTCTAACACTCAACACACCCCCCAATCAGCTTATTGCTAGTCCCTAGCAAATAAAGCGAAAACAAAATTCAAATACAAAATGATTTTTTTTTTTAGAAACACTCATGTTTACATTCAATGCATTCAATGCATGACTGGAAATATGCAGTTGTCTTTTGACAATATGACAACGGAGCTAAATATCTTCAACATTGCCAAATAACCACACAATGCAGAAGATGAAATTATTGATGTGGATTTTTTAAAAGAATAGTTAATAATACTTTTCTTTCAAACCTTAGTGATGACCCTTTTAAAAAATGTTTAACTCACTTTGGTTTGGATTTTGATATTGACAGATTAGTCGATGAGGTCAACGCCTTACTTGATTCAGCACCATCCATGGACACTAATAAATGGAAGTGGAAAGCACTTTGCCAGTAATCATTTCATCATCCCTAAATGACAAACAAAAAGATAAGTTGTTGGAAGTTTTAAAAGAGCACAAATGAGCAATAGGATAGACTAAATTCGACATAAAAGGTATAAAGCCAATAGATTGCATGCATTACATTCATCTTGATGAAAATACTAAACCTACCAGAGAAATACAACATCAATTGAACCCTAACATGAAAGAAGTTATTAGAACTGATGTCTTTAAACTATTAGATGTAGGTATCATTTATCCCATTTTTGATAATTAATGGGTCAGTCCTGTGCAAGTTTCCCTCAAAACGTCAGGAGTCACAGTAGTTACCAATGCTAAAAATTAATTCATACCCCTTAGAGTGACTTAAGGGTGGCACCTATACATTGATTATGGAAAGTTGAATTCTATCACACTTAAAGACCATTTTCGTTTACCATTTATCGATCAAACGCTTGATAGATTAGCAGGTCATGAATTTTATTGCTTTCTAGATGACTACTCATAATATAATCAGATTCCCATAACACCAAAAGATCAAGAGAATACCAATGTCCCTTGCCCTTT
The DNA here is from genome assembly GCA_018350135.1 of Citrus trifoliata. Classification (NCBI taxonomy): domain Eukaryota; kingdom Viridiplantae; phylum Streptophyta; class Magnoliopsida; order Sapindales; family Rutaceae; genus Citrus; species Citrus trifoliata. Next base: position 82,984 of record VKKW01000089.1, read on the forward strand.
TGACACTTTTGCATATATGAGGATGCCATTTGAGCTCATGTGTGATGTATCTGAATTATACAATAGGAGTAGTATTAGGACAAAAAATTGATCAAATTCCCCATGTCATTTACTATGCTAGTATGACACTGAATGATGCATAGTTGAACTATTCAACCACTGAAAAAGAAATGTTAGCATGCATTAGAGAAATTTTTATCTTATCTCATTGTGTTCATAGATCATGCTGCTCTTAAATATTTTCTCATAAAGAAAGACACAAAAGCTAGACTAATTCGTTGGGTGTTACTTTTGCCGGAATTTGACTTTGAAATCAAAGATTAGAAAAGCACAGAAAATGTTGTGGCAGACCATCTCTCTCGTCTCAATTTTGACACAATTATAGACCAATTGCTATTGAATGAATCATTTCCAGATGAACAATTGATAAGTGTGGAGGTATTACCATGATATGCTGATATAGTTAACTATCTTGTTACATGTCAACTTCCAGAGCATTAGACTAAGCAGGATAAAGCCAAATTTTCTACGAAAACAAAGAATTTCTTTTGGGATGACCCTTATCTATTCAAGTATTTTGGAGATCAAATTGTCAGACGATGTGTCCCAGAAAGTGAATTTCGAAATATCCTTGCATTCTGCCATGACCAAGCTTGTGGAAGTTATTCAGAGCTAAGAAAATAGCTACTAAAGTTTTACAATGTGGTTTTTATTAGTCAACTGTATTTCAAGATGCTTACACTTTTTGCTCTTCGTGTAATAGGTGTTAACGAATGGGGAGTGTTACACGAAGGAATATGATGCGACTAAACCCAATTTTAGTGGTTGAGATTTTTTATGCACGGGCTATCGACTTAATGGGAGCATTTCCCCCTACTTTTGGCCATCAATATATATTCATAGCTATTGACTACGTATCAAAATGGGTAGAAGTAATTCCATGTAGAACCAATGATCACAAGGTGGTAATAGGATTTTTGAAAAGTAATATTGTTTCACGCTTTGGATTCCTTCGAGCAATAATCAGTAATGGTGGTGCCCACTTTTGTAACAAATCATTTAAAACTCTTTTGACAAAGTATTCCATCACTCACAAAGTGGCGACCCCATATCATCCGCAAACTAGTGGCCAATTTGAGATCTCCAATCGAGAAATAAAGCACATATTAAAAAAGACAGTGAGATCAGATAGAAAAAGTTGTTCATTGAGACTCGAGGATGCATTGTGGGTATATAGAACAACTTTCAGGACAACGATTGGGATGTCACCCTATAGGCTAGTGTATGGAAAAATGTTTCACCTACCTGTCGAACTCGAGCATCATGCTTATTGAGCCATCAAGAAATTTAACTTTGGCATGTCATACGAAAATGCCAAGATCTACAAACAGCGAATAAAAGTCTTTCATGACAAGAAAATTATGAAAGTCTTTAATAACTGTTAAGTTTTCTTTTTTCACTTTTTCATGTGTGCCTCAACTAGACATATCATTTTGAACCTTCTTAGACGACTTCAACGTGTATAATCTCATCTTAGAGGCCAGTTACAATTTTGTAAAACACATCATATTGAGACCATGAAAAATTGGGGTGGTCTCTACATTCAGAGTTATATGTGTTGGAGTATGGGTTGTAATTTGATGGTTTTCTCATTACACCTAAAGCATTGGCTTGATCTGAGTATGAGTTATGGTCATGTGGCTCTATTGATTTAGCAGTCGATAACGATGCTATTTGTCGAGAAAGACCTTCAATTATCTCCTTGACTTCTTTGATTTCTGAACTTGACTCGCCAATGTGAATCTCATTCACTCCTTTAATTCTTCTATTATTCCTGAGTAATCAACTCTGTTGTTGGGAATTATCCGCTTGTTGCTGGAAGAATTCCCAAATCTCTGATGCACTTTTTGACATTAGCTCTCCTCCACTTGTTGCCATTAGCCATTCTTGTACATTTGGCAATAATCCCTCCAAAAGGTATTAGCATTGGTGCCATTTCTCGTACCCATGATGTGGACACTTCAAGAGTAGCCCATTAAATCGCTCCCATGTTTCGAAAAACTGCTCGTCTTCTCTCTGAGTAAACTCTGAGATTTCCATGAGAATAGCATTGCTTTTATGCACTGGGAAATATGTATTCAAAAATTTCGTTATCATTTGTTCCCATGATGTAATGCTATTAGCAGGTAAAGTATTTAACCATGAACGAGCTCTATCCTTAATAGTCTAAGTTTTACATCATCATCTGAAAAATTCTCATATTTAAATGTTTGACAAATAGCATGAAAATCATTCAAATGATTATATGGGTCCTCATTTTCTAGGCCATAGAATGTTGGGAGACAATTTAGCACACTGGGTTTTGGTTCAAAACTCCTAGCAGCTACATTTGGGTATCTTATGCATGATGTGCTCAAATTAGCTAAAGGACTGAAGTAGTCCTTAAATGGCCTCTCCTGTGGTTGCAAATCCATTTTATTTTTAACTTGTTTGTGTGTGCGAAGTGTTTTCTCAAGTTCAAGATCTATAGGTTCAAGATTAGGTAATAATGACCTTCGACCATACATGCAAAATAAATAAAATAAAAATAAAGATGGGAACAAAACAAATAAAAATAAAGAGGAAAGAGAAATTACAATACAAACCTTATCATGCTATTAGAACCTTATTATAAAAATACACAAAAAAATACGTGAAATAAATTAACTAAAGATAAATTAATAAGATAAAAAAATTACAAAGAAAAATAAATTAAAAATTAAATTACAGAATTTTAAAGAAGAGAAAAAGAAAAGAAATACTAACCGTTATATGTAGATTCACTTTTTTTTTCTTTTTTTTTTTTTGAAGAAAAAAAATACAAGAAAACAATTAAATGGAATTATTCACAAAAATTAATTCTATGAATTAAAATTACTTACCTCCCCGGCAACGGCGCCAAAAACTTGTTGTGCAAATTTTATTAAACTTGTAAGTGCACGAATTTATTGTAGTATAGATCAATGGTGACGAGTGTCGATCCCACGAGGAGGTGGATTTTAATTGTGTGTAGAATTAATTTTGCAAATGGTTGATTGGATTTGTGGTGGAAATGATTTGGAATATGCTAAAACTTAAATTAAAATGACGAGAATAAATTATAAAATTGGAATTGAAATGACGAGAATAAATTAAAGAGAATTCTATTAAAATGACGTACTTGGGTATCTGGATCCGTATCAACATGCATCATGAGCTAAATAATCCGTATTAATGCCAATTAAATCATGAGGGGGGAATCCACACCTCATGAACCACGCTCTAATTAATATGGTGCTAAGGGCTTATCGTGCCAAATAATAATAATCTTGTACTAGGGGGCCGGTTAAACCAAGGCGGTACTAGACAAGATTAGTATTATTTGTCGATGAGAAGTCAAACATCCACAAAAACTAGAGGGGAAGAGAAAATAAATATACCAAATAAAGCTCATGACACATGTTGAGACTTCACCTTCAACCCAAGCTTGAAAGAAAATTAGCTACTCATAATTGAACTAGGGGCAAAATGAGAATTTATTAAAATATGTAGACAATATAAGATAGAGAAGGAATTACAGAAAAAGGATCCCAAAAATGGATTCAGAGATATCAAATTAGGGGGGGAGGCCCCCTTTTTAAAGATACATGGAGTAAATCATGGCCATCAGATTAAAAACAGTTTGAACGCTCAGGATTGCGCCATGTCATCAGTCAACAGTACGCGGTTTGACCACGTGGATGAATAGTAACATGGTTTGACCCGGGTTGAACAGTGATGCGGTTTGGTTGAAAATAATCCTGTGTGATGCATGTACCATATGCGAGATTTTTCGTCCACTGATATGCTGCCACGTCACCATCAACAGTACATAAGAATTTTAGTCCAACATGATCTGACACCTCATCAGTCAATACCACTTCATCGGTCAATGCCCCGTCATCGATCCGTCTATGTGAACAGTGTCGTGAACAATAACGAAGACAATACCGTACACGTGAATAGTACTGTACATGTGAATAGTGCCATTTTTCCTTTTATGCTCCTCCTAAGGTTTTCGACTGTCCTGAGTTCAAAAGTGATGTCTGTTTTGCCGTTTGATCTCTCGTTTATTGTGAAATAACCATGATGCCCCTAAAATACATAAAATACTTAATTAAAATAAAACACACATAATTAAATTACAAGAAGCTGAAATACATAAAAGGAAGGGTTGTTAGTAAGACGTGAAATGTAAAATGACGATTTTCTCCTTTATAAATATACATTTTCTAACACTCAACACACCCCCCAACCAGCTTATTGCTAGTCCCTAACAAATAAAGCGAAAACAAAATTCAAATGCAAAATGATTTTTTTTTTTAGAAACACTCATGTTTACATTCAATGCATTCAATGCATGACTGGAAATATGCAGTTGTCTTTTGACAATATGACTATGGAGCTAAATATCTTCAACATTGCCAAATAACCACACAATGCAGAAGATGAAATTATTGATGTGGATTTTTAAAAGAATAATTAATAATACTTTTCTTTCAAACCTTAGTGATGACCCTTTACAAACATGTTTAACTCACTTTGGTTTAGATTTTAATATTGACAGATTAGTCGATGAGGTCAACACCTTACTTGATTCAACACCATCCATGGACACTAATAAATGGAAGTGGAAAGCACTTTGCCAGTAATCATTTCATCATCCTAAATGACAAACAAAAAGATAAGTTGTTGGAAGTTTTAAAAGAGCACAAATGAGCAATAGGATAGACTAAATTCGACATAAAAGGTATAAAGTCAGTAGATTGCATGCATTACATTCATCTTGATGAAAATGCTAAACCTACCAGAGAAATACAACATCGATTGAACCCTAACATGAAAGAAGTTATTAGAACTGATGTCCTTAAACTATTAGACGCATGTATCATTTATCCCATTTCTGATAATTAATGGGTCAGTCTTGTGCAAGTTTCCCTCAAAACGTCAGGAGTCACAGTAGTTACCAATGCTAAAAATTAATTCATACCCCTTAGAGTGACTTAAGGGTGGCACCTATGCATTGATTATAGAAAGTTGAATTCTGTCACACTTAAAGACCATTTTCCTTTTCCATTTATCGGTCAAATACTTGATAGATTACCAGGTCATGAATTTTATTGCTTTCTAGATGGCTACTCATAATATAATCAAATTCCCATAACACCAAAAGATCAAGAGAATACCAATGTCCCTTGCCCTTTTGACACTTTTGCATATATGAGGATGCCATTTAAGTTCATGTGTGATGTATCTGAATTATGCAGTAGGAGTAGTATTAGGACAAAAAATTGATCAAATTCCCCATGTCATTTACTATGCTAGTATGACATTGAATGATGCATAGTGGAACTATTCAACCACGGAAAAAGAAATGTTAGCAATAGTGTTTGCATTAGAGAAATTTTTATCTTATCTCATTGTGTTCATAGATCATGCTGCTCTTAAATAATTTCTCATAAAGAAAGACACAAAAGCTAGACTAATTCGTTGGGTGTTACTTTTGCCGGAATTTGACTTTGAAATCAAAGATTAGAAAAGCACAGAAAATGTTGTGGCAGACCATCTCTCTCGTCTCAATTTTGACACAATTATATTGGCCATCAATAAATATTCATTGCTATTGACTACGTATCAAAATGGGTAGAAGTAATTCCATGTAGAACCAATGATCACAAGGTGATAATAGGATTTTTGAAAATCAATATTGTTTCACGCTTTGGATTCCTTCGAGCAATAATTAGTAATGGTGGTGCCCACTTTTGTAACAAATCATTTAAAACTCTTTTGACAAAGTATTCCATAACTCACAAAGTGGCGACCCCATATCATCCGCAAACTAGTGTCCAATTTGAGATCTCCAATCGAGAAATAAAGCACATATTAAAAAAGACAGTGAGATCAGACAGAAAAAATTGTGCATTGAGACTCGATGATGCATTATGGGCTTATAGAAAGACTTTCAGGACAACGATTGGGATGTCACCCTATAGGCTAGTGTATGGAAAAAATTTTCACCTACTTGTCGAACTCGAGCATCATGCTTACTGAGCCATTAAGAAATTCAACTTTGGCATGTCATACGAAAATGCCAAGATCTACAAGCAGCGAATAAAAGTCTTTCATGACAAGCAAATTATGAAAGTCTTTAATAACTGTTAAGTTTTCTTTTTTCACTTTTTCATGTGTGCCTCAACTAGACAGATCATTTTGAACCTTCTTAGACGACTTCAACGTGTATAATCTCATCTTAGAGGCCAGTTACAATTTTTTAAAACGCATCATATTTGGCATCTAGGACCACTAGAGTTAGTATCTCATGTTGAGGCTTTAGAAAGACAGCTTAGAGATATTGAAGGAGGTATTTACCACATCCAATTATTTTTTCTACATCATTTTCACCTTTATGCATGTATATTTTTCATGTTTAGAATAGATTTGGGGGTGGAATGTCATTTAAAAAAATTATTTTATGTGATTTTTTAACATTAGATGACATGATGACTTTCAAATTTTAGTATTTGTATTATCTTTGATTTTGAGCCATGTTTGCTACTCTACATGTTGATATCAGAAATAAATATGAGTTGCTTGAAGGAATGCACATGTCACAATAAATTCCAAGTGAGTTTTTGAGCCTGTCATTTGTTTTGGAGAGTAACATTTTTTGTCCATTCTTCATACAGTTTAGCAGTTTATTATTTTGTACATGATCTTTAGATTTTTTTTAGATTTTCTTTGAGTCAACCCTTAAAAAAAAGTGTGTTGGTACATCTGAAGGTCCATCTAACTAGTAGATATGAAAGATTATTTACTGCCCTAAAAGACGATGGAAAGGCCATCTTTGACTGATCTAAGCCTTTCTAACCATTCCTTTTGTGAAATATTCATAGTTAACTCTTTTTAGCCTTTTATATTAAAAAAAATATTTTTCTTCATCAACTTATCATCTTGACCCACTCCAATTTGGAATATTACCCGATATCTTACATGTTCCATCAATTATTCATGTTTGAGAAAAAAGTAAATGATTATTTTGTTTAGTAAAGTTGTTCCATACAAAATAAATAAATAAATAAATTTAGTTCAAAAAAAGAAAAAAGAGAAAAAAGGAAAAAAATGATTATAAATAAGCGAAATGTACCTTGTAATTTCGAAAAGATCTCTACTTTTCTCAAACATATATTTCGTTTTTCCTATATCCCATCCATTGTTAGCCGTGTCCCTAGTCTACGTTACGTCCTAATAAAAATCCTTCTTTATTTTAGGAAATTATAGTTTGAAGTAGAAGCTAGTTATATGGGCTAAAAAAATATTACTTATTTATTATTTTCTCTCAATTTACCATTCATTGGAGTGACTATTTTTATTGGGTTTAATTTCTCTGTAGAGTGTCATACTACCGGTGAGATTTTGAGGTTTGACATGTCATTCTTGATAGTGGCTTGATTACTGTAGCTGTGACAAAGTCTACTAGACTGATTCATGTGGATGGTCAATGTGGGGGTGATATTTCTTTAGGCTGGAGATAATGTTTATACTTTTATTTGATTGCTATCATTAGTTTGATTGCATAAACATGACTGTTTAAAAAAAAAATCATTTTGGGTTTGAATTTAAGTCCCTTGTTAAAAAGTGTGTATTTATAAAGGAGAAAATCGTCACTTTACACTCCAAGTCTCTTTAACATCCCTACTTTTATGTATTTAAGTCCCTTGTGATTTAATTATGTGTGCTTATTATAATTAAGTATTTTAGGGGTATCATGGTCATTTAATAATGAATGAGAGATCAGATAGCAAAACAGACAACGATTTTGAAGTCAGAACAGTCGAAAACCTTTAGAGAGCATAAAAGGATAAACGATATTGTTCACATCATTGGATTGGACGAATGATGTGGCATTGACTGATGATGTGGCGTTGATCGATGATGTGTACGATCTTATTGGACTAAAATGTTGATGTGACGTTGACTGGTGATGTAGCAGTATGTTAGTGGACTGAAAAACGTGCGTATGATACATGTATATACATGGAATGATAGCCCTGATGATTGTTCTATCCAATCAGAACATGCCACGTGTCGTAATCCTGAGCGTTCAAATTGTTTAAATTAGATGGCCATAATTTACTCATTGTATCTATAAATAAGGGCTCCCCCCTCCCCCCCCCCCAAATTTAACACCCCGAATTCAGTTTTGAGCTCTGTTTTTTGTAATTCCTTCTCCTTCCTATATTTTCAATATATTTTAATAAATTCTTCTATGCTCTGTTTCTTATTTTTTTTCTTTCTCCTCTTTATCTTCCTCAACTAGTGGTGAGTCTTCCTCAGATTCTGATTCTTCTTTACTCTCTGTTGCTGCCTCAGCTATTGGAGCATCCCCTGCTGATGCTTGGAAATTAAACGACTGCAGTAAGGAGTTAGGGAAGTCTTTGTTCTTTTTCTTTATTTAGATTGCAGATTGATGTCTATGGTTTTCAAGGTGCATCAAATAATTTCAGAATCTGTGATTTTCTTCTTTTTGTGCGTGTACACATTCATTGATGGTGCCACTCAATTCTTATAGCAACATGTTCTGGTGTTGCTGAAGCAGCAGTTTCCCCAACAATTCTTTCAATAGTTCGGGTCATAAATGCTCCTTCATTCTTAATGCTTTCATCTTTGGCTAATATTTTCACCCCAGATACAAGACAAATGTTGGTGATGAGTGAGGGAAACAACAAAGCGGCAATCTTGTGTTTTTCAAAAAACAATAATTGTCGAGAAACATGTTGACCATTGATAAGGCTTTTAACTAACTGCCTTAAGTAACAACTTTAAAAAAAATTACTTTTTCAAATTTCAATAAATTGTAGTTAGCAAAACAAAATATAACATTTAATCATTAAATATTATCCAAGTCCAATGTTGAGTGTTAGAAAATGCATATTTATAAAGGAGAAAACCTTAGGAGGGGTATTATAGTCATTTCACAATAAAAGAGAGATCAGACGGCAAAACGAACATCACTTTTGAACTCAGGACGGTCGAAAACTTTAGGAGGGGCATAAAAGAAAAAATGATACTATTCACATGTACGGTACTATTTACGTATACGGTATTGTCTACTTTACTGTTCACGATACTGTTCACATAGACGGATCGATGACGTAGCATTGACCGATGATGTGGCATTGACTGATGAGGTGTCACGATCCTATTGGACTAAAATTCTTATGTACTGTTGATAGTGACGTGGCAGCATATCAGTGGACGAAAAATCTCGTGTACGGTACATGCATCACACAGGATTATTTTCAACCAAACCGTGTTACTGTTCAACTCGGATCAAACTGTGTTACTGTTCATCCACGTGGTCAAACCGCGTACTGTTGACTGATGACGTGGCGCAATCCTGAGCGTCCAAATTGTTTTTAATCCGATGGTCATGATTTACTTCATGTCTCTATAAAAAGGGGACCTCCCCCCCCTAATTTGATATCTCTGAATCCATTTTTGGGATCCATTTTCTGTGATTCCTTCTCCATCTTGTAATTTATTCGTATTTTAATAAATTCTCATTTTGCCCCTAGTTCAATTATGAGTAGCTAATTTCCTTTTAAGCTTGGGTTGAAGATGAAGTCTCAACATGTGTCATGGGCTTTATTTGGTAAATTTATTTTCTCTTCCCCTCTAGTTTCTGTGGATGTTTTGACTTCTCGTCGACAAATAATACTAATCTTGTCTAGTACCGCCTTGGTTTCATCGGCACTCTAGTACAAGGTTATTATTATTTGGCACGATAAGCCCTTAGCACCATATTGATTAGAGCGTGGTTCATGAGGTGTGGATTCCCCCCTCATAATTTAATTGGCATTATTTATTCTCGCCATTTCAATTCCAATTTTATAATTTATTCTTGCCATTTTAATTTAAGTTTTAGCATATTCCAAATCATTTCCACCATAAATCCAACCACCCATTTACAAAATTAATTCTATACACAATTAAAATCCACCTCCTCGTGGGATCGACACTCGTCACCATTAGTCTATTCTATAATAGATTCGTGCGCTTGCGAGTACATTAAAATTTGCACAACATCCAACCCAACAAAATAAAATCAAGGAGCATTAACAGAGGTCAACTAGCTCCCACCCCCCCGGCATATTTTTTATAGTTTCTTGTGAATATACTTGTTACAACTACCATCTCATAGTTATTGAAGAGGTCACTTTAGATTCGGAAGGAGAGGGGAAAAAGTCAAAATTAGACCACAAAGAAGATAGTCTTCAGAGGAAATTAAAAAGGAATTACAAGACTCATATTATGTAAATGAGCGGCCTACAACACATCAGAGTGCAAAATACTTAAAAGCTTGTAATAAGGACCCAAAAGAGAGAGAGAGAGAGAGAGAGACATAAACTTAGCATATCTAAACAAAATGTTGAATAACAGTTTGAAAAATATTTATTTCTCCTACTTTTCCATTGTGATGGGACTGGGAATTAAGATCAAGTAAAGAAAATTAGGCATAATTATTGTAAAAAAATAAAAGACCATAAAAACATAGCAGACATACAGAGATCACCAACAGCAAGCATGGATATGAAATTAAAACAACTCAACAAAAAGTTAATTATTTTAGTAAGTAGACTGAACTAACCATATGCTTCCTGCCAATATAATAACCATAAGAACCTGACGGTCATGAACACCAAAGCTTGTGATTTTCACCAGCTAGGAGCTCACCTACACTGAAGTCTATAGGTACAACAATACCCAAAATAATAATAAAAGCCATGAATGGAGTTTTCAAAAGTTCATAATTCGGTTTTAGAACAATTGATGGATAAACCTAAAAATTTGAAGTACACCAATCAGTTTGAAGTACTTCATACAGCTTTCATATATAAAATATAAATTTGAAATAACATGTTCACAGTGGAGACCAGTCAGTTGCTGGAGAAACTATTTCCTTGCTTTACATATACAGAGCATCCCATGCTCATTATCATGGAATAGTGTCCTACTGCCTACTACTCAAATTATGGACTATTACACAAGTACCGATCAAAGCTTTTGTTCTCAATCTTAAGACTGATCACATAAAGTTCATTAAAAAAAAGGGCCAACTCCGATCACAATCCACCAATAAACTCCCCTTTAAACTTCCATCGTACTATGAAATGACAAATTGCTGCAAATTCTAAAACACTTCCAATTTCCATAAGCCCACATAGGATCCTCATTTATAAATTAAACCCCATTTCGTTTAAAGCCTCAAAGCCACAAGACTAAACAAAAAACTAAATCAATACGTAAAGAAAAGCGCAACCTTCCAAATAAACATGAATTTCTCAACATCGGCAACAACCCAGAAATTAAAATTACAAAGCAACAACCCAAAAATTAAAATTACAAAAAATAATCATAAGCTAAAATTTAAAAAAACCATTAATTAAATTGACAAAAAAAATATTAAGCCACTACCAATTGTTAAAATAAACTTCTCTCCCCTACAATTCTAGGCACAAGCGAACCTTCTATAGCAAAAACATTAACTAGCTTCTCAACAATTACCTCAAATTCAAGCAAATGGGTTTCAAGTAGCAAACAAAAAAAGTGAAATTTGAACAGGAAAAAAAAACTCCGACGAAAGAGGCCTGAATTAGGGTTTCGCTTTGTTTTTCAATTTGGGGAAAAATGGAAAAAGGAAAGAGAAGCCTCAATTAGGGTTTAGCTTTTCATTATCTGTCTGAATTAATTGAATTGAGTTTGTAAATGGACAACTGGAAACAGAAGAGATCCAGAAGAGAAAAAAAAAGAGAAAGAGAAAGTAAGATACTGATAGGGTTTGGTTCAGATATTTGCGTGCATGAATGAAAAAAAGTTTCCAAGTTTGGGTTATATTTTGCTTTTGTTATTTTAATTTTGTTATTTAATTTATTAGCGCTGTTATATCTTAATTCTACAAGGTCTGATGGTGTATTGTCCATATGTTATAGCTTTGAATTTTAAAAGTCTTAGGTTCGAGTTGGAGTTAAAGCAACCTAAATGGTACTTATTTATGATACTTATTTATTAAAAACGGAAAATGGTGCATATGTACATAATTAATGACACTTTTTACAAAGTGTCAGTAATTAAGTGTCAGTAGAAGTCATTTTTTTAGTAGTTAAGGTGGAAAGTGAAGAATTGAGTTGTGAGTTTGGGGACTAAAACGCAATCGAAAGAGAGTTATGGGCCATAGTGCAAATCACATTCAGTGTAGGGGCGATATGCAAATAATTTGCTGATCTGGGAAAGTTTGTTATGGCCGTTAGAAGTGTTTTTGGAAATTTCCAGAAACCTCAGTATAAAAGGGCTGATGAACAACCTCTGATATGCGCGAGTTTTATCTTTCTTTTCTCATCCAAATTATGTAATTCTTGCTTTAATTGAAATCTTGTAATCTCCTCTGTAAAGTATGATTGAGGTGTAATCAGTTTGAGAAATAAAAGCTTGTGAGTGTTTCCTTCAAACAGTGTTGTTCTGGTTAAGCTCATTAGTTGTTGTGTGCCTCTATGTTTGGCGCTTTTCTTCTCTGATTCTTGATCTATTTCTTGAATCTTTTTCTGGTAATTTTTTCTCAAAATTAACATTTAGTCTTTTTATTAATTGAAAAAAACGAAAATTCACTCAATGAAGGGGTCGTAACCCGCCTTACCTGAAGTAACACTAGGCATAAAGCCAAAAACACAAATTGGCAACATCTTGAGGACCCCATCCATTAAAAAATCCAATTGTCAATAAAATAAATAAACAAAGTTTACAAATGAATTTAACTTAAAATAAAATAAGACTATAACATAGGTGACGATGCCATTATATGAGCAGATTACAAAGTCAATGTATCCTGCAATGGGATCAATAAAAAAATGAAGGAGGAAATGAAACAACCCGCCCCGAAACCCCCCCAGGCGAGTCTATCTAGTCTCATTAAAACGAACTTGAAAATAATTCTATTCATAAAGAGTTTGCCGAAAATTCGGCAGAGTCTCCTTTATATAAAAACACTCCCAAACTACAAATATGAATATAACACTCCCAATACAATCCAATACACAACAAACTCCAGTGCTCAACATCCTCAACAAAAATGCTGAGTTTTATAATATACAACACCAAAAGAACAAGATGACCAAGATGTCCTAACAAGAACTTTTATATATTCTAGCACCATCACGTGGCCAAGACTCAAAATATATACAGTCGCTGGGTCGATCTGGTGTACCTACAACCTCCTGGTGAGGGGGGAAAAATATAATAAAAACGGGGTGAGTTGAAAACTCAGTGAGATTAGTGAGTGGACAGTACGTTTGAAAATTAAATCTTACTTTAAAAGAAATAATCATATCATTCTCAAACACGATTTCATTAAACCATAAGCGAGAAACCAATGATAAATCATTAATCATTTAAATCAGATTACCTCTGAAAATAATCACCAAACAAGTACACAGGGAAATAATCTTATCATATCCGGACCTCAACAGATGGGCAATGACGTACTATCCGGGTAACGTCACGCCCCGGAGCTACACAGATAGACAGGGAAATACCATCTCATATCTCATCATATCTCTGCGTGCATAATGTAGTCCCCAAAGGACAAAAGCGCCCAAGCACACGGCCCAAAGCCTCTGTGTGTACTCAGACGGGCCCCAACGGCCTCTATTTCATCTGTATCATCTGTATCACAATATTTGTCTGTATTTCATGTCTGTATCATCTGTATTTCAATGTCTGTCTATATTTCATATCTGTATCACTGTACTCATACCGCATGCATATGCCCCCAAAAGGCAAAAGCGTCCAAACACACGGCCTAAAGCCTCTATGTGTGTTCAGACGGGCCCTAAAGGCCTCTCATCTCATATCATTTATATCACTATATCTGGAGGGGAAGGCAACTGTCTCATGATTTCAAAAACAATCATTAAACTCATATTCACATACCTCTTAACCATATTTTAAATCATACCACATTTGAATCCACTTTTCTTAGCTTTCAATTACTGCATACTTTATTCAAAATCGATACGCAAAATCATTAACCAAACATTTTATTATAATATCAACACGTGAATAAAATCCATTTCGAGGAAATCACATTTAAAATACTTTTTCCGCAAACATGCTTTACTATCATAATTAACTCAAAAAATAGGTTTCGTATATTCCACTCACAGTGACGGTGTTCACGGTCGGTTATCGTCCACGTCCGCAGACCGGTTCTCGGTCGCGGATCCTCCTAAATCACGGAAAAGAACTTAATTATTCTCCGTAAATCGAAATTCCGACTAAATATATGCAATAAACTCGAAACGAACATTTATCCATAATTAACAACTCCCGTGACGATAAAATTACTAAAATGCCCTTGAGTCCGTAAATCATTAACATGCTCCGAAATCGTAAATCATTGAGTTTCCCTCGGAATCATAATTACACCAAATTCTCAATTCTAAGAATTACTAAAATATCCACAGGCTCAGAAATGACAAAATTGCCCTCATAGTGTGAAATTACCAAAATGCCCTAGCCGGTCAACAGTCACCGAAATTTGGTCAACACTGGCCAGGAAGCTCAAATCTTAAAGTGCCAATCACGCTGAGTTCAATGGTACCGGCGGTGAGCTCCAATGCGTGGCAACGACGCCGGAATCTAGCTCGACAGCTGTGAGTTCCAACAATCGACCGGCAGTAAAACAACGACTCTCGGTGCCTATGGATGGTTGGAAATGGAAGAGGGAGTCATAAGGAACAAAATCCAACCGGTGGTGTCACCCAAAACCGGCGAAAATCTCGGCGGAGTAAAGTGAACCAGTCGCGGGTTTCAAACTTCGATCGCCGCCGTTCCAGTTGGTTTTCGGCAGCGAGGATGGCAGGGGAACGACGGTTGGCTTCTAAGCTTCAGATCGGTACCAAGCTCGGCCAAAACGGTGGTCGGAAATGGGAGATATGGTCGAGTCAAGGTCGCAGGTCGGGTCGGGTCGGGTCGGGTTTTCGGGTCCGAAATTGGGTCAGTTGAAAGCTTCTCTCTCTCTCTCTGTGTTACACGTGCATAAGTTTCCTCTATTTCCAGCTTATTCCTTTGCTTATAAACTCCTTAACCGCCTCATACCATTTTACATCCACAGGTGTTACAATCCTCCCCCCTTATAAAAATTTCGTCCTCGAAAGTTACGTACCTGATAAGAAAAGATAGGGATATTGAGCTCGCACTAAGTCCTCGCGTTCCCAGGTAGCCTCTTCTTTTGTATGATTCCTCCACTGCACTTTCACTAGAGGAATGGTCTTAGAACGTAGAACTTGGTGTTTTTCTTCCAGTATCTCCACCGGTTCCTCTTCGTAAGTCAAATCTTCTTTCAACTGAATTGGTTGCTTCGATAACACATGACTCGGGTCATATATGTACTTCCGGAGCATCGAAACATGAAATACATAGTGGATTCTAGATAACTCGGGTGGTAGAGTTAATCGATAAGCTAACGGACCGATACGCTCAATGATCTCATATGGCCCAATGTAACGTGGACTTAACTTCCCATGTTTCCCAAATCGAAGCACCCCTTTCCAAGGAGATATCCGTATGAAAACTCTATCACCAACTTCGAATTCAAGTTCCCGTCTATGCTTATCTGCATAGCTCTTCTGTCTATCTTGAGCCACCTTTAATCTATCCCGAATCAATTGTATCTTCTCATTCGTATCCTGGACTAGTTCTGGACCGATTAACCTCCGCTCACCAACCTCATCCCAACATACTAGAGTCCTGCATTTTCTACCATACAAAGCCTTATATGGTGCCATCTCGATACTAGCTTGATAACTGTTGTTGTAAGAAAACTCCATCAGAGGTAAATAATTGTCCCAATTACCTTTAAACTCCATAACACAAGCTCTCAACATATCCTCCAGAGTTTGAATAGTACGCTCTGACTGTCCATCAGTCTGTGGATGAAAAGTTGTACTGAAGTTCAACTTGGTGCCTAAAGCATTTTGCAAGCTAGTCCAGAACTTAGAAGTAAACCGGGAATCTCTATCTGAGACTATGGACACAGGTACTCCATGAAGTCGAACTATTTCAGCCACATAAATACTTCCCAACTTGTCCATCGAATAAGTGGTCTTGAAATGTAAGAAATGAGCAGATTTTGTAAGTTGATCAACAACCACCCAAACACCATCATGTCCTTTCTGAGTACGTGGAAGTCCCACTACAAAATCCATGGTGATGTGCTCCCACTTCCACTCAGGAATAGGAAGCAGCTGAGAGCACCCTGCAGGCCTCTAGTGTTCAGCCTTAATCTGCTGATAGACTAAACATCGAGAAACAAATTCTGCTATCTCTCTCTTCATGCCCTGCCACCAATAATGATCTCTCAGGGTACGATACATCTTTGTACTACCAGGATGCATCGCATAGGCTGAACAGGGAGCTTCTTCCATAATCTCTTCTTTCAGATCTTTAATATCAGGTACACAGAGTCTATTATCCATCAATACGACTCCGTCATCTCTCACCATAAAATCGGTTCTTAAACTTTTCTGCACATCCTCTTTCATCTTCATTAACTATGGGTCTTAAGCTTGCATCTGGTGAACTTTGTCAATCAAAGTCGGCCTAACTCGGAAGTTAGCTATCAAAGCTCCACGATTGTCAGTATTCAACTCGACTTCCAAAGATCTCAACTCGATCAACAGAGGTACATATTTCACTCGCAAGTGAGCGATAGAGTTGGAAGACTTTCTACTTAGTGCATCAGCTACCACATTTGCTTTGCCTGGATGATAATCGATAATGCAATCATAGTCCTTAATCAGCTCGATCCATCTCCTTTGTCTCAAATTCAACTCCTTCTGAGTAAACAAATACTTCAAGCTTTTATGATTGGTAAAAATCTGACATGTTGCTCCATATAAGTAATGCCGCCATATCTTGAGTGCAAACACCAATGCTGCTAGCTCTAAATCATGTGTTGGATAGTTTTGTTCATGCTTCTTAAGTTGTCTAGAGGCATAAGCCACCACTTTCCCATGCTGCATCAATACACAACCCAATCCCTGCCTAGAGGCATCGCTGTAAACCACAAATTCTTCATTACCAGATGGAAGTGTAGGAAATGGTGCTGAGGTCAATCGTGTCTTAAGTTCTTGAAAACTTTTCTCACATTCATCATCCCACTGGAACTTAGCATTCTTTCTGGTTAACCGTATCTGAGAAGTAGCAATCTTGGAGAATCCTTCCACAAATCTACAATAATACCTAGCTAACCCAAGAAAACTTCGAACCTCTGTGACATTTGTAGGTCGTTCCCATTTCACAACTGCTTCAATCTTTTGAGGATCAACATAAATGCCTTCAGCTGATATCACATGGCCCAAAAATACTACTCTGTCCAATCAGAACTCGCATTTGCTGAACTTGGCATACAACTGATGATGTGCATGCTCCTCCTCGCTTCGGCAATACACCAAAATATCATCAATGAATACAATCACAAACCAATCCAAGTACAGGCTAAATACCCTATTCATCATGTCCATAAAAGCAGCTGGGACATTTGTCAACCCAAATGGCATCACTAAGAACTCATAGTGCCCATAACGGGTTCTGAATGCTGTTGTAGGAACATCGACATCTTTAATTCTAAGCTGATGGTAACCCGAGCGCAAATCGATCTTAGAAAATACTTTTGCCCCTTGGAGTTGATCAAACAAGTCATCAATACGCGGAAGTGGATACTTACTGCGTACCGTAACTTTATTCAACTGCCTGTAGTCGATGTAAAGTCTAAAAGTCCCATCCTTTTTCTTAACAAATAAGACTGGAGCTCCCTACGGGGACACACTAGGTCTAATAAACCCTTTCTCCACCAACTCTTGCAATTGAACCTTCAGTTCCTTCAATTCTGCTGGAGCCATTCTGTACGGTGCAATAGGTATCGGAGATGTTCCAGGGACTAAATCAATAGAAAACTCAACTTCTCTGTCAGGTGGCATCCTAGGAAGTTCATTTGGAAATACATCTGGAAATTCTTTAACTATTGTAATATCCTCTAATCTCAATTCTCGAGCTTCTGTATCTATCACATGAGCTAAATAAGCTGAGCATCCTTTTCTTAACAACTGTCTTGCACTAATAGCAGATATAACACATGAGGGTAGAACTCTGCGCTCCCCACAAAATTTCACCTCAGCTTTCCTTGGCTTTTTAAACACAACGTCCTTTTTGAAACAATCTACCGTAGCATAATGAGATTCAAGCCAGTCCATGCCCAAAATACCATCAAAGTCATAAATCTCTAAGGAAATCAAATTCGCCTCAAATTCATGTTCACCCATTCCAATCATACAATCTCGATACACACTATGAGTAAGTAATGACTCTCCGGTAGGTGTACGAACAACTAATTCGCAATCTAGCAGTTCGGGCTCTCGCCCTATGTGCATAGCAAAATTACGAGAAAGAAAAGAGTGTGTGGATCCAGGATCAATGAGAATATGAGCCTCGCGGCCAAGGATAGATAATATACCCATAATAACTTCTGGTGCAGCACGTGCCTCCTGCTGCGTCAAAGCAAAAACTCGAGCCTGAGTATGAGGTCGACCAGGCTAACCTCTCTGACCTGGAGCAGTCGTCTGACCCCTAAAGGTAAATGTAGAACTTCCTGTCTGCACTCCTCTCTGACCCTGAGTCTGGCCAGAGTAAGGCCGATACCGTGAGGCTGTCCTTCCTGTAGAGCTATCACCCTGAGATAAAAGTAGGGCAAAATCTCTTGATGTGTCCAGGCTGACCGTATAAAGAACAAACTCTGTCTCCAACACGATATTGGCCCTGATGATTCCTGCTACATGAAGGGTAAGAAGTCTGTTGGAAACTCCTAGAACGATCATCACGATATTCCCTACCACTGCGGTCGTACTGTCCCTGATTCCTGGTATTACTTCCCACCGATGGTTGCACAGAGCTGTGACTAACAGCTTGTCTCGAGTCCTCTCTGAAGCCTGTACCCTGACTCCTTTGCATACTATTAGAACAACTCGTAGGAATACCCCCTCTCTTAGGCGGCCTACTACTAGAGCCACCATCTGCCCAGCTCTGGCTACGCTTTTTCTTCAGTGCATGAAATCTACGTCCTTCTACAATACTGTGCAATACTCTCCTGGCTGCCTCAACTACCTCTCGAAACTCAGTATATCGTGATGCAGTCACGGTGGTACGAATCTCAAATCGGAGGCCATCCTCGAACCGTCTGCATCTCTCTCTCTCATCACCGACTACAGATGTAGCAAATCTGGAGAGGTCTAAAAATTTGTTCTCATACTCCTCAACTGTTAGAGATCCCTAAACCAACCGAAAGAATTCACTCCGTTTAATATCCTGATTTACAGTAGGAAAATAATGATCGTAGAATTCCTTGGGGAAAATGGCCCAAGTAATCACAGCATGTCCCTGATATCGTCTCTCCACTGTCTGCCACCAATGGTAAGCTCTATCCTCGAGCAGGAAAGTGGCAAATGACAATCTATCATCCTCTAAACACTTCATCACGTCAAAAATACGCTCTAACTTAACAAACCATGATTCAGCCTCAGGTGGTTCTCCGGAACCATTAAAACTCTTCGCCCCTAAACTCCTCACTCGCTCAATAGTGTTTGCATTATCGACATGCGCTTGAGTCTGATTTTGCACAACTGTAGTCATGATTTGAGCCAGCCTATCAAATGACTGCTCAAAATTCGGGGATCCCCCGGTGTCTGTTGTGCAATTCCAGGCATGGAGGATTCAACTATCCCCTCATTCGCGGGTTCACATTCCCTCGCAGGTACATACCAGAAGTCAACCCATCTATTGGCCTAGTACGACCCCGGCCACAGCCACGTCTACTACTACGACGAACCATGATGGTGCCTACAAAAGTTAAATTCTAACTTTAATAAAAATAAAACTTATTCTGATTAAGATAGTAAAGTCTAAAGAATCTAAAACCATGCTCTAATACCAACTGAAACGACCCGCCCCGAAACGACCCCAGGCGAGTCTATCTAGTCTCATTAAAACGAACTTGAAAATAATTCTATTCATAAAGAGTTTGCCGAAAATTCGGCAGAGTCTCCTTTATATAAATAACACTCCCAAACTACAAATATGAATATAACACTCCCAATACAATCCAATATACAACAAACTCCAGTGCTCAACATCCTCAACAAAAATGCTGAGTTTTATAATATACAACCCCAAAAGAACAAGATGACCAAGATGTCCTAACAAAAACTTTTATATATTCTAGCACCATCACGTGGCCAAGACTCAAAATATATACAGACGCTGGGTCGGTCTGGTGTACCTACAACCTCCTGGTGAGGGGGGAAAAATATAATAAAAACGGGGTGAGTTGAAAACTCAGTGAGATTAGTGAGTGGATAGTAGGTTTGAAAATTAAATCTTACTTTAAAAGAAATAATCATATCATTTTCAAACACGATTTCATTAAACCATAAGCGAGAAACCAGTGATAAATCATTAATAATTTAAATCAGATTACCTATGAAAATCATCACCAAACAAGTACCCAGGGAAATAATCTCGTCATATCCGGACCTTAACGGACGGGCAATGACGTACTATCTTGGTAACGTCACGCCCCGGAGCTACACAGATGGACAGGGAAATACCATCTCATATCTCATCATATCTCTGCATGCATAATCTAGTCCCCAAAGGACAAAAGCGCCCAAGCACTCGACCTAAAGCCTCTGTGTGTACTCAGACGGGCCCCAAAGGCCTCTATCTCATCTGTATCATCTGTATCACAATATTTGTCTATATCTCATGTCTGTATCATCTGTATTTCAATGTCTGTCTATATTTCATATCTGTATCACTGTACTCATACCGCATGCATATGCCCCCAAAAGGCAAAAGCGCCCAAACAAATGGCCCAAAGCCTCTATGTGTGTTCAGACGGGCCCCAAAGGCCTCTCATCTCATATCATTTATATCACTATATCTGGAGGGGAAGGGTACTGTCTCATGATTTAAAAAACAATCATTAAACTCATATTCACATACCTCTTAACCATATTTTAAATCATACCACATTTGAATCCACTTTTCTTAGCTTTCAAATACTATCATACTTTATTCAAAATCGATACGCAAAATTATTTACCAAACATTTTAATATAATATCAACACGTGAATAAAATCCATTTCGAGGAAATCACATTTAAAATACTTTTTCCGTAAACATGCTTTACTATCAAAATTAACTCGAAAAATAGGTTTCGTATATTTCACTCAGAGTGACGGTGTTCACGGTCTGTTATCGTCCACGTCCGCGGATCGGTTCTTGCTCGCGGATCCTCCTAAATCACGGAAACGACATAATTATTCTTCGTAAATCGGAATTCCGACTAAATATATGCAATAAACTCGAAACAAATATTTATCCATAATTAACAACTCCCGTGACGATAAAATTACTAAAATGCCCTTGAGTCCATAAATCATTAACATGCTCCGAAATCATAAATCACTGCATTTCCCTCGGAATCATAATTACACCCAATTCATAATTCTAAGAATTACTAAAATATCCACAGGCTCAGAAATGACAAAATTGCCCTCATAGTGTGAAATTACCAAAATGCCCTTGCCGGTCAACGGTCACCGAAATTTGGTCAACACTGGCCAGGAAGCTCAAATCTTAAAGTGCCAATCACGCTGAGTTCAATGGTACCGGCCGTGAGCTCCAACGCACGGCAACGACACCGGAATCTAGCTCGACAGCCGTGAGTTCCAACAATCGACCGGTAGCAAAACAACGACTCTCGGTGCCTATGGATGGTCGGAAATGGAAGAGGGAGTCATAAGGAACAAAATCCAACCGGTGGTGTCACCCAAAACCGGCAAAAATCTTGACGGAGTAAAGTGAAGCAGTCGCGGGTTTCATGCTTCGATCGCCGGCGTTCCGGTTGGTTTTCGGCAGCGAGGATGGCAGATCAAGCTCGGCCAAAACGGTTGTCGGAAATGGGAGATATGGTCGGGTCAAGGTCGCGGGTCGGGTCGGGTTTCCGGGTCTGAAATTGGGTCAGTTGACAACTTCTCTCTCTCTCTCTCTCTGTGTGTTACATGTGCATAAATTTCCTCTGTTTCCAGCGTATTCCTTTGCTTATAAACTCCTTAACCGACTCATACCATTTTACATCCACAGGTGTACAGGAAAGAACATTTGCCGGCCAGCTAAAGGGCATTTGAGGTCTTAGCCAATTCTTTTTACAAGTCCTCTTAACAGTAATATAAAAATTACTTAAAATATTTCACAAATTTTCTGTTGATAGAAAGAATTCGGGCCAATGGAAGATTGTTGCAATTGATGAAATAAGTTACTTCTATTATGTGTATGAAATAAGCCACTAAATAAACATGCAACTAAGTGTTTAATAAACGATGTTGTTGTGATTGCCGTAAGTTTCAAAAGCAAAATATTTTCGTTTGGTAAATTTTATTCCTAAAGTTTTTGTTTTATTGTACAATGACTAAAATGGACATAAGTTGATTTTTATTTTTCTAGAGAAAATTTGATAAATTTTCCAGAAACTTTTTTTTCTTTTAAAGCACACAAATTTAATTAAATTGAAAAAAAATCACCTCATTAAAATATAAGGAAATTAATAATAGTTATAAAAATAATTCTTACTATAATGTGCGTGCGTGTATCTCTGTATGTGTATGTAATAGAAATTAAGTAATATGAAGTTGTGATAAGAGTTAGCTTTAGATCAAAATTATACGGAGCTATAAATAGTTTAAAACATTGTAAAAGTCTATTTATGATGTCGTAAATCCTTTCTAGTTTTTATTCCTAGACTTTAATTCTAAATTGAAAATTTTTTTTATTGTGGTAATATGTTATATTTATGATTTTTATATTATTGTTTATGGAAAAATATGGTATAATAATTTTATTAAAATAATAAGCTTATTCTAGAAACTTTAAAAGAGTGTGGTGACTTATTTTGTAATTTTCTTTTAAAAAGTATTCCCCTACTCCCTTCCAAAAGGTCGAGAATATTTTCACCTCCAATTTTTGTAAAGCTACCCCACTTCTAGAAAGTAATTACATAAAGATCACATTATTTTTTAAAAAAAGTTCAAATAAAGAAGAATTTTTTGAACTAATTAATTAAATTTATGTTAATTTATATTTTTGTGAAGGGAGTAGGGGAAAATGTACCAAAACTTTACTTTATCTTCAACTTTTTTAATTTTGTACAAAATTTATTATTTATAAATGATGTATCAATACTAATTTATTACTATGATTATTAATTTTTAAATCAACCAACATAATGTCTTTAAGGTACAATACTCATGTAAATTATTGGGGTATCAAATTCATGTCATTTACATATATGGTATTTAAAACTATTAATTTTCATACAAAAACATTAGATTATTGATCACAATATTAAATACCTAAATTATTGTATACAAGAATTAATAATTATTCTTAGGTCGATTAATTTGGTCATTTTATGTGACGAAAATTATCAACCATCCACCTTAAGTTTTACTTTGCGTTCAAAAATACTAAAAAAGTTTTAATTTATTTGATTTTAATTTCACCCTAAGTTTACAAATTGTATCAACATAGTAAAATAGAAACAAAATGATAAAATAGAAGCAAAGAGACAAAATTACCCGTACAAAATGATCAAACAAAAACAAACAAAAATGACAATGGTGGTCATTTTGTAAAGGTAATTTATTTTTTTGGATGGTAGGTAGAAATTACAAACTTAGGAAGGATGATTGAACAAATTTTAACTTTTATAGTATTTCTAAACAAAATGGAAATTTAGAATGGATGGCTAATAATTACCCTTTTATGTCGTAAGGATAAAATAGTCAAATGAAATTTATGGGTGAATTTACACAATAAGTAAGGTGAAAATATCCCCGCTCTTTCTAAAATAAAATATGTTAGGAAGTTACAAAATAAATTTTTTTGTTGGTGGAACCGTGGAAATAAGCAAAAAAATTATTTATTGATTAAAAAGAGACAATTAAACTCAATCTTAAACTTTTTACTAGCCTTACCCCTCGTAATAACAAAATGCAATAAGCCAAAAACAGAAAGAGCGACAAAGACTTAAGACTTTATTCCAAATCCAGTAGGAGACCTAAAAAGGGTATACGATCGATAATAAGAGTTTTAATTGATTTGATGAAAGCAGTGATTAAGCAATTAACGAATTGGTTGTAACCACAATCAATTCCTCTTTCTCTAGTAACAGCAAGCGAGTCCTCCTTGGAAAGAGTTCCCTCAGTGTCGGTAGGTTTAATAACATGAACTTCAGCACCAATGTACATGTATTATTAAGAAGGTACCCTTTTAAATGTTAATTAAATTCTGCTAGGGTAAGAAATTTGCCGAAGCCCCATTCACTAATTGTCTGCTGATCATAGGTCCTCACTGGAGATTTAGAATCTTGGACTGCCAAGTAATCCTTCCTAATCTTATCATACACAAACAATCTGTAGTAGACATTAACACTCCAAGCAGCATTAGAATAAGAATTGCTTTCATCTATTTTCAGGTAAAGGGAAAGATGACGTCAATGTTCTTTGTGAACTGTATTTGCATTTGATGAGGGGTAAGGTTCATAGTACGTATGTCCTCTAATTCAGTGTTTCTTTCTTTTTTGATTTAGACAAAAATATCTACAGTCTACCCAGAGTTTCACCATTTTTCAAAAACTGTTCTACTTCCAACTTAATACCGTTAGTAACTTTGATAGAATATTAGCAAAATGACAATGTTGCCCTTTAATTTACACCATAAAATAATAAAATTATAACAGAAATAGAAACCAAAATTAAAAAACAGAGAAGGTGTTTTTCAGAAATCCTCTACTTACAAAATCAAACCCTTCATTAAATCACAATCTCATAAATCATAACCCTAATCTTACGACTCAAATCCTAAGAAATCAAAACCCCCTGTGTCCTGTCCACTATCTTAGGGAGAAAAATAAATAAATAAAACTCTAAAATGATTAATTTTGACAAGTTCGATTCTTCTTATTCTATTTATTTTAGCAGATTAATCGACAATTCTGAATGTAAATGACTACTTTTGATGAGTAAATTATAAAATGAGGCAATAGATGTGAAGAGAGGGAAAATGGAAAATAGAGAAATTATATATTGATTTGACCATAATGGATTGTTCTTTATACTAAATTACGTTTGGGCTATCTTATATAAATAAAAAACAAAAAAGTTTCCTAAATATTTTTATAGTACAAATAGTCCCATAATTATTGATTTTATTGGTAACTGTTGGACTAATTTTATTAAGTACTTCTTTGATTCGATTATCAATCTCAACCTTATGTTGATCGATTCATCTAATTGTTCCCGTCATTCTTCAAAGTAACCCAGTTGGTTGATTTCTAATCTCGGTTACAGAGGTAAAAGAACTGGCATTATTAGTCAGACTATTCATCCTACAAATGGTATAGCAAACGTGTTTTATCTTCAAAAAATTTGTATCAACCACCTTAAACCTTTTATTTCCACGCAAGAGATTTTAGAGAAAAAAACTAGCTAATACCCACAACTTTATTTGAAGTCTTTGTTTATTCATTTTATTGGCAATTACTATATGTGTTACATCGTCTTTAACAAATGAAACTTATACTATTGACTAGCATAGGCTTAATTTACACTGACCTTCCGTAATTAAAGTTTTATTACAAGCCCTAATTGAAATTATTAAAGAGCAAAATTTATTAATATTGGCTAATAAAGGCTAGATTTATTATATATAATGACTTAACAAAAAATACTACAATATGATATTTATTACTAATGTAGCTAATGACTTTATTGGCTTTAATTACGGTTTGTGCTATAGTAGTCATCTTTGATGTCAACATCTGAAACTTTCACGCGGCTGCTGCGGAGTCCTATTGGTTAGGGGTAGTTGTTGTTATAGTGAAAGGAAATCTTTAGTTTTTATTTACTTGTAGAAGTGTCCACTAAGTGAGCACTTGTTGCTCTCTTTTAGCTGTGTCTTTGTTGTTTTCCGTTAGAGTCTTTGTATAAATTCAGAGTTCAAAATGAATAATGACAGCAGATTAATTTTCTTCAAAGTTCATATAGTATTGCAGGCGTAGGGATTTGAACGTTCAGCGTATTAAGAGTCTATAGATGAATAAAGGCAGCAAATTAACAGAAAAAGATCGTATCCTGATCTAATCTGTTATGAGTTTTTCAAGATCTTCTGTTATGTGTCTTTTAGTGGTAGTGTATGTGTAAGATTCAACTTCTTTTATTTTTTTTATTTATTAACTACCAATCAGTAATTAAATTATTTGCTTACGACATGATCAGATCAAGAGAGAATTCTGATCCGCAGATTAACATCTACTCATTTATTATTAAGACCTTTGCCTTTACCTAACAAAAATTATTAAAGAATGAAATTTAATATTAATATTCGCTTAAGATTTTATTGGCATTAGTCATGCTAGTCTTTTTTTAATGTTAAGTGATTGTCATTATATTACTAACACATCTTTTGTTTTTCATTAGATTAATAAAACTTGTTGAAATTATATAATTGGCTAATTGATCTAGAATGACCCAAAAAAAAAAAAAAAACTCTATCAGTGTCTCATTTTATTAAACGGGAAAATTAAATAATTTCCTTCATTGAGAAACATAATTAAACCTCAGGGATTTGAAAGTTATTAACTCAAACAAGGCTTGAAGTTCTATGATTCCAATCTATTAAATTAGTTTTATCTAATCTCATAGAACTCAAATCAAGTCTTCGTTTTAAAGAATAAACTTATTATAATGACCTTACCTAACAAAAAAAGTTAAAGAAAGACCTGAACTTGTTGATATTCCATATGGTAATTAATTTGATTGAGAATGACCTTAACTTAATCAGAGACTTCTCGGATTTGTTAATAAAGAAAGATATGCTTTACGTTATCCAGTTCACACATTACATATGATCAAGGGGCTAAACATTGCTCCCTAAAAACGACAGTCGATCCGGTGCTTGGTCCGCCGATTTACACGTCCCAAAGGCACATAATACTTGGTGGACAAAACAGATATTCAGGACAATTACTATAGGTTGTAGTTTGAAAGGCACGAATTCATTAAAGTAAGGCCAAAATTACATTGCACCCTTAACTAGGTGACTTGTGGGAACTTATGTCCGCTAAAAAAAAAAAAGCCTCGTGATACAAGAGTTAACGTAGAACCAATCCTAGAGAGCTTTCCAAGCCAATATGAGGCCTAGACCGACGTTCTGACCTATTGGCACGTAAGCGATGTTATCCCACGTATGGTCCTGACAAAAGCCTTCGAGAATATCACTTCTCATAAACCCTAGTTCAGCTTACCGAAAATATTCAGCGATACTGTTAGGGTTGGGTATGGATTCGGCAGGATTGGATATATGAAAACTCAACTCAACCTGCTACTGACTGAGTTGATAAAAAATCAACCAACCTAATCAAATAAATATGTCAAACCCAAACCAACTGAATTCTCAAATTATTGGGTTGGATTGGGTTGAGTTGATTTGATTGATTAAAATAAGAAGTAAATGAGCATTTACCCTATTCAAATATATCAACCAATTATAAATGAATGTCAATAATGAAGCAATTTTTTTATTAGATTAATTGAACTTGTTGAAATTCCATAATTTGCAAGTTGATTTAGGATGACTTAAACATGATCACACCTGTGTTGGGGGAATTTGTTAATAAAGAAAGACTTGCTTCGCTTTCTCCAGACTTTGTTAAATCTTTGAATCTGCCTATATAGCTTGTAGTAGCTAATCCAGGAATATCCATCGAAAGCTAATTTCACAAATTTCCTGCCTGTCTTTTGAGTTCATCAAATCCTTTAACCTTTTCGGAAATTCTACCATGGGCGACAACGGTACGTTTTGTGCTAATTACTGCTTTTCGAATAATCTTAGTTTGTATCATTTAAATTATCATCGTATTAATTATAGTCATTGCTACGTACAGTATTCTTACATATCTATTTTCATGTGAATTTTAGCAATATCAAGGGAGAAAAGATGATGATGGAACTTATCGTTTTACCATCCCAGCATTCGGTTCTGTAGGTGATACCGTTCAGCGCTCAGGTGAATTCACTGTTGGAGAAAGAAATTGGTAAGTATGCACCTACTTTTAATTTAATAAATGGTCACACAGATTCACCTACTGCCCACTGTTTGGACAAACTGTGAAGTTTGTATGACCATTCTTTAAAACAATAGGTCTCTGTGATGATTTTGCCAAACCTTAAGGTGTCGTTGTTCATTTTTTTAATTAATTCTATTGGGTAAAATATAGGCAACTGGTGGTTTATCCGGCAGGATCTGGAGCTGATAGAGGCAACTATCTTACTGTTTCATTAAAGCTAGCTGATTATCAAAAAGTTACACCTAAGAAACCAGTTTATGCAGAATTTAAGTTCAAAATACCCAACCAATACAGCAGGAATAGAGCTGGCGCTGAACAAACAGGTGAGTACCCGCCCTTTACCGGCATCAACTCTTTACTAGCTTCATATGTATATGAAGCCTAGCTTATTACATAAACAAGAGCTGGCTAACGCATATTAATTATACATCGAACATTATTTTGTTGCAGTTAAGTATTTTTTCAACTCGGCAGCGGAAAAAGAGTCTTCCAAATTTTTGTCGAGGGATGATCTGTATGACACCACCAAGGGATACCTTCCAAGCAATGAAACCCTAGTTGTTGAAGTCCAGTTTCTTGTTGTTTCAGTGATTAAGGCCAACACTTAATTCATGCATCGTCATCATGCATGATTTGCTGTGATCGCTTTGGATGAGTTCGTGAGATTTCATAAAGGGTGTTGATGTTTTTATTGAGTACTTGTTAATGTTTTCCAATAAAACGCTTGTGTTGCTAGTCTATGCAAGATTGCGTTTGCTTCTGTTATTTTGTTTTGTTTCTTCACTATGCGTTTTGTTGAAAAGTGTGTTCATCAGGCAATGCCTGATTACAAATAAATTAAGATGATAGTAATCATCTGCATGTGTTATAATAAAAATCTTTGTGTCACTTATACTTCCTCTGTTATTTGAATGTATTTTGGTTTTAAGATGATTGATTATTTTGTGGCGCGTTCTTCAAACAGTTGGTAAATCTGTCATTAACGAAAATTAAATGCGCACTCTAATCTGAACAGCTTGACTTGTAATCTCAATTTTTGATCTCATGTTTCATGATAATGCATGATTTCCTCTGATCGCTTTGGATGAGTTCATGAGACAGGGTATTGATGTTTTAATGAAGTATTTGTTGATTTCGAATAAAAAGCATGTATTCTGCTGATTTTGTTTTGTTTCTTGATTATACGCCTAGTTAAAAAATATGTTCAGGCGAGGCCTAATCGATTGTAATTTAACAAAGATGCTAGTAATCATCTGTGTTATCAGATAAGTCTTCTGCTTCCTTTATTACTGTGCCATGCGAACAAAATATTTGTGTCGTTAAATCTGAATTATTATGCAGATTCCAATGAAAAAATTAATCCAGCATAAGCATCAGGGATCTACGATCATAGCTTATGCCTACTAAGTTCTAAATTCATATATATATGTCTGAATGTCAATGTATATAAAAAAAAGTTTAAAAAACACATAAATCAAGTAATGCAACATCAAGAATTCTATCTAAACAAAATATAATATGTAATAAAATAAGTCTTTAACTCAAATTAAAATAATAAATTACTCTTTAATACTGAATTCCAAATATCCAAATACAAGAATAACTTATTTATCGTTTAAAGAGTATTTAATGTAGTATATTATTTTAAGTTTTAGAATTTTGTTATTTTAGGACTTTCAATATTTTATATGTTAACTAGAATGAATTATGGTATGCACTTTACTCATTTATTTTTAGTATAATTGTGATTTAATTTCCTTCTAAGATAACTTGGCGAGTATGTTTACTGTATTATAAATAGGGAGGTCTTATTATCATTCACAATCTTTGATTAATAAAACCCCCTTTTTAACATTCCTTTTGGGATTATCAATCTACTTTGTAAAGTCAATTGGACTAAAGCTTTATCTAATCGAGCTTAATGAATTATCAAAATCTCATTGAGTTGTTTGAATTAGAATCACATCTAATCACGCTTCAATTAGAGCGTAATCCACATTAGCTTGATCGGCTCTAGAATGATATCTAGTATTTATTTGCCCTATCAGTCCACTTCTGCTACCCTACTCCATCTACTAGTATTAGCAGTTATGTGTTAGTCACGTAACTTTTCTGGCTTCCCACATTCATCTCTATCGAATCCATCACCAAAAAAAAAAAAAAATCTTTTAAGAGGAAGTGATTGATGTCAGCATTATTTTAGGATTTTTAAAATTTGTCATTTTAGGTCTTTTGATTTTTTTTTTATTTTAATTAGAGTCAGTTATGATCCTTTTATTTCTAATATAATTGTGATTTAGGAGGCTTGTTATTTTATCTGAAATCTGAATACACCTGAATTAGTCTGAATTCTAAATAGAGCTGAATGTCTAAATCTAAATGACATGTTTTTTTTTTTGTCCGAATAGTTAAAAATAAATATTAAGTTATTTGCTTTCTTAACTTAAAAATCTTAAAACTAATATTTTTACATTTATACCCTTACAAATTATAATGTTAAACAAATAATAAACATTTTAAAGAATATAAATAAGGCAATAAATTATCATAACATAAATCATATTCAATCGAGTACAACTCTTCAATATTTTATATTATTACGTTAATCAATTTTATTATAGTTCGTAGTGTTTTTATATGAAAAATATTCATAAAACATTATGAAGATAAATAACTCTAATTTGAACAAATTAAAAAGATAAAAATGATAATACTCTACCACTGTATATTATCACAAGTTATATACGGATGGGTAATAATGCTATTTATTAAATTTCAGTTAGCTAAGGATGAAAATTAATTAATTAGATAGGGATATTTTGAAAAATATCTTTTAATGATAGCATTCAAACTTTTTAGATTAGGTAAAAAGATAAAAAAATTTAGCTTAATAACTTAATTACTGAAAATCTTCATTAACTTAAAAAAAAACATACTTAATGACTTAACTGATTAAAATTAAGTCAATTAAGTTATTAAGTAAAAAAAAACCCTTACTTTCCCTTTTAAGGTAATTTAGGGAAATAGTTTTATCCTATTATAAAAAAGAGATCTTGTTATTGTTTCCATAACCTTTGATTAATAAAAAACACTCTTTTAACATGTTACCAAAATCTAATTGAGTCATTTAGATTAGAACAAAATCTATTTATACCTCGATTAGAGCATAACTAGTCGCATTAACTTGGTCTGGTTCTAGAACGATATCTAATATTTATCTACCCTATCAATTCACTTCCGCTACCCCACTCCATCAGTATTTTAGTTATCTTAAAAGGGATTAATTTTGAAACATACTTAAAAAAAAGTTAAAACTTAATTGATTCTTTTGTGATTAATCCTAAAATATTAGGGGTTTCAAATAACTTTTTTAGTTAGGTCGAGCTGTAAATATGCCCCTAACTTTTTCCAATTAACCTAGTTAGCTCCTACATAATTTTCTTTCTCATAGTTAGTTTTCATAGTAAGGTTGTAACAGCGTGACAAAGTTAATATCGTAATTTCTCCTTCTTCTTTATTTTCTATTAGTTTTGTTCTCAATTTTTTTTTTTGGTATTCTTTGCATGAATGGTCGAAGGTCACAATTACCTAATCTTGAGCGTATAGACTTTGAATTGGAAAAAACACTTTGCACACACAAACACATTGCAATTAAAGGTAAAATTGAAATGGATTTGCAACAACCGGCACTACAAGAGAGGCCATTTAAGGATTACTTCAGTCCCTTAGCTAACTTGAGTACATCATGTATAAGACACCCAAATGTAGCTGGTAGGAGTTTTGAGTTAAAACCTAATGTGCTAAATTATCTCCCAACATTATATGGCCTAGAAAATGAAAACTCATATAATCATCTAATTGATTTTCATGTTGTTTGTCAAATTTTTAAATAGGAGAAATTTCAGATAATGATGTTAAACTTAGATTATTCCCATTTTCTTTAAAGAATGGAGCTCGTTCATAATTCAATACATTACTTGCTAATAGCATTACATCATGAGAACAAATGGTAATAAAATTTTTGAATAAATACTTCCCAATGCATAAAACTAATGTTATTCATAGGGAAATTTCAAAGTTTACCTAGAGAGAAAACGAGCAGTTTTTCGAAGTATAGGAGCGATTCAATGGGATACTCTTGAATTGTCGACATCATGGGTACGAGAAATGGCACCAATGCCAATTCATTTTGAAGGGATTATTGCCACATGTGCAAGAATGACTAATGGCAACAAATAGAGGAGAGTTAATGTCAAAGAGTACATCAGGGATTTATGAATTTTTTCCAATGACAAGTGGATAATTCCCAATAATAGAGTTGATCACTCAGGAATATTAAAAGAATTACAGGAGTGAATGAGGTTCACATTGGCGAGTCAAGTTCAGAAATTAAAGAAGTCAAAGAGATAATTGAAGGTATTTCCCGATAAATAGCATCGTTAATGGCTGCTAAATCAACAGAGCCACATGACCATGACTCGTACCCAGATCAAGTCAATGCCATATGTGTAATTAAAAAGCCATCAAACTACAACCCTTACTCCAACACATATAATTCTGGATGGAGAGACCATCTCAATTTTTCATGGTCTCAAGGATTCCAACAAAATGGACTAGTAGCTTCAGATCCACCAATGCAACTAATTCATCAAGTTCCTTAACCTTTATAGCCACCATTTAGACCATACAATTAAAACTCAAACTACTTTCAACGCAGACCATGGGACGATGCATTCTAGAATTTCAAGAATCTTACTCACTCCACAATCTAGCAACAAATTGCACTATTGATAAACTACGAAATGAGATGAGAGTAGGTTTCAACTCACAAACCCAATTACTTTCAAACCTCAAAAGAAATGGTGGGATAGCTTGCCTCTTCAGTTCAAACCTTAGCAATGATTTTTTAGAAAGACAAATTCCCAAGTCAACTAGTGCCTAATTCTAAAGGAGTGCATGAAGTAAGTACCAATTCACCTCAGTAGCATGGAGAAGTCAAAGCCGTTATGACCTTGTGAAAATGAAAAGAAGTCGACAGTAAAGTGGAGATGTCGATGACAAAAACAAATCAAAATTTACCTGTACATGCTAAGGACTCATCATTAGAGGCAAAAGAAAAAACCAACCCATAAGAATACGTTCCTAAAGCTTTATTTTCCTAGAGGTTAACTAAATCAAAGAAGGAAAAATCAACAGGTGAGATTTTTGAAATCTTTAAATAGGTAAGTGTTAACATCCGTTTGCTTGACGCTATAAAACAATTGCCATCTTATGTCAAGTTTCTTAAAGACATTTGTACTAAAAAGAGAAAAATTTATGTTCAAATAAGGCATTTTTAATAAAAAAAACGTTAGCTCTATACTCCAATATAAAATTCCTCTAAAATACAAAGACCTAAACTCCCCCTCTATCTCATGTAGTATAGAGAACCACACAATTGAGAATGCTTTGTTGGACTTAGGAGCTAGTATAAATTTGTTGTCTTACTCAATATTTATGAAACTTGAATTGGGAGAATTACACCCAACTCCAGTGGTGTTACAACTTGTAGATCAGTCCATGAAAATACATCATGATATTGTGGAGGACGTCCTTATCCAGGTAGATAAGTTTTTTTTTCTTATTGATTTTCATTGTAATTGACACTCAACTAGTCTAGGATTCAAGGAAGCACATCCCCATTATCCTAGGGCGACCTTTCTTGGTAACTGTCGATGCTTACATTCAATGCATGCTTGGAAATATGCAGTTGTCTTTTGACAATATGACTATGGAGCTAAATATCTTCAACATTGCCAAATAACCACACAATGCAAAAGATGAAATTATTGATGTGGATTTTTTTAAAAGAATAGTTAATAATACTTTTCTTTCAAACCTTAGTGATGATCCTTTACAAATATGTTTAACTCACTTTGGTTTGGATTTTGATATTGACAGATTAGATGATGAGGTCAACGCCTTGCTTGATTCAGCATTATCCATGGACACTAATAAATGGAAGTCGAAAGCACTTTGCAGTAATCATTTCATCATCCCTAAATGACAAACAAAAAGATAAGTTGTTGGAAGTTTTAAAAGAGCACAAATGAGCAATATGATAGACTAAATTTGACATAAAAGGTATAAAGCTAGTAGATTGCATGCATTACATTCATCTTGATGAAAATGCTAAACCTACTAGAGAAATACAACATCGATTGAACCCTAAAATGAAAGAAGTTATTAGAACTGATGTCCTTAAACTATTAGACGCAGGTATCATTTATCTCATTTCTGATAATTAATGGGTCAGTCTTGTGCAAGTTGCCCTCAAAACGTCAGGAGGCACAATAGTTACCAATGCTAAAAATGAATTGATACCCCCT
This sequence comes from Citrus trifoliata, assembly GCA_018350135.1. NCBI lineage: Eukaryota > Viridiplantae > Streptophyta > Magnoliopsida > Sapindales > Rutaceae > Citrus > Citrus trifoliata. The sequence goes on from VKKW01000089.1 coordinate 117,701, forward strand.
AGAGTGACTTAAGGGTGGCACCTATGCATTGATTATAGAAAGTTGAATTTTGTCACACTTAAAGACCATTTTCCTTTACCATTTATCGATCAAATGCTTGATAGATTAGTAGGTCATGAATTTTATTGCTTTCTAGATGGCTACTCATAATATAATCAGATTCTCATAACACCAAAAGATCAAGAGAATACCATTGTCTCTTGCCCTTTTGACACTTTTGCATATATGAGGATTCCATTTGAGCTCATGTGTGATGTATCTGATTATACAGTAGGAGTAGTATTAGAACAAAAAATTGATCAAATTTCCTATGTCATTTACTATGCTAGTATGACATTGAATGATGCATAGTGAACTATTCAACCACTGAAAAAGAAATGTTAGCAATAGTGTTTGCATTAGAGAAATTTCGATCTTATCTCAATGGTTGTAAAATAATTGTGTTCATAGATCATGTTGCTCTTAAATATTTTCTCAAAAAGAAAGACACAAAAGCTAGACTAATTCGTTGGGTGTTACTTTTGCCGGAATTTGACTTTGAAATTAAATATTAAAAAGGCACAGAAAATGTTGTGGCAGACCATCTCTCTCATCTCAATTTTGACACAATTACAGACCAATTTCCATTGAATGAATCATTTCTAGATGAACAATTGATAAGTGTGGAGGTATTACCATGGTATGCTAATATAGTTAACTATCTTGTTACATGTCAACTTCCAGAGCATTAGACTAAGTAGGATAAAGCCAAATTTTCTACGAAAACAAATAATTTCTTTTGGGATGACCCTTATCTATTCAAGTATTGTGGAGATCAAATTGTTAGATGATGTGTCCCAGAAAGTAAATTTCGAAATATCCTTGCATTATGCCATGAACAAGCTTGTGGAAGTTATTTCAAAGCTAAGAAAATAGCTACTAAAGTTTTCAAATGTGGTTTCTATTGGTCAACTGTATTTCAAGATGCTTACACTTTTTACTCTTCGTGTGATAGGTGTTAACGAATGGGGAGTGTTACACGAAGGAATATGATGCCACTAAACCCAATTTTAGTGGTTGAGATTTTTTATGTATGAGGTATCGACTTAATGGGGTCATTTCCCACTACTTTTGGCCATCAATACATAATCATTACTGTTGACTATGTATCAAAATGGGTAGAAGTAATTCCATGTAGAACCAATTATCACAAGGTGATAATAGGATTTTTGAAAAGTAATATTGTTTCAAGCTTTGGATTCCTTCGAGCAATAATCAGTAATGGTGGTGCCTACTTTTGTAACAAATCATTTAAAACTCTTTTGACAAAGTATTCCATCACTCACAAAGCGGCGACCCCATATCATCCACAAACTAGTGGGCAATTTGAGATCTCCAATCAAGAAATAAAGCACATATTAGAAAAGACTGTAAGACCAGACAGAAAACATTGTTCATTGAGACTCGATGATGCATTATGGGCATATATAACGACTTTCAGGACAACGATTGGGATGTCACCCTATAGGCTAGTGTATAGAAAAACTTTTCACCTACTTGTAGAACTCGAGTATCGCGCTTACTGAGCCATCAAGAAATTCAACTTTGGCATGTCATACGAAAATGCCAAGATCTACAAGCAACGAATGAAAGTCTTTCATGACAAGTAAATTATGAGCAAATTATGAAAGTCTTTCATAACCGTTAAGTTTTCTTTTATCACTTTTAATCATGTGTGCCTCAACTAGACAGATCATTTTGAACCTTCTTAGACGACTTCAACGTGTCTAATCTCATCTTAGAGGCTGGATACAATTTTGTAAAACACATCATATTTGGGATCTACGACCACCAGAGTGAGTATCTCATATCGAGGCTTTAGAAAGACAGCTCAGAGATATTGAGGGAGGTATTTACGACATCCAATTGGAACTTGAGGCAAATTTAATAAGAGGACAATTTTGAAATAATTTTCTTTGTGTGCTTTAGTTTGTAACCCCGGTTAAGTAGCAAATAACGGTACTCCGTGATAATCAAAGTTGATTACTTCAGTTTCCCATAATAACTGATATTAAGAGACGAAGGTATGGACAAAAATGTGATTTTACCAAAGCTTCACAATCAATATCCTTCACTTCCTCAGCATGCCTTCCTCATAATTTATAAAGTTCGATCCGAACACATGCAATTGCTTATGAGGAATAACATCCTTACAGACATTCGTTCATTAATCGAGGCCAAATTTATTACATACATGCCTGGTTGTGGTGAAGGAAATTACTCAAGAAAACAAAGAGCTCAAAAACTTTCTGTTGCTTGTCATAAGTGTGCCTGAATAAGATGCGATAAAAATCTACGTTCTTTAGGAATGATGTATGATAACAGGGAAGACAAGATTCAATTTATTAGGTATGACTTGAATGAGGAGTCATTGGATGATATCCTTTTGTCTCTTGAAACGCATCCCAGTGGATATGTACAAAGAGCAATTCTTCAGTTATGGCCATCATTCCAAAAAGAGCGTGCACGATATAGTCTCGCGAATCTGACTATGAATGACCCTCTTTGCCAGTTTATAAGAAAACTGAATGGGAAGTCTATCCTTGACCAATGGAGGGCATTCAAGCTGATTCTGGACATAAAACTAGAGGAAGATGTGAGTCACATTCACAACTACCTGTAAATATCCTTTTATTATTTTTCACAACTAACTCTTTATCATTTGCATTATTGTCTTTAATAATTTTATCTTATCGTTGTTTGCTTTTTCTTTTTACTATTTCTTTTTTTACTCTTGAGCCATGTGCTTTACGTGTTAATTGACATAGACATGCTACCTCATACACAGCTGTGAACAATTATCACTAAGATCCTTAAATATGATTTTTTTAAGCACTCACAAATTGTTTTTGAGAAGTATCCCAATGGCAACTACTCCCAATAAACAATTTAAGAATATTTGTGTGCTCTCTGGGTTTAACTATGGCAAATATAAAGAGTTCGTTAAGGCAGCCGTAGATCTTAGCTAAATCATGCTGATGCTTTTATTTTCCTACCAAGAGATCTTGCAACTCTAGAGGCACTAGTCACATTAGCGTCTTGGGCCCATCTGAACATTCATCATAAACCCATCGATTTGTTAAATGTCAATAACTTTTATGTTGTCTTTATCGCATTTCTTAACCATGTAATAAAAAATTATTTCATTCCTTCCACAGTGGAAAAAAAATTTATTTGAGCTCGTATTGCTAATGAGCTACTTGATCTGTTACAAGCTTATAGACTAGAGACAGATCCTAGGACATTTGTGTTGGAGTGGCCAACTAATGATGGTAACAATAGCTACGGTAAGAAGTGCAAATTAGATTTAACTCTCTGCTTGTAAATATTTTATTTTGTGTTGCAACATCTAGGTGATGCGTTTTAAACTTTACCTCTTCACTTTAAAACATTGAGGACAATGTTTCGTTCTGGTTAGGGGGAGGGAATAATTGACAATTGTGGAATGTCTCAATTCTGGTGAAGTTTTTACTAATTTTTATTGTAGAGACTAACTGTGGCTAAATTTTTTAGTAGAAAATGGCTGACTATGGAGTGTAGTGACTCTAGAAACGCATCTTCTTAAGTTAAAAAAAAAATTGTCCAAACATTTTCTTTTTCTTTGTTGTCTTATTATAAAGCTTCGACAGTCATTTTAAGTATGATCTTTCTAACTTCTTCTTTTACCAATTATTTTTTCTACATCATTTTCACCTTTCTGTATGCATTTTTTCATGTTTAAAATAGATTTGGGGGTAGAATGTCATTTAAAAAAATTATTTTATGTGACTTTTTAACATTGGATGACATGATGACTTTCAAATTTTAGTATTTGTATTATCTTTGATCTTGAGCCATGCTACACCATGTTTGCTACTCTACATGTTGATGTCAGAAACAAATATGAGTTGCTTGAAGGAATGCACATGTCACAATAAATTAGAGAGTAACATTTTTTGCCCATTCTTCATACAGTTTAGCAGTTTATTATTTTGTACATGATCTTTATATTTTCTTTAAGTCAACCCTTAAAAAAAGTGTGTTGGTAGATCTGAAGGTCCATCTAACTAGTAGATATAGAAGATTATTTACTGCCCTAGAAGACGATGGAAAGACCATCTTTGACCGGTCTGAGCCTTTTTAACCATTCCTTTTGTGAAATATTCATAGTTAACCCTTTGAGCCTTTTATATTAAAAAAAATATTTTTCTTTATCAACTTATCATCTTGATCCACTCCAATTTAGATTATTACCCGATGTCTTACATGTTCCATCACTTGTTCATGTTTGAGAAAAATGTAAATGATTATTTTGTTCAGTAAAGTTGTTCCATACAAAATAAATAAATAAATGAATTTAGTTCAAAAAAAGAAAAAAGAGAAAAAGGAAAAAAATGATAATAAATAAGCGAAATGTACCTTGTAATTACCAAAAGATCTCTACTTTTCTCAAACATATATTTTGTTTTTCCTTTATCCTCTCTATTGTTAGTCGTGTTCCTAATCTACGTTATGTCCTAATAAAAATTCTTCTTTATTTTAGGAAATTATAGTTTGAAGTAGAAGCTAGTTATATGAGCTAAAAAGATGTAGTGGTGCATAAAAAAAAATGGATACATTGGTTTGACTAGCATTTTGTTGGACTTAAGATCGTATTATTTCTAAACTGTGGGCATATTTCTTTCATCTTAGTGAGAATGTATGATATTACTTCTTTATTATTTTCTCTCAATTTACCATTCATTGGAGTGACTATTTTTTTTGGGTTTAATTTCTTTGTGAGAGTGTCACTACTACCGGTGAGATTTTGAGGTTTGACATGTCATTCTTGAAAGTGGCTTGATTACTGTAGCTGTGACAAAATCTACTAGACTGATTCATGTGGATGGTCAATGTGGGGGTTATATTTCTTTAGGCTGGAGATAATGTTTATACTTTTATTTGATTGCTATCATTAGTTTGATTGCATAAACATGACTGTTTAAAAAAAAAATCATTTTGGGTTTGAATTTTGCTTTCACTTAATTTGCTAGAGACTAGCAACAAGCTGGTTAGGGGTGTCTTGAGTGTTAGAAAGTGTGTATTTATAAAGGAGAGAATCGTCATTTTACACTCCAAGTCTCTGTAACATCCCTACTTTTATGTATTTAAGTCTCTTGTGATTTAATTATGTGTGTTTTATTTAATTAAGTATTTTATGTATTTTAAGGGTATCATGGTCATTTCACAATGAATGAGAGATCAGATAGCAAAACAGACAACGATTCTGAAGTCAGGACAGCCGAAAACCTTTAGAGAGCATGAAAGGATAAACGATACTGTTCACATCATTCGATTGGACGAATGATGTGGCATTGACTGCTTATGTGGCATTGACTGATGATGTGGCGTTGTTCGATGATGTGTCACGATCCTATTGGACTAAAATGTTAATGTGACGTTGCCCGGTGATGTGGCAGTATGTTAGTAGACTGAAAAAACGTGCGTACGATACATGTATATACATGGAATAATAGCCCTGATGATTGTTCTATCCAATCAGAACATGCCACGTGTCGCAATCTTGAGCGTCCAAATTGTTTAAATTCGATGGCCATGATTTACTCATTGTATTTATAAATAAGGGCTCCCCCTTTCCCCTCCCCCCCCCCCAATTTGACACTCTGAATTCATTTTTGAGCTCTATTTTCTGTAATTCCTTCTCCTTCTTATATTTTCAATGTATTTTAATAAATTCTTCTATACTTTGTTTCTTATTTTTTTTCTTTCTCCTCTTTATCTTCCTCAGGTAGTGGTGAGTCTTCCTCGGGTTCTGATTCGTCTTTACTCTCTGTTGCTGCCTCAGCTATTGCAGCATCCCCTGCTGATGCTTGGAAATTAAACAACTGCAGTAAGGAGTTAGGGAAGTCTTTGTTCTTTTTCTTTATTTAGATTGCAGGTTGATGTCTATCGTTTTCAAGGTGCATCAAATAATTTCAGAATCTTTGGTTTTCTTCTTTTTGTGCGTATACACATTCATTGACGGTGCCACTCAATTCTTATAGCAGCATGTTCTGGTGTTGCTGTAGTAGCAATTTCCCCAACAATTCTTTCAATAGTTCGGGTGATAAATGCTCCTTCATTCTTAATGCTTTCATTTTTGGCTGATATTTTCACCCCAGATACAAGACAAATGTTGGTGATGAGTGAGGGAAACAACAAAGCGGCAATCTTGTGTTTTTCAAAAAACAATAATTGTCGAGAAACATGTTGACCGTTGATAAGGCTTTTAACTAACTGCCTTAAGTAACAACTTTAAAAAAAAATTACTTTTTCAGATTTCAATAAGTTGTAGTTGGCAAAACAAAATATAACATTTAATCATTAAATATTATCCAAGTCCAACCCAACAAAATAAAATCAAGGAGCATTAACACAGGTCAACTAGCTCCCACCCCCCCCGGCATAGTTTTTACAGTTTCTTGTGAATATACTTGTTACAACTACCATCTCATAGTTATTGAAGAGGTCACTTTAGATTCAGAAAGAGAGGGGAAAAAAGTCCAAATTAGACCACAAAGAAGATAGTCTTCAGAGGAAATTAAAAAGGAATTACAAGACTCATATTATGTAAATGAGCGGCCTACAACACATCAGAGTGAAAAATACTTAAAAGCTTGCAATAAGGACCCAAAAGAGAGAGAGAGAGAGAGAGAGAGAGAGAGAGAGAGAGAGACATAAAATTAGCATCTCTAAACAAAATATTGAATAACAGTTTGAGAAATATTTATTTCTCCTACTTTTCCATAGTGATGGGACTGGGAATTAAGATCAAGTAAAGAAAATTAGGCATAATTATTGTAAAAAAATAAAAGACCATTAAAACATAGCAGACATATAGAGATCACCAACAGCAAGCATGCATATGAAATTAAAACAACTCAACAAAATGTTAATTATTTTAGTAAGTAGACTGAACTAACCATATGCTTCCTGCCAATATAATGACCATAAGAACCTGACGGTCATGAACACCAAAGCTTGTGATTTTCACCAGCTAAGAGCTCACCTACACTGAAGTCTATAGGTACAAAAATACCCAAAATAATAATAAAAGCCATGAATGGAGTTTTCAAAAGTTCATAATTTGGTTTTAGAACAATTGATGGATAAACCTAAAAATTTGAAGTACACCAATCAGTTTGAAGTACTTCATACAACTTTCATATATAAAATATAAATGTGAAATAACATGTTCACAGTGGAGACCAGTCAGTTGCTGGAGAAACTATTTCCTTGCTTTACATATACCGAGCATCCTGTTGAGTGTTATAAAATGCATATTTATAAAGGAGAAAACCATCATTTTACATTTCAAATCTTACTAACAACCCTGACTTTTATGTATTTAACATTCTTGTGGTTTAATTACATATGTTTTATTTTAATTAAGTAATTTATGTATTTTAGGGGCATTATAGTCATTTCACAATAAAGGAGAGATCAGACGGCAAAACGGACATCACTTTTGAACTCAGGACGGTCGAAAACCTTTGGAGGAGTATAAAAAGAAAAATGGCACTATTCACATGTACGGTACTATTTACGGGTACAGTACTGTCTACGTTACTGTTCACAACACTGTTCACATAAACGGATCGATGACGTGGCATTGACCGATGATGTGGCATTGACTGATGAGGTGTCACGATCCTGTTGGACTAAAATTCTTATATACTATTGATGGTGACGTGGCAGCATATTAGTGGACGAAAAATCTCGCGTACGGTGCATGCATCACACAGGATTATTTTCAACCAAACCGCGTTACTGTTCATCCAGGTCAAACCGTGTTACTGTTCATCCGTGTGGTCAAACCGTGGACTGTTGACTGATGATGTGGCGCAATCCTGAGCGTCCAAACTGTTTTTAATCCGATGGCCATGATTTACTCCATGTATCTATAAAAAGGGGGCCTCCCCCCCCCTAATTTGATATCTCTGAATCCATTTTTGGGATCCATTTTCTGTAATTCCCTCTCTATCTTGTATTTTCTTCGTATTTTAATAAATTCCCATTTTGCCCCTAGTTCAATTATGAGTAGCTAATTTCCTTTCAAGCTTGGGTTGAAGGTGAAGTCTCAACATGTGTCATGGGCTTTATTTGTAAATTTATTTTCTCTTCCCCTCTAGTTTTTGTGGATGTTTTGACTTCTCGTCGACAAATAATACTAATCTTGTCTAGTACCGCCTTGGTTTCACCGGCCCTCTAGTACAAGGTTATTATTATTTGGCACGATAAGCCCTTAGCACCATATTGATTAGAGCGTGGTTCATGAGGTGTGGATTCCCCCCTCATGATTTAATTGGTATTAATACGGATTATTTAGCCTATGATGCATGTTGATATGGATCCAGATACTCAAGTACGTCAATTTAATAGATTTTATCTTCAATTCATTCTCGCCATTGCAATTCCAATTTTAGAATTTATTATTGCCATTTCAATTCCAATTTTAGGATAATTTAAATCACTTCCACCACAATTCCAACCACCCGTTTACAAAATTAATTCTACATATAATTAAAATCCACCTCCTCGTGGGATCGACACTCGTCACCATTGATCTACACTACAATAGATTCGTGCGCTTGCGAGTACATTAAAATTTGCACAACACATCCCATGCTCATTATCATGGAATGGTGTCCTACTGCCTACTACTCAAATTATGGACTATTACACAAGTACCGATCAAAGCTTTTGTTGAAACGACCCGCCCCGAAACCCCCCAGGCGAGTCTATCTTGTCTCATCAAAACGGACTTAAAAATAATTCTATACTTAAAGAATCTGCCGAAAATTCGACAGAGTCTCCTTTATATATATAACACTCCCAAACTACAAATATGAATATAACACCCCCAATACAAGCCAATATACAACAAACTCCAGTGCTCAACATCCTCAACAAAAATGCTGAGTTTTATAATATACGATCCCAAAAGAATAAGATGACCAAGATGCCCCAGCAAAAACATTTATATATTCTAGCACCATCACGTGGCCAAGACTCAAAATATATACAGTCGCTGGGTCGGTCTGGTGTACCTGCAACCTCCTGGTGAGGGGGGAAAATATAATAAAAATGGAGTGAACTTAAAACTCAGTGAGTTCAGTGAGTGGATAGTAGGTTTGAAAATTAAATCTTACTTTAAAAGAAATAATCATATCATTTTCAAACACGATTTCATTAAACCATAAGCGAGAAACCAGTGATAAATCATTAATCATTTAAATCAGATTACCAACCATAGAAATCATATCACCATATCAGATAGGATTCACAAATCTGAAATCATCACCAAACAAGTACCCATGGAAATAATCTCGTCATATCCGGACCCCAACGGACGGGCAATGACGTACTATCTGGGTAACGTCACGCCCCGGAGCTACACAGATAGACAGGGAAATACCATCTCATATCTCATCATATCTCTGCATGCATAATCTAGTCCCCAAAGGACAAAAGCGCCCAAGCACACGACCCAAAGCCTCTGTGTGTACTCAGACGGGCCCCAAAGGCCTCTATCTCATCTGTATCATCTGTATCACAATGTTTGTCTATATCTCATGTCTGTATCATCTGTATTTCAATGTCTGTCTATATTTCATATCTGTATCACTGTACTCATACCGCATGCATATGCCCCCAAAAGGCAAAAGCGCCCAAACAAATGGCCCAAAGCCTCTATGTGTGTTCAGACGGGCCCCAAAGGCCTCTCATCTCATATCATTTATATCACTATATCTGGAGGGGAAGGGTACTGTCTCATGATTTAAAAAACAATCATTAAACTCATATTCACATACCTCTTAACCATATTTTAAATCATACCACATTTGAATCCACTTTTTTTAGCTTTCAAATACTATCATACTTTCTTCAAAATCAATACGCCAATTCATTAACCAAACATTTTAATATAATATCAACACGTGAATAAAATTCATTTCGAGGAAATCACATTTAAAATACTTTTCCACAAACATGCTTTACTATCATAATTAACTCGAAAAATAGGTTTCGTATATTCCACTCACAGTGACAGTGTTCACGGTCGGTTATCGTCCACGTCCGCGGACCGGTTCTCACTCACAGATCCTCCTAAATCAAGGAAACAACATAATTATTCTCCGTAAATCAGAATTCCAACTAAATATATGCAATAACTCGAAACGAACATTTATCCACAATTAACAACTCCTGTAACGATAAAATTACTAAAATGCCCTTGAGTCCGTAAATCATTAACATGCTCCGAAATCGTAAATACACCCAATTCTCAATTCTAGGAATTACTAAAATATCCATAGGCTCAAAAATGACAAAATTACCCTCATAGTGTGAAATTACCAAAATGCCCTTGCCGGTCAATGGTCACCGAAATTTGGTCAACACTGGCCAGAAATCTCAAATCTTAAAGTGCCAATCACGCTGAGTTCAATGGTACAGGCGGTGAGCTCCAACGCGCGGCAACGAAACCGGAATCTAGCTCGACAGCCATGAATTCCAAAAATCGACCGGCAGCAAATCAACGACTCTCGGTGCCTATGGATGGTCAGAAATGGAAGAGGGAGTCATGAGGAACAAATTCCAACTGGTGGTGTCACCCAAAACCGGTGAAAATCTTGGCGGAGTAAAGTGAAGCAGTCGCGTGTTTCAAGCTTCGATCGCTGGCGTTCTGGTTGGTTTTTGGCAGCGAGGATGGCATGGGAACGATAGTCGGCTTCTAAGCTTCAGATCGGTACCAAGCTCGGCCAAAACGGTGGTCGGAAATAGGAGATATGGTCGGGTCAAGGTCGCGGGTCGGGTCGGGTTTTCGGGTCCGAAATTGGGTCAGTTGACAGCTTCTCTCTCTCTCTCTCTCTGTGTTACACGTGCATGTGTTTTCCTCTGTTTCCAGCTTATTCCTTTGCTTATAAACTCCTTAACTGGCTCATACCATTTTATATTCACAGGTGTTACATTTGTTCTCAATCTTAAGACTGATCACATAAAGTTCATTAAAGGAAAGGGCCAACTCCTAACACAATCCACCAATAAACTCCCCTTTAAACTTCCATCGTACTATGAAATAACAAATTGCTGCAAATTCTAAAACACTTCCAATTTCCATAAGCCCACATAGGATCCTCATTTATAAATTAAACCCCATTTCGCTTAAAGCCTCAAAGCCACAAGACTTAAACAAAAAACTAAATCAATACATAAAGAAAAGTGCAACCTTCCAAATAAACATGAATTTCTCAACATCGTCAACAACCCAGAAATTAAAATTACAAAGCACCAACCCAAAAATTAAAATTACAAAAAATAATCATAAGCTAAAATTTAAAAAACCATTAATTAAATCGACAAAAAAGATATTGAGCCATTACCAATTGTTAAAATAAACTTCTCTGCCCTTAAAGTCGCTGAAATCCTCCTCTACAATTCTACGCATAGGCGAACCTTCTATAGCAAACAAATTAACTAGCTTCTCAACAATTATCTCAAATTCAAGCAAATGGGTTTCAAGTAGCGAACAAAAAAAGTGAAATTTGAACAGGAAAAAAAAAACTCCGACGAAAGAAGTCTCAATTAGGGTTTGCCTCAATTAGGGTTTAGCTTTTCATTATCTGTCTGAAGTAATTGAATTGAGTTTGTAAATGGACAACTGGAAATAGAAGAGATCGAGAAGAGAAAAAAAAAAGAAAGAGAAAGTAAGATAGTGATAGGGTTTGGTTCAGTTATTTGCGTTCATAAACGAAAAAAAGTTTCCAAGTTTGGGTTATATTTTGCTTTTGTTATTTTAATTTATTAGCGCTGTTATATCTTAATTCTACAAGGTCTAATGGTGTATTGTTCATATGTTATAACTTTGAATTTTAAAAGTCTTAGGTTAGAGTTGGAGTTAAAGCAACCTTAATGGTACTTATTTATGATACTTATTTATTAAAAACGAAAAATGGTGCATATGTACATAATTAATGACACTTTTTACAAAGTGTCAGTAATTAAGTGTCAGTAAATTGTCATTTTTTTAGTAGTGAAGGTGGAGAGTGTGAAGAATTGAGTTGTGAGTTTGGGGACTAAAATGCAATCGAAAGAGAGTTATGGGCCATATTGCAAATCGCATTCAGTGTAGGGGCGATATGCAAATAATTTGCTGATGTGACAAAGTTTGTTATGGTCGTTAGAAGCATTTTTGGAAAATTTCCAGAAACCTCAGTATAAAAGGGCTGATGAACAACCTCTGATATGCGCGTGTTTTCTCTTTCTTTTCTCATCCAAATTATGTAATTCTTGCTTTCATTGAAATCTTGTAATCTCTTCTGTAACCTGTGATCGAGGTGTAATCAGTTTGAGAAATAAAAGCTTGTGAGTTTTTCCTTCAAACAGTGTCGTTCTGGTTAAGCTCATTAGTTGTTGTGTGCCTCTGTGTTTGGCGTTTTTCTTCTCTGATTCTTGAATCTTTTTCTAGTAATTTGTTCTCAAAATTAACATTTAGTCTTTTTATTAATTGAAAAAAAGGAAAATTCACTCAATGAAGGCTACTAACTCAACACCCCCCCCCCCAATCAGCTTATTGCTAGTCCCTAGCAAATAAAGCGAAAACAAAATTCAAATGCAAAATGATTTTTTTTTTTATAGAAACACTCATGTTTATTTAATCATATTAATGATAGCAATCAAATAAAAGTATAAGCATTATCTCCAGTCTAAAGCAACATCACACCCACATCAACCATCCACATGAATCAGAGAAGACATGGCTAACAAAGAAGGGAAATAAGGAAAACAAAGTGTATATTTGAGAAAAATACAGAGAATTTTTTTTTGAAAGTTGCAGGTGGATTTCACCTATTATTGTTATTTTTTTTTTATTTGAAACAATTTTTTTTTCTTTTGCTTGGCACAACGTCACTGAACAAAATAATTATTTACATTTTTCTCAAACATAAATAGGTGATGGAACTTATAAGACATCGAGTAATACTCCAAATCGGAGTGGGTCAAGATGATAAGTTTAACAAATAAAATGTTTTTTTTAAAAGACTCAAAATAGTTAACTATGGATATTTAATAAAAGGGATGGCTAGAAAGGCTCAAACGGGACAAAGATGGCCTTTCCATCGTCTTTTAGGGCTCTAAATAATCTTCCATATCTACTAGTTAGATGGGCCTCCAAATGTAGCAACACACATTTGTTTTCTTTGTTTTTTAATTTTACAATTTTTTTTAAGGGTCAACTCAAAAGAAATCTAGAGATCGTGTATACAATAATAAAATGCTAAACTGTATAAAGAATGGGTAAAAGGGTTACTCTCTAAGAAAAATGATAGGCTCAAAAACTCACTTGGTACTTATTATGACATGTTCATTCCTTCAAGCAACTCATATTTGTCTCCGACATCAACATGTAAAGTAGCAAACATGGCGTAACATCACTTAAGACCAAAGATAATACAAATACTAAAATTTGAAATTCATCATATCATCCAATGTTAAAACAAATCACACATTTTTTTTAAACAACATTCTATCCCCCAACCTATTCTAAACATGAAAGGAAAATATGCATGCAGAAATGTGAAAATGATGCAAAAAAGAAAAAAAACTAATTAGAAAAGTTACACTTAAAATGATAGAAAAAGAAAATATTTTTTTTTGCTAAGAAGATGTGTTTCTAGAGACACTACACTCTATAATCAGCCATATTCAACTCAAAAGTTGGAAAATATATATTTATAGAGGAGAAATTAAAAAGAAGAAGAAAAATGAACATCAAAACTTAATCAAGAAAAAGAAAATGTCTGAATTTTTTTTAATTTTTTTTTATTTTTAAACGAAGAAGATGCGCTTCTAGAGTCACTACACTCCATATTCAGCTATTTTCAACACAAAAAGTTAGTAACAGTTAGTTTCTACAACAAAAAATCAGTAAAAACTTAACCAAGATTCCACAATTGTCGACTATTCCCTCCCCCCAACCAGAATGAAACATTGTCCTCAATGTTTTAAAGGAAAGAAGTAGAGTTTAAAAGACATCACTTAGGTGGTGCAACACAGAAGAAAATATTTACAGGCAGAGAGTTAAATCTAATTTGTACTTCTTACTACTGCTACTGTTACCATCATTATTTGGACGCTCCAACACAAAGGTCAAGGGGTCTAGCTCCGGTTTATAAGCTTGTAATAGATCAAGTAGCTTATTAGCAGTGTGAGCACAAATAAAAAGCTTTTTCGCATTGGAATGAATGAAATAGTTTTTTATTGCATGGTTAAGAAATGTGATGAAGCCATCATAAAAGTTATTGACATTTAACAAACCGATGGATTTCTGATGAATATGCAGATGGACCCAAGATGCTAGTGTGATAAGTGCCTCTAGTGTTACAAGATCTCCTGGAAGGAAAATAAAAGCATCAACATGATTAAGTATTTCAGTTATTCTTTCTTGCATACTTGAGACGACTAACTCTTCTCCAGTTGATGAGTCAGACGAACTGCCCAATGGTTTTAAGACTCTTGGGATGATGTCTAACACTTGACTTTCGCTGATAAAAGCAGCTTCTGAGACCATTTTTGATAACCCTCGGTTACCTCCTCCATACACCAAGTGTAATTTTCTCTCTGCTATACTTCGACCAAGATCTATGGCTGCCTTAACAAACTCTTTATGTTTGCCATAGTTAAATCCAGAAAGCACACAAATGTTCTTGAATTGTCTATTGGGAGTAGCTGCCATTGGAATACTTCTCAAAAATAATTTGTGAGTGCTTGTAAAAAAAATCACATTTAAGAGTCTTGTAACATGTCAGTGTCAAAGAATGTGTAAAGCACATGACTCGCAAGTAAAAAAGGAAACACTAAAAAGAAAAAAACAAACAGTAATAAAATTATTAAAGACAATAATGCAAACAATAAAATAACAGTGAAATAAAATAACAGTAAAGTAAAAGGATATTTACAGGTAGTTGCGACTGTGGCTCACATCTTCCTCTGGTTTTACGTCCAGAAACAGCTTGAACGCCCTCTATGGGTCGAGGATAGGCTTCCCATCCAGTTTTCTTATAAACTGGCAAATAGGGTCGTTTATAGTCAAATTCCTGAGACTATATCGTGCATGCTCTTTCTAGAATAATGGTCATAACTGGAGAATCGCTCCTTACACATATCCACTAGGATGCATTTCAAGAGACAAAAGGATATCATCCAATGACTCCTTATTCAAATCATCCCTAATGAATTAAATCTTATCTTCCCTATTATCAGACAGCATTCCTAAAGAACATGGGTTTTTATTGCATCTCATTCTAGCACACTTATGACAAGCAACAGAAATTCTTCGAGCTCGTCGTTTTCTTGCATAATTTCCTTTACCACAACTAGGCATGTATGTAATAAATTTTGGAGGTAACTCACCTACCGATCATACTTTAGCCTCGATTAACCAATGGATGTTAGCAAGTATGTTATTCCTCATGAGTAATCGCATGCGTTCGGACCGAGCTTTATAGATCGTAAGGAGGGCATTCTGAGGAAGTGAAGGGAATCGCTTGTGAAGCTTCGCTAGAATCTCATTTATGTCTATACTTTCGCCTCAGAATATCAGTTATTATGGGAAACTGAAGTAACCGACTTGATTGTCATGGAGTACCGTTATCTGCCACTTCACCGGGATAACAAACTAAAGCACACAAATAGAAAAACAAATTAAAACACATAAAGAAAATTAAAATTGTCCTCTTATTGAATTTATCTCAAGCTCCAACTGGATGTCGTAAACACTTCTCTCAATATCTCTGAGTTAGCTTTCTAGATTCTCAACATAGGCTACTAACTCTGGTGGTTGTAGAGCCCAAATGCGATGTGTTTTACAAAATTGAATCTGCCTTTTGAGATGAGTTTTGACACGTTGAAGTGGTTTAAGAATGTTCAGGAGGAACGGTCTAAGTAAGGTACTTATGATTAAAAATGATAAGAGAAAACTTAATAGTTAAACAAACACACTTATGCAAAAATAATTTCAATTAGCAAAAGAATAATATAAAGAAAGAAAAAAAAATCAAATCACCGAAAAGAAAAAAAAATCAATTCAAATCTGGTGGGCACTCAAATTTATTTCGGTGTCTTCTCCATGTGGTTGGTACTCTAGATATGACTTTAATCTTTGACCATTAACTTTAAATGTGACACCGTTCTTTGGATCCTTAATTTCAATTGCCCCATAATGCATCATCAAGTCTTAATGACCAATCTTTTCTGTCTGGCCTCACCGTCTTTTCTAATATGTGCTTGATTTCTCGATTGTTGATCTCAACTTGGCCACTGGTTTGCGGATGATATGGGGTCGCCACTTTTTGTGTGATTGAATACTTTGTCAAAAGAGCTTTGAATGTTTTGTTAAAAAGTGGGCACCACCATTACTGATTATTGCTCGAGGAAATCCAAAGCGTGAAACAATGTTGCTTTTCAAAACTCCTATCACCACCTTGTGATCATTGGTTCTACATGGAATTACTTTTACCCATTTCGATACGTAGTCAACAGCAACCAATATATATTGATGGCCAAAAGAAGAGGGAAAAGGACCCATGAAATCGATACCCCATACATAAAAAATCTCAACAACTAAAATTGGATTTAATGGCATCATGTTCCTTCGTGTAATGCTTCCCATTCGTTGACACCTATCACATGAAGAACAGAAAGTGTAAGCGTCTGAAAATACAGATGGCCAATAGAAACCACATTGTAAAACTTTAGTCGTTGTTTTCTTAGCACTGAAATGGCCTCCACACGCTTATTCATGGCAGAATGAAAAGATATTCTGAATTTCATTTTATGGGACACATCGTCTAACAATTTGATTTGCACAATACTTGAACAAGTACGGGTCATCCCAAAAGAAATTCTTTGTTTCTGCAAAGAATTTAGCTTTGTCTTGCTTGGTACAATGCTCTGGAAGTTTACCTGTAACAAGATAATTAACTATATCAGCATACCAAGGTAATACTTCTACATTCATTAATTGTTCATCTGGAAATAACTCATTCAATGGTAATAGTTCAATAATTGTATCAAAATGGAGGCGAGAGAGATGATCAGCCATAACATTCTTTGTGCCTTTCTTATCTTTAAATTCCAAGTCGAACTCCTGCAACACCCAACGAATTCGTCTAGCTTTTGCATCTTTCTTTGTGAGAATATATTTAAGAGCAGCATAATCCGTGAATATAATTATTTTACAACCAATGAGATAAGATCGAAATTTCTCTAATGCAAACACTACTTCTAGCATTTCTTTTTCAGTAGTTGAATAGTTCAACTGTGCATCATTCAATGTCATACTAGCATAGTAAATAACATGGTAAATTCGATCAACTATTTGTCCTAATACTGCTCCCACTGCATGATCAGATGCATCACACATGAGCTCAAATGGTAAGCTCCAGTTTGGGGGCTGAATGATGGGTGATGATGTCAACAACTGCTTTAATTTTTCAAATGGCACAAGACATGAATCATCAAAGACAAAAGGTACATCCTTAGCAAATAGATTGCATAAGGGTCTAGAAACTTTGCTAAAATATTTAATGAAACGTCTATAAAAACCAACATGCCCAAGGAAAGATCTTACTTCTCTGACTGTTTTGGGTGGAGGAAGATTAGAAATGAGATCCACCTTTCCTTTGTCAACCTCAATACCTTCGCTCGAAATGATGTGACCGAGAATAATACCTTGTTTTACCATAAAATGACACTTCTCCCAATTTAAGACCAAGTTCTTCTTGATACATCTCTGCAGAACTAATGTTAGATGATGTAAACATTGATCAAATGAGTCACCAAAAATAGAAAAGTCATCCATAAAGACTTCAAGGAATCGTTCAACCATATCAGAAAAAATGCTTAACATGCATCGTTGAAATGTAGCAGGTGTATTACATAATCCAAAAGGCATTCTCCTATATGCAAAAGTGCCAAAAGGGCAAGTGAAAGTAGTTTTCTCTTGATCTTTTGGTGCTATAGGGATCTGATTGTATCCTGAGTAGCCATCTAGAAAGTAATAAAATTCATGGCCTACTAATCTATCAAGCATTTGATCAATAAATGGTAAAGGATAATGATCTTTGCGTGTGACAGAATTCAATTTTCTATAATCAATGCATACACGCCATCCTGTAGTCACTCTAGTGGGTATCAATTCATTATCAACATTGGTAACTACTGTGACTCTTGACTTTTTGGGGACAACTTGTACAGGACTGACCCATGAACTATAAGAAATGGGGTAAATGATACCTACATCTAATAGCTTAAGGACTTCAGTTCTAACAACTTCTTTCATGTTAGAATTTAACCGACGTTGCATTTCGCTAGTAGGTTTAACATTTGCATCTAGGTGAATGTAATGCATACAATCTACTGAGTTTATACCTTTAATGTCCACTATGGTCCATCCTAATGCTCCTTTGTACTCTTTTAAAACATCCAACAACTTACCTTTTTGTTCATCATTAAGGGATGATGAGATGATTACCGGTAGAGTACTTTCTTCCTCCAAAAATGCATATTCCAAAGTGTTGGGCAATGGTTTGAGCTCGAATTTCGGTGGTGATTCTGATGATGGGATGTGTTTCTTATCTGATGGTGCTAGTTGTTCAACTCTTGACTTCCATTTATTAATGTCCATGGATAGTGCGGAGTCAAGTAGGGCATTGACCTCATCCACCAATCTGTCAATATCAAAATTCAAACCAAAGTGAGTTAAACATGTTTGTAAAGGATCATCACTAAGGTTTGAAAGAAAAGTATTATCAACTATTGTTTCTATTAAATCCACATTAATAATTTCATCATCTGCACTGTGAGGTTGTTTGGCAATGTTGAAAATGTTTAGCTCCATAGTCATATTGCCGAAGGACAATTGCATATTTCCAGTCTTGCATTGAATGTGAGCATCCGCAGTTGCCAAGAAAGGTAGGCCTAGGATAATGGGGATGTGCTTCCTTGAATCCTGTATAGGTTGAGTGTCAATTACAATGAAATCAACAGGAAAATAAAACTTGTCTACCTGGATAAGCACGTCCTCCACAATACCACGAGCTATTTTCGTGGACCGATCTGCAAGCTGTAATACCACTGGAGTTGGGTGTAATTCTCCAAGTCCAAGTTCCAAAAATACTGAGTAAGGCAACAAATTTACACTAGCTCTTAAATCCAACAAAGCATTATCAATTGTTGTGTTCCCTATACTACATGAGATAGTGGGGGAGCCTGGGTTTTTGTATTTTAATGGAATTTTGTGTTAGAGTAGAGAACTAACATTTTCTGTTAAAAAGACCTTCTTTTGAACATGAATGTTTCTCTTTTTAGTACAAAGGTCTTTAAGAAACTTGACATAAGATGGAACTTGCTATATAGCATCAAGTAAAGGGATGTTAACACTTACCTGTTTGAAGATTTCAAGAATCTCACCTGTGGATTTTTCCTTTTTTTCCTTTAGCTAACCTCTGAGGAAATTGAGGTTTAGGAACATATTCTCGTGGGTTGGTTTCTTCTTTCTTCTCTAGTGGTGAGTCTTCAACATTCACAGGTATAATTTGATTTTCTTTTGTCACCGGCATCTCCACTTTGTTGTCGACTTCTTTTTCTTTTCGCAAGGTCATGATTGCTTTGACCTCTCCATGTTGTTGTGGTGAACTGGTACTTGCTTCATGAACTCCTTTAGAATTAGGCACTGGTTGACTTGGAAACATGCCTTTCTCAACAGTCATTGTCAAGGTCTGAACTGAAGAAGCAAGCTGTCCCACCATTTTCTCGAGGCTTGAAACTGATTGGGCTTGTGAATTGAAGCCTGCTCTCAACTCATTTCGTAGTCCATCAATGGTGCGGTTCTGTTGTCCAATCGTGGAGTGAGTAACATTCTTGAAATTTTGGAATGCATCCTCCCATGGTCTAGGTTGAGAGTAGTTATAGCTCTGGTTGAATAGTCTAAATGGGGGCTGAGAGGCTTGAGGAACTTGAGGAATTGATTGCATTGGTGGAGCCGGAGCTGCTGGTCCATTCTGTTGGAATCCTTGAGACCATGAAAAATTGGGGTGGTCTCTACATTCAGAGTTATATGTGTTGGAGTATGGGTTGTAATTTGATGGTTTTCTCATTACACCTAAAGCATTGGCTTGATCTGAGTATGAGTTATGGTCATGTAGCTCTGTTGATTTAGCAGTTGATAACGATGCTATTTGTTGAGAAAGACCTTCAATTATCCCCTTGACTTCTTTGATTTCTGAACTTGACTCGCCAATGTGAATCTCATTCACTCCTTTAATTCTTCTAGTATTCTTGAGTAATCGACTCCGTTGTTGGGAATTATCCGCTTGTTGCTGGAAAAATTCCCAAATCTCTGATGCACTTTTTGACATTAGCTCTCCTCCACTTGTTGCCATTAGCCATTCTTGTACATTCGTCAATAATCCCTCCAAAAGGTATTAGCATTGGTGCCATTTCTCGTACCCATGATGTGGACACTTCAAGAGTAGCCCATTGAATCGCTCCCATGTTTCGAAAAACTGCTCGTCTTCTCTCTGAGTAAACTCTGAGATTTCCCTGAGAATAGCATTGGTTTTATGCACTGGGAAATATGTATTCAAAAATTTCTTTACCATTTGTTCCCATGATGTAATGCTATTAGTAGGTAAAATATTTAACCATGAATGAGCTCTATCCTTAATAGTCTAAGTTTTACATCATCATCTGAAAAATTCTCATATTTAAATGTTTGACAAATAGCATGAAAATCATTCAAATGATTATATGGGTCCTCATTTTCGAGGCCATAGAATGTTGGGAGACAATTTAGCACACTGGGTTTTGGTTCAAAACTCCTAGCAGCTACATTTGGGTATCTTATGCATGATGTGCTCAAATTAGCTAAAGGACTGAAGTAGTCCTTAAATGGCCTCTCCTGTGGTTGCAAATTCATTTTATTTTTAACTTGTTTGTGTGTGCGAAGTGTTTTCTCAAGTTCAAGGTCTATAGGTTCAAGATTAGGTAATAATGACTTTCGACCATACATGCAAAATAAATAAAATAAAAATAAAGATGGGAACAAAACAAATAAAAATAAAGAGGAAGGAGAAATTACAATACAAACCTTATCATGCTATTACAACCTTATTATAAAAATACACAAAAAAATACGTGAACTAAATTAACTAAAGATAAATTAATAAGATAAAAAAATTACAAAGAAAAATAAATTACAGAATTTTAAAGAAAAGAAAAAGAAAAGAAATACTAACCGTTATATGTAGATTCACTTTTTTTTCCTTTTTTTTTTGAAGAAAAAAAATACAAGAAAACAATTAAATGGAATTATTCACAAAAATTAATTCTATGAATTAAAATTACTTACCTCCCCGGCAACGGCGTCAAAAACTTGTTGTTCAAATTTTATTGAACTCGTAAGTGCACGAATTTATTGTAGTATAGATCATTGGTGACGAGTGTCAATCCCACGAGGAGGTGGATTTTAATTGTGTGTAGAATTAATTTTGCAAATGGTTGATTGGATTTGTGGTGGAAATGATTTGGAATATGCTAAAACTTAAATTAAAATGGCGAGAATAAATTATAAAATTGGAATTGAAATGACGAGAATAAATTAAAGAGAATTCTATTAAAATGACGTACTTGAGTATCTGGATCCGTATCAACATGCATCATGAGCTAAATAATTCGTATTAATGCCAATTAAATCATGAGGGGGGAATCCACACCTCATAAACCATGCTCTAATTAATATGGTGCTAAGGGCTTATCGTGCCAAATAATAATAACCTTGTATTAGGGGGCCGGTTAAACCAAGGCGATACTAGACAAGATTAGTATTATTTGTCGACGATAAGTCAAACATCCACAAAAACTAGAGGGGAAGAGAAAATAAATTTACCAAATAAAGCTCATGACACATGTTGAGACTTCACCTTCAACCCAAGCTTGAAAGAAAATTAGCTACTCATAATTGAACTAGGGGCAAAATGAGAATTTATTAAAATACGTAGACAATATAAGATAGAGAAGGAATTACAGAAAATGGATTCAGAGATATCAAATTAGGGGGGGAGGCCCCCTTTTTAAAGATACATGGAGTAAATCATGGCCATCGGATTAAAAACAGTTTGGACGCTCAGGATTGCGCCATGTCATCAGTCAACAGTACGCGGTTTGACCATGTGGATGAACAGTAACACGGTTTGACCCGGGTTGAATAGTGATGCGGTTTGGTTGAAAATAATCCTGTGTGATGTATGTACCATATGCGAGATTTTTCGTCCACTGATATGCTGCCACGTCACCATCAACAGTACATAAGAATTTTAGTCCAACATGATCTGACACCTCATCAGTCAATACTACTTCATCGATCAATGCCCCGTCATCGATCCGTCTATGTGAATAGTGTCGTGAACAATAACGTAGACAGTACCGTACACGTGAATAGTACCGTACATGTGAATAGTGCCATTTTTCCTTTTATGCTCCTCCTAAGGTTTTCGACCGTCCTGAGTTCAAAAGTGATGTCTGTTTTGCCATTTGATCTCTCGTTTATTGTGAAATAACCATGATGCCCCTAAAATACATAAAATACTTAATTAAAATAAAACACACATAATTAAATTATAAGAAGCTGAAATACATAAAAGTAAGAGTTGTTAGTAAGACGTGAAATGTAAAATGATGATTTTCTCCTTTATAAATATACATTTTCTAACACTCAACACACCCCCCAACCAGCTTATTGCTAGTCCCTAACAAATAAAGCGAAAACAAAATTCAAATGCAAAATGATTTTTTTTTTAGAAACACTCATGTTTACATTCAATGCATGACTGGAAATATGCAGTTGTCTTTTGACAATATGACTATGAAGCTAAATATCTTCAACATTGCCAAATAACCACACAATGCAAAAGATGAAATTATTGATGTGGATTTTTTAAAAGAATAATTAATAATACTTTTCTTTCAAACCTTAGTGATGACCCTCTACAAACATGTTTAACTCACTTTGGTTTGGATTTTGATATTGACAAATTAGTCGATGAGGTCAACACTTACTTGATTCAGCACCATCCATGGACACTAATAAATGGAAGTGGAAAGCACTTTGCCAGTAATCATTTCATCATCCTAAATGACAAACAAAAAGATAAGTTGTTGGAAGTTTTAAAAGAGCACAAATGAGCAATAGGATAGACTAAATTCGACATAAAAGGTATAAAGCCAGTAGATTGCATGCATTACATTCATCTTGATGAAAATGCTAAACCTACCAGAGAAATACAACATCGATTGAACCCTAACATGAAAGAAGTTATTAGAACTGATGTTCTTAAACTATTAGACGCATGTATCATTTATCACATTTCTGATAATTAATGGGTCAGTCTTGTGCAAGTTTCCCTCAAAACGTCAGGAGTCACAGTAGTTACCAATGCTAAAAATGAATTGATACCCCTTAGAGTGACTTAAGGGTGGCACCTATGCATTGATTATAGAAAGTTGAATTCTATCACACTTAAAGACCATTTTCCTTTTCCATTTATCGATCAAATGCTTGATAGATTACTAGGTCATGAATTTTATTACTTTCTAGATGGCTACTCATAATATAATCAAATTCCCATAACACCAAAAGATCAAGAGAATACCAATGTCCCTTGCCCTTTTGACACTTTTGCATATATGAGGATGCCATTTAATTTCATGTGTGATGTATCTGAATTATGCAGTAGGAGTAGTATTAGGACAAAAAATTGATCAAATTCCCCATGTCATTTACTATGCTAGTATGACATTGAATGATGCATAGTGGAGCTATTCAACCACGGAAAAAGAAATGTTAGCAATAGTGTTTGCATTAGAGAAATTTTTATCTTATCTCATTGTGTTCATAGATCATGCTGCTCTTAAATAATTTCTCATAAAGAAAGACACAAAAGCTAGACTAATTCGTTGGGTGTTACTTTTGCTGGAATTTGACTTTGAAATCAAAGATTAGAAAAGCACAGAAAATGTTGTGGCAGACCATCTCTCTCGTCTCAATTTTGACACAATTATATTGGCCATCAATACATATTCATTGCTATTGACTACGTATCAAAATGGGTAGAACTAATTCCATGTAGAACCAATTATCACAAGGTGGTAATAGGATTTTTGAAAAGCAATATTGTTTCACACTTTGGATTCCTTCGAGCAATAATTAGTAATGGTGGTGCCCACTTTTGTAACAAATCATTTAAAACTCTTTTGACAAAGTATTCCATAACTCACAAAGTGGCGACCCCATATCATCCGCAAACTAGTGGCCAATTTGAGATCTCCAATCGAGAAATAAAGCACATATTGAAAAAGACAGTGCGTTCAGACAGAAAAAATTGTGCATTGAGACTCGATGATGCATTATGGGCTTATAGAAAGACTTTCAGGACAACGATTGGGATGTCACCCAATAGGCTAGTGTATGGAAAAACTTTTCACCTACTTGTCGAACTCGAGCATCATGCTTACTGAGCCATCAAGAAATTCAACTTTGGCATGTCATACGAAAATGCCAAGATCTACAAGTAGCGAATAAAAGTCTTTCATGACAAGCAAATTATGAAAGTCTTTAATAACTGTTAAGTTTTCTTTTTTCACTTTTTCATGTGTGCCTCAACTAGACAGATCATTTTGAACCTTCTTAGATGACTTCAACGTGTATAATCTCATCTTAGAGGCCAGTTACAATTTTGTAAAACACATCATATTTGGCATCTAGGACCACTAGAGTTAGTATCTCATGTTGAGGCTTTAGAAAGACAACTTAGAGATATCAAGGGAGGTATTTACCACATCCAATTATTTTTTCTACATCATTTTCACCTTTCTGCATGTATATTTTTCATGTTTAGAATAGATTTGGGGGTGGAATGTCATTTAAAAAAATTATTTTATGTGATTTTTTAACATTAGATGACATGATGACTTTCAAATTTTAGTATTTGTATTATCTTTGATCTTGAGCCATGTTTGCTACTCTACATGTTGATATCAGAAACAAATATGAGTTGCTTGAAGGAATGCACATGTCACAATAAATTCCAAGTGAGTTTTTGAGCCTGTCATTTGTTTTGGAGAGTAACATTTTTTGTCCATTCTTCATACAGCTTAGCAGTTTATTATTTTGTACATGATCTTTAGATTTTCTTTGAGTCAACCCTTAAAAAAAAGTGTGTTGGTACATCTAAAGGTCCGTCTAACTAGTAGATATGGAAGATTATTTACTGCCCTAAAAGACGATGGAAAGGCCATCTTTGACCGGTCTAAGCCTTTCTAACCATTCCTTTTGTGAAATATTCATAGTTAACCCTTTTGAGCCTTTTATATTAAAAAAAATACTTTTCTTTATCAACTTATCATCTTGACCCACTCCAATTTGGAATATTACCCGATGTCTTACATGTTCCATTAATTATTCATGTTTGAGAAAAAAGTAAATGATTATTTTGTTTAGTAAAGTTGTTCCATACAAAATAAATAAATAAATAAATTTAGTTCAAAAAAAGAAAAAAGAGAAAAAAGGAAAAAAATGATTATAAATAAGCGAAATGTACCTTGTAATTTCCAAAAGATCTCTACTTTTCTCAAACATATATTTCGTTTTTCCTATATCTCCTCCATTGTTAGCCGTGTCCCTAGTCTACGTTACGTCCTAATAAAAATCCTTCTTTATTTTAGGAAATTATAGTTTGAAGTAGAAGCTAGTTATATGGGCTAAAAAAATATTACTTATTTATTATTTTCTCTCAATTTACCATTCATTGGAGTGACTATTTTTATTGGGTTTAATTTCTTTGTGAGAGTGTCATACTACCGGTGAGATTTTGAGGTTTGACATGTCATTCTTTATAGTGGCTTGATTACTGTAGCTGTAACAAAGTCTACTAGACTGATTCATGTGGATGGTCAATGTGGGGGTGATATTTCTTTAGGCTGGAAATAATGTTTATACTTTTATTTAATTGCTATCATTAGTTTGATTGCATAAACATGACTGTTTAAAAAAAAAAATCATTTTGGGTTTGAATTTTGCTTTCGCTTAATTTGCTAGAGACTAGCAACAAGCTGGTTGAGGGGTGTCTTGAGTGTTAGAAAGTGTGTATTTATAAAGGAGAAAATCGTCATTTTACACTCCAAGTCTCTTTAACATCCCTACTTTTATGTATTTAAGTCCCTTGTGATTTAATTATGTGTGTTTATTATAATTAAGTATTTTAGGGGTATCATGGTCATTTCATAATGAATGAGAGATCAGATAGCAAAACAGACAACGATTTTGAAGTCAGAGCAGTCAAAAACCTTTATAGAGCATAAAAGGATAAACGATATTGTTCACATCATTGGATTGGACGAATGATGTGGGATTGACTGATGATGTGGCGTTGATCGATGATGTGGCGTTGATCGATGATGTGTATGATCCTATTGGAATAAAATGTTGATGTGACGTTGACTGGTGATGTTGCAGTATGTTAGTGGACTGGAAAACGTGCGTATGATACATGTATATACATGGAATGATAGCCCTGATGATTGTTCTATCCAATCAGAACATGCCACGTGTCGTAATCCTGAGCGTTCAAATTGTTTAAATTCGATGGCCATGATTTACTCATTGTATCTATAAATAAGAGCTCCCCCCTCCCCCCCCCCCCCAAATTTAACATCCCGAATTCAGTTTTGAGCTCTGTTTTTTGTAATTACTTCTCCTTCCTATATTTTCAATATATTTTAATAAATTCTTCTATACTCTGTTTCTTATTTTTTTTCTTTCTACTCTTTATCTTCCTCAACTAGTGGTGAGTCTTTCTCAGATTCTGATTCTTCTTTACTCTCTGTTGCTCCCTCAGCTATTGGAGCATCCCCTGCTGATGCTTGGAAATTAAACGACTGCAGTAAGGAGTTAGGGAAGTCTTTGTTCTTTTTCTTTATTTAGATTGCAGATTGATATCTATGGTTTTCAAGGTGCATCAAATAATTTCAGAATCTGTGATTTTCTTCTTTTTGTGCGTGTACACATTCATTGATGGTGCCACTCAATTCTTATAGCAACATGTTCTGGTGTTGCTGAAGCAGTAGTTTCCCCAACAATTCTTTCAATAGTTCTGGTCATAAATGCTCCTTCATTCTTAATGCTTTCATCTTTGGCTGATATTTTCACCCTAGATACAAGACAAATGTTGGTGATGAGTGAGGGAAACAACAAAGCGGCAATCTTGTGTTTTTCAAAAAACAATAATTGTCGAGAAACATATTGACCGTTGATAAGGCTTTTAACTAACTGCCTTAAGTAACAACTTTAAAAAAAATTACTTTTTCAAATTTCAATAAGTTGTAGTTGGCAAAACAAAATATAACATTTAATCATTAAATATTATCCAAGTCCAATGTTGAGTGTTAGAAAATACATATTTATAAAGGAGAAAACCTTAGGAGGGGCATTATAGTCATTTCACAATAAAGGAGAGATCAGACGGCAAAACGGACATCACTTTTGAACTCAGGACGGTCGAAAACCTTAGGAGGGGCATAAAAGAAAAAATGGTACTATTCACATGTACGGTACTATTTACGTATACGGTATTGTCTACTTTACTGTTCACGATACTGTTCACATAGACGGATCGATGACGTGGCATTGACCGATGATGTGGCATTGACTGATGAGGTGTCACGATCCTATTGGACTAAAATTCTTATGTACTGTTGATAGTGACGTGGCAGCATATCAGTGGACGAAAAATCTCGTGTACGATACATGCATCACACAGGATTATTTTCAACCAAACCGCGTTACTGTTCAACTCGGGTCAAACTGTGTTATTGTTCATCCGCGTGGTCAAACCGCGTACTGTTGACTGATGACGTGGCACAATCCTGAGCGTCCAAATTGTTTTTAATCCGATGGTCATGATTTACTCCATGTCTCTATAAAAAGGGGACGTCCCCCCCTAATTTGATATCTCTGAATCCATTTTTGGGATCCATTTTCTATGATTCCTTCTCCATCTTGTAATTTCTTCATATTTTAATAAATTCCCATTTTGCCCCTAGTTCAATTATGAGTAGCTAATTTCCTTTCAAGCTTGGGTTGAAGATGAAGTCTCAACATGTGTCATGGGCTTTATTTGGTAAATTTATTTTCTCTTCCCCTCTAGTTTCTGTGGATGTTTTGACTTCTCGTCGACAAATAATACTAATCTTGTCTAGTATCGTCTTGGTTTCATCGGCCCTCGAGTACAAGGTTATTATTATTTGTCACGATAAGCCCTTAGCACCATATTAATTAGAGCGTGGTTCATGAGGTGTGGATTCCCCCCTCATGATTTAATTGGCATTAATAAGAATTATTTAGCCCATGATGCATGTTGATACGGATCCAGATACCCAAGTACGTCATTTCAATAGAATTCTCTCCAATTTATTCTCGCCATTTCAATTCCAATTTTATAATTTATTCTTGCCATTTTAATTTAAGTTTTAGCATATTCCAAATCATTTCCACCATAAATCCAACCACCCATTTACAAAATTAATTTTATACACAATTAAAATCCACCTCCTCGTGGGATCGAGACTCGTCACCATTAGTCTATTCTATAATAGATTCGTGCGCTTGCGAGTACATTAAAATTTGTACAACATCCAACCCAACAAAATAAAATCAAGGAGCATTAACAGAGGTCAACTAGCTCCCACCCCCCGACATATTTTTTTTAGTTTCATGTGACTATACTTGTTACAACTACCATCTCATAGTTATTGAAGATGTCACTTTAGATTCGGAAGGAGAGGGGAGAAAGTCAAAATTAGACCACAAAGAAGATAGTCTTCAGAGGAAATTAAAAAGGAATTACAAGACTCATATTATGTAAATGAGCGGCCTACAACACATCAGAGTGCAAAATACTTAAAAGCTTGTAATAAGGACCCAAAAGAGAGAGAGAGAGAGAGAGAGACATAAAATTAGCATCTCTAAACAAAATGTTGAATAACAGTTTGAGAAATATTTATTTCTCCTACTTTTCCATAGTGACGGGACTGGGAATTAAGATCAAGTAAAGAAAATTAGGCATAATTATTGTAAAAAAATAAAAGACCATCAAAACATAGCAGACATACAGAGATCACCAACAGCAAGCATGGATATGAAATTAAAACAACTCAACAAAAAGTTAATTATTTTAGTAAGTAGACTGAACTAACCATATGCTTCCTGCCAATATAATAACCATAAGAACCTGACGGTCATGAACACCAAAGCTTGTGATTTTCACCAGCTAGGAGCTCACCCACACTGAAGTCTATAGGTACAACAATACCCAAAATAATAATAAAAGCCATGAATGGAGTTTTCAAAAGTTCATAATTCGGTTTTAGAACAATTGATGGATAAACCTAAAAATTTGAAGTACACCAATCAGTTTGAAGTACTTCATACAGTTTTCATATATAAAATATAAATGTGAAATAACATGTTCACAGTGGAGACCAGTCAGTTGCTGGAGAAACTATTTCCTTGCTTTACATATACAGAGCATCCCATGCTCATTATCATGGAATAGTGTCCTACTGCCTACTACTCAAATTATGGACTATTACACAAGTACCGATCAAAGCTTTTGTTCTCAATCTTAAGATTGATCACATAAAGTTCATTAAAAAAAAGGGCCAACTCCGAACACAATCCACCAATAAACTCCGCTTTAAACTTCCATCGTACTATGAAATGACAAATTGCTGCAAATTCTAAAACACTTCCAATTTCCATAAGCCCACATAGGATCCTCATTTATAAATTAAACCCCATTTCGTTTAAAGCCTGAAAGCCACAAGACTTAACCAAAAAACTAAATCAATACGTAAAGAAAAGCGCAACCTTCCAAATAAACATGAATTTCTCAACATCGGCAACAACCCAGAAATTAAAATTACAAAGCAACAACCCAAAAATTAAAATTACAACAAATAATCATAAGCTAAAATTTTAAAAAACCATTAATTAAAAACAAAAAACATATTAAGCCACTACCAATTGTTAAAATAAACTTCTCTCCCCTACAATTCTAGGCATAAGTGAACCTTCTATAGCAAACAAATTAACTAGCTTCTCAACAATTACCTCAAATTCAAGCAAATGGGTTTCAAGTAGCAAACAAAAAAAGTGAAATTTGAACAGGAAAAAAAAACTCCGACGAAAGAGGCCTGAATTAGGGTTTCACTTTGTTTTTCAATTTGGGGAAAAATGGAAAAAGGAAAGAGAAGCCTCAATTAGGGTTTCGCTTTATTTTTGATTTGGGGAAAAATGGAAAAAGGAAAGAAAAGCCTCAATTAGGGTTTAGCTTTTCATTATCTGTCTGAATTAATTGAATTGAGTTTGTAAATGGACAACTGGAAACAGAAGAGATCCAGAAGAGAAAAAAAAAAGAGAAAGAGAAAGTAAGATACTGATAGGGTTTGGTTCAGATATTTGCGTGCATGAATGAAAAAAAGTTTCCAAATTTGGGTTATATTTTGCTTTTGTTATTTTAATTTTGTTATTTAATTTATTAGCGCTATTATATCTTAATTCTACAAGGTCTGATGGTGTATTGTCCATATGTTATAGCTTTGAATTTTAAAAGTCTTAGGTTCGAGTTGGAGTTAAAGCAACCTAAATGGTACTTATTTATGATACTTATTTATTAAAAACGGAAAATGGTGCATATGTACATAATTAATGACACTTTTTACAAAGTGTCAGTAATTAAGTGTCAGTAGAAGTCATTTTTTTAGTAGTTAAGGTGGAAAGTGAAGAATTGAGTTGTGAGTTTGGGGACTAAAACGCAATCGAAAGAGAGTTATGGGCCATAATGCAAATCACATTCAGTGTAGGGGCGATATGCAAATAATTTGCTGATCTGGGAAAGTTTGTTATGGTTGTTATAAGTGTTTTCGGAAATTTCCAGAAACCTCAGTATAAAAGGGCTGATGAACAACCTCTGATATGCGCGAGTTTTATCTTTCTTTTCTCATCCAAATTATGTAATTCTTGTTTTAATTGAAATCTTGTAATCTCCTCTGTAAAGTATGATCGAGGTGTAATCAGTTTGAGAAATAAAAGCTTGTGAGTGTTTCCTTCAAACAATGTCGTTCTGGTTAAGCTCATTAGTTGTTGTGTGCCTCTATGTTTGGCGCTTTTCTTCTCTGATTCTTGATCTATTTCTTGAATCTTTTTCTGGTAATTTGTTCTCAAAATTAACATTTAGTCTTTTTATTAATTGAAAAAAGGAAAATTCACTCAATGAAGGGGTCGTAACCCGCCTTACCTGAAGTAACACTAGGCATAAAGCCAAAAACACAAATTGGCAACATCTTGAGGACCCCATTATCTTTGAAACTGGAAAGGAAAATACAAATAATTATAGATCATAGAGGAATATATGATTAAATAAAGACTTTAGTTGAAGTAGTCAAGGCAAAAATGTGTGCGTATATATATATATATATAGGTCGCGCCTCTCTCTAT
This sequence comes from Citrus trifoliata, assembly GCA_018350135.1. Taxonomy (NCBI): domain Eukaryota; kingdom Viridiplantae; phylum Streptophyta; class Magnoliopsida; order Sapindales; family Rutaceae; genus Citrus; species Citrus trifoliata. Next base: position 149,370 of record VKKW01000089.1, read on the forward strand.
AGACTTATGCAATTTTTTTTTCTAGAATAATTTCTCATGGCATGAACACGTAAGTTATACAATCCATTAAAAAATCCAATTGTCAATAAAATAAATAAACAAAGTTTAGAAATGAATTTAACTTAAAATAAAATAAGACTATAACATAGGTGACGATGCCATTATATGAGCAGATTACAAAGTCAATGTATCCTGCAATGGGATCAATAAAAAAATTAAGGAGGAAATGAAACGATCCGCCCCGAAACCCCCCCAGGCGAGTCTATCTAGTCTCATTAAAACGAACTTGAAAATAATTCTATTCATAAAGAGTTTGCCGAAAATTCGGCAGAGTCTCCTTTATATAAATAACACTCCCAAACTACAAATATGAATATAACACTCCCAATACAATCCAATATACAACAAACTCCAGTGCTCAACATCCTCAACAAAAATGCTGAGTTTTATAATATACAACCCCAAAAGAACAAGATGACCAAGATGTCCTAACAAGAACTTTTATATATTCTAGCACCATCACGTGGCGAAGACTCAAAATATATACAGTCGCTGGGTCAGTCTGGTGTACCTACAACCTCCTGGTGAGGGGGGAAAAATATAATAAAAACGGGGTGAGTTGAAAACTCAGTGAGATTAGTGAGTGGACAATAGGTTTGAAAATTAAATCTTACTTTAAAAGAAATAATCATATCATTTTCAAACACGATTTCATTAAACCATAAGCGAGAAACCAATGATAAATCATTAATCATTTAAATCAGATTACCTCTGAAAATCATCACCAAACAAGTACCCAGGGAAATAATCTCATCATATCCGGACCTCAACAGATGGGCAATGACGTACTATCTAGGTAACGTCACACCCCGGAGCTACACAGATAGACAGGGAAATACCATCTCATATCTCATCATATCTCTACATGCATAATCTAGTCCCCAAAGGACAAAAGCGCCCAAGTACACGGCCCAAAGCCTCTGTGTGTACTCAGACGGGCCCCAACGGCCTCTATTTCATCTGTATCATCTGTATCACAATATTTGTCTGTATTTCATGTCTGTATCATCTGTATTTCAATGTCTGTCTATATTTCATATCTGTATCACTGTACTCATACCGCATGCATATGCCCCCAAAAGGCAAAAGCGTCCAAACACACGGCCTAAAGCCTCTATGTGTGTTCAGACGGGCCCTAAAGGCCTCTCATCTCATATCATTTATATCACTATATCTGAAGGGGAAGGCAACTGTCTCATGATTTCAAAAACAATCATGAAACTCATATTCACATACCTTTTAACCATATTTTAAATCATACCACATTTGAATCCATTTTTCTTAGCTTTCAATTACTGTTATACTTTATTCAAAATCGATACGCAAAATCATTAACCAAACATTTTATTATAATATCAACACGTGAATAAAATCCATTTCGAGGAAATCACATTTAAAATACTTTTTCCGCAAACATGCTTTACTATCATAATTAACTCGAAAAATAGGTTTCGTATATTCCACTCACAGTGACGGTGTTCATGGTCGGTTATCGTCCACGTCCGCAGACCGGTTCTCGCTCGCGGATCCTCCTAAATCACGGAAACGACATAATTATTCTCCGTAAATTGAAATTCTGACTAAATATATGCAATAAACTCGAAACGAACATTTATCCATAATTAACAACTCCCGTGACGATAAAATTACTAAAATGCCCTTGAGTCCGTAAATCATTAACATGCTCCGAAATCGTAAATCATTGAGTTTCCCTCGGAATCATAATTACACCTAATTCTCAATTCTAAGAATTACTAAAATATCCACAGGCTCAGAAATGACAAAATCGCCCTCGTAGTGTGAAATTACCAAAATGCCCTAGCCGGTCAACGGTCACCGAAATTTGGTCAACACTGGCCAGGAAGCTCAAATCTTAAAGTGCCAATCACGCTGAGTTCAATGGTACCGGCGGTGAGCTCCAACGCGTGGCAACGACGCCGGAATCTAGCTCGACAACCGTGAGTTCCAACAATCGACCGGCAGCAAAACAATGACTCTTGGTGCCTATGGATGGTCGGAAATGGAAGAGGGAGTCATAAGGAACAAAATTCAACCGGTGGTGTCACCCAAAACCGACAAAAATCTCGGTGGAGTAAAGTGAACCAGTTGCGGGTTTCAAGCTTCGATCGCCGGCGTTCCGGTTGGTTTCGGCAGCGAGGATGGTAGGGGAACGACGGTCGGCTTCTAAGCTTCAGATCGGTACCAAGCTCGGCCAAAACGGTGGTCGGAAATGGGAGATATGGTCGGGTCAAGGTCGCGGGTCGGGTCGGGTCGGGTTTTTGGGTCCGAAATTGGGTCAGTTGAAAGCTTCTCTTTCTCTCTCTGTTACACGTGCATAAGTTTCCTCTATTTCCAGCTTATTCCTTTGCTTATAAACTCCTTACCCGCCTCATACCATTTTACATCCACAGGTGTTACAATCCTCCCCCCTTATAAAAATTTTGTCCTCGAAAGTTACGTACCTGATAAGAAAAGATAGGGATATTGAGCTTGCACTAAGTCCTCGCGTTCCCAGGTAGCCTCTTCTTTTGTATGATTCCTCCACTGCACTTTCACTAGAGGAATGGTCTTAGAACGTAGAACTTGGTGTTTTTCTTCCAGTATCTCCACCGGTTCCTCTTTGTAAGTCAAATCTTCTTTCAACTGAATTGGTTGCTTCGATAACACATGACTCGGGTCATATATGTACTTCCGGAGCATCGAAACATGAAATACATAGTGGATTCTAGATAACTCGGGTGGTAGAGTAAATCGATAAGCTAACGGACCGATACGCTCAATGATCTCATATGGCCCAATGTAACGTGGACTTAACTTCCCATGTTTCCCAAATCGAAGCACCCCTTTCCAAGGAGATATCCGTATGAAAACTCTATCACCAACTTCGAATTCAAGTTCCCGTCTATGCTTGTCTGCATAGCTTTTCTGTCTATCTTGAGCCACCTTTAATCTATCCCGAATCAATTGTATCTTCTCATTCGTATCCTGGACTAGTTCTGGACTGAATAACCTTCGCTCACCAACCTCATCCCAACATACTAGAGTCCTGCATTTTCTACCATACAAAGCCTCATATGGTGCCATCTCGATACTAGCTTGATAACTGTTGTTGTAAGAAAACTCCATCAGAGGTAAATACTTGTCCCAATTACCTTTAAACTCCATAACACAAGCTCTCAACATATCCTCCAGAGTTTGAATAGTACGCTCTGACTGTCCATCAGTCTGTGGATGAAAAGTTGTACTGAAGTTCAACTTGGTGCCTAAAGCATTTTGCAAGCTAGTCCAGAACTTAGAAGTAAACCGGGAATCTCTATCTGAGACTATGGACACAGGTACTCCATGAAGTCGAACTATTTCAGCCACATAAATACTTCCCAATTTATCCATGGAATAAGTGGTCTTGAAATGTAAGAAATGAGCAGATTTTGTAAGTTGATCAACAACCACCCAAACACCATCATGTCCTTTCTGAGTACGTGGAAGTCCCACTACAAAATCCATGGTGATGTGCTCCCACTTCCACTCAGGAATAAGAAGCAGTTGAGAGCACCCTGCAGGCCTCTGGTGTTCAGCTTTAATCTGCTGATAGACTAAACATCGAGAAACAAATTCTGCTATTTCTCTCTTCATGCCCTGCCACCAATAATGATCTCTCAGGGTACGACACATCTTTGTACTACCAGGATGCATCGCATAGGCTGAACAATGAGCTTCTTCCATAATCTCTTCTTTCAGATCTTTAATATCAGGTACACAGAGTCTATTATCCATGAATACGACTCCGTCATCTCTCACCATAAAATCGGTTCGTAAACTTTTCTGCACATCCTCTTTCAACTTCATTAACTATGGGTCTTGAGCTTGCATCTGGTGAACTTTGTCAATCAAAGTCGGCCTAACTCGGAAGTTAGCTATCAAAGCTCCACGATTGTCAGTATTCAACTCGACTTCCAAAGATCTCAACTCGATCAACAGAGGTACATATTTCACTCGCAAGTGAGCGATAGAGCTGGAAGACTTTCTATTTAGTGCATCAGCTACCACATTTGCTTTGCCTGGATGATAATCGATAGTGCAATCATAGTCCTTAATCAGCTCGATCCATCTCCTTTGTCTCAAATTCAACTCCTTCTGAGTAAACAAATACTTCAAGCTTTTATGATTAGTAAAAATCTGACATGTTGCTCCATATAAGTAATGCCGCCATATCTTGAGTGCAAACACCAATGCTGCTAGCTCTAAATCATGTGTTGGATAGTTTTGTTCATGCTTCTTAAGTTGTCTAGAGGCATAAGCCACCACTTTCCCATGCTGCATCAATACACAACCCAATCCCTGCCTAGAGGCATCGCTGTAAACCACAAATTCTTCATTACCAGATGGAAGTGTAGGAACTGGTGCTGAGGTCAATCGTGTCTTAAGTTCTTGAAAACTTTTCTCACAGTCATCATCCTACTGGAACTTAGCATTCTTTTTGGTTAACCATATCAGAGAAGTAGCAATCTTGGAGAATCCTTCCACAAATCTACGATAATACCTAGCTAACCCAAGAAAACTCCGAACCTCTGTGACATTTGTAAGTCGTTCCCATTTCACAACTGCTTCAATCTTTGGAGGATCAACATAAATGCCTTCAGCTGATATCACATGGCCTAAAAATACTACTCTGTCCAACCAGAACTCGCATTTGCTGAACTTGGCATACAACTGATGATGTGCATGCTCCTCCTCGCTTTGGGAATACACCAAAATATCATCAATGAATACAATCACAAACCGATCCAAGTACAGGCTAAATACCCTATTCATCATGTCCATAAAAGCAGCTGGGGCATTTGTCAACCCAAATGGCATCACTAAGAACTCATAGTGCCCATAACAGGTTCTGAATGCTGTTGTAGGAACATCGACATCTTTAATTCTAAGCTGATGGTAACCCGAGCGCAAATCGATCTAGAAAATACTTTTGCCCCTTGGAGTTGATCAAACAAGTCATCAATACGCGGAAGTGGATACTTACTGCGTACCGTAACTTTATTCAACTGCCTCTAGTCGATGCAGAGTCTAAAAGTCCCATCCTTTTTCTTAACAAATAAGACTGGAGCTCCCCACGGGGACACACTAGGTTTAATAAACCCTTTCTCCACCAACTCTTGCAATTGAACCTTCAGTTCCTTCAATTCAGTTGGAGCCATTTTGTACGGTGCAATAGGTATCGGAGATGTTCTAGGGACTAAATCAATAGAAAACTCAACTTCTCTGTCAGGTGGCATCCTAGGAAGTTCATTTGGAAATACATCTGGAAATTCTTTAACTATTGTAATATCCTCTAATCTCAATTCTTGAGCTTCTGTATCTATCACATGAGCTAAATAAGCTGAGCATCTTTTTCTTAACAACTGTCTTGCACTAATAGCAGATATAACACATGAGGGTAGAACTCTGCGCTCCCCACAAAATTTCACCTCAACTTTCCTTGGCTTTTTAAACACAACGTCCTTTTTGAAACAATCCACCGTAGCATAATGAGATTCAAGCCAGTCCATGCCCAAAATACCATCAAAGTCATAAATCTCTAAGGAAATCAAATTCGCCTCAAATTCATGTTCACCCATTCCAATCATACAATCTCGATACACACTATGAGTAAGTAATGACTCTCCGGTAGGTGTACGAACAACTAATTCGCAATCTAGCAGTTCGGGCTCTCACCCTATGTGCATAGCAAAATTACGAGAAAGAAAAGAGTGTGTGGATCCAGGATCAATGAGAATATGAGCCTCGAGGCCAAGGATAGATAATATACCCATAATAACTTCTGGTGCAGCATGTGCCTCCTGCTGCGTCAAAGCAAAAACTCGAGCCTGAGTATGAGGTCGACCAGGCTAACCTCTCTGACCTGGAGCAGTCGTCTGACCCCTAAAGGTAGATGTAGAACTTCCTGTCTGCACTCCTCTCTGACCCTGAGTCTGGCCAGAGTAAGGCCGATACCGTGAGGCTGTCCCTCCTGTAGAGCTATCACCCTGAGATAAAGTAGGGCAAAATCTCTTGATGTGTCCAGGCTGACCGTATAAATAACAAACTCTGTCTCCAACATGACATTGGCCCTGATGATTCCTGCTACATGAAGGGCAAGAAGTCTGTTGGAAACTCCTAGAACGATCATCACGATATCCCCTGCCACTGCGGTCGTACTGTCCCTGATTCCTGGTATTACTTCCCACCGATGGTTGCACAGAGCTGTGACTAACAGCTTGTCTCGAGTCCTCTCTGAAGCCTGTACTCTGACTCCTTTGCATACTATCAGAATAACTCGTAGGAATACCCCTTCTCTTGGGCGGCCTACTACTAGAGCCACCCTCTGCCCAGCTCTGGCTACGCTTTTTCTTCAGTGCATGAAATCTACGTCCTTCTACAATATTGTGCTATACTCTCCTGGCTGCCTCAACTACCTCTCCAAACTCAGTATATCGTGATCCAGTCACGGTGGTACGAATCTCAAATCGGAGGCCATTCTCGAACCGTCTGCATCTCTCTCTCTCATCACCGACTACAGATGTAGCAAATCTGGAGAGGTCTAAAAATTTGTTCTCATACTCCTCAACTGTCAGAGATCCCTGAACCAACCGAAAGAATTCACTCCGTTTAATATCCTGATTTACAGCAGAAAAATAATGATCGTAGAATTCCTTGCGAAAAATGGCCCAAGTAATCACAGCATGTCCCTGATATCGTCTCTCCACTGTCTGCCACCAATGGTAAGCTCTATCCTCGAGCAGGAAAGTGGCAAATGACAATCTAACATCCTCTAAACATTTCATCACGTCAAAAATATGCTCTAACTTAACAAACCATGATTCAGCCTCAGGTGGTTCTCCGGAACCATTAAAACTCTTCGCCCCTAAACTCTTCACTCGCTCAATAGTGTTTGCATTACCGACATGCGCTTGAGTCTGATTTTGCACAACTGTAGTCATGATTTGAGCCAGCCTATCAAATGACTGCTCAAAATTCGGGGATCCCCCGGTGTCTGTTGTGCAATTCCATGCGTGGAGGATTTAACTATCCCCTCATTCGCGGGTTCACGTTCCCCCGCAGGTACACTACCAGAAGTCAACCCAGCTATTGGCCTAGTACAACCACGGCCACGTCTACTACTACGACGAACCATGATGGTGCCTACAAAAGATAAATTCTAACTTTAATAAAAATAAAACCTGATTAAGATAGTAAAGTCTAGAGAATCTAAAACCATGCTCCGATAACAACAGAAACAACCCGCCCCGAAACGACCCCAGGCGAGTCTATCTAGTCTCATTAAAACGAACTTGAAAATAATTCTATTCATAAAAAGTTTGCCGAAAATTCGGCAGAGTCTCCTTTATATAAATAACACTCCCAAACTACAAATATGAATATAACACTCCCAATACAATCCAATATACAACAAACTCCAGTGCTCAACATCCTCAACAAAAATGCTGAATTTTATAATATACAACCCCAAAAGAACAAGATGACCAAGATGTCCTAACAAAAACTTTTATATATTCTAGCACCATCACGTGGCCAAGACTCAATATATATACAGTCGCTGGGTCAGTCTGGTGTACCTGCAACCTCCTGGTGAAGGGGAAAAAATATAATAAAAACGGGGTGAGTTGAAAACTCAGTGAGATTAGTGAGTGGATAGTAGGTTTGAAAATTAAATCTTACTTTAAAAGAAATAATCATATCATTTTCAAACACGATTTCATTAAACCATAAGCGAGAAACCAGTGATAAATCATTAATCATTTAAATCAGATTACCTATGAAAATCATCACCAAACAAGCACCCAGGGAAATAATCTCGTCATATCCGAACCTTAACGGACGGGCAATGACGTACTATCTTGGTAACGTCACGCCCCGGAGCTACACAGATAGACAGGGAAATACCATCTCATATCTCATCATATCTCTACATGCATAATCTAGTCCCCAAAGGACAAAAGCGCCCAAGCACTCAGCCCAAAGCCTCTGTGTGTACTCAGACGGGCCCCAAAGGCCTCTATCTCATCTGTATCATCTGTATCACACTATTTGTCTGTATTTCATGTCTGTATCATCTGTATTTCAATGTCTGTCTATATTTCATATCTGTATCATTGTACTCATACCGCATGCACATGCCCCCAAAAGGCAAAAGCGCCCAAACACACGGCCCAAAGCCTCTATGTGTGTTCAGACGGGCCCCAAAGGCCTCTCATCTCATATCATTTATATCACTATATCTGGAGGGGAAGGGTACTGTCTCATGATTTAAAAAACAATCATTAAACTCATATTCACATACCTCTTAACCATATTTTAAATCATACCACATTTGAATCCACTTTTCTTAGCTTTCAAATACTATCATACTTTATTCAAAATCGATACGCAAAATCATTTACCAAACATTTTAATATAATATTAACACGTGAATAAAATCCATTTCGAGGAAATCACATTTAAAATACTTTTTCCGCAAACATGCTTTACTATCATAATTAACTCGAAAAATAGGTTTCATATATTTCACTCACAGTGACGGTGTTCACGGTCGGTTATCGTCCACGTCCGCGGACCAGTTCTTGCTCGCGGATCCTCCTAAATCACGGAAACGACATAATTATTCTTCGTAAATCGGAATTCCGACTAAATATATGCAATAAACTCGAAACAAATATTTATCCATAATTAACAACTCCCGTGACGATAAAATTACTTAAATGCCCTTGAGTCCATAAATCATTAACATGCTCCGAAATCGTAAATCAATGAATTTCCCTTGGAATCATAATTACACCCAATTCACAATTCTAAGAATTACTAAAATATCCACAGGCTCAGAAATGACAAAATTGCCCTCATAGTGTGAAATTACCAAAATACCCTTGTCGGTCAACGGTCACCGGAATTTGGTCAACACTGGCCAGGAAGCTCAAATCTTAAAGTGCCAACCACGCTGAGTTCAATGGTACCGGCGATGAGCTCCAACGCACGGCAACGACGCCGGAATCTAGCTCGACAGCCGTGAGTTCCAACAATCGACCGGCAGCAAAACGACGACTCTCGGTGCCTATGGATGGTCGGAAATGGAAGAGGGAATCATAAGGAACAAAATCCATCCGGTGGTGTCACCCAAAACCGGCGAAAATCTCGACGGAGTAAAGTGAAGCAGTCGCGGGTTTCATGCTTCGATCGCCGGTGTTCCAGTTGGTTTTCGGCAGGGAGGATGGCAGATCAAGCTCGGCCAAAACGGTTGTCGGAAATGGGAGATATGGTCGGGTCAAGGTCGCGGGTCGGGTCGGGTTTCCGGGTCTGAAATTGGGTCAGTTGACAGCTTCTTTCTCTCTCTCTCTCTGTGTTACACGTGCATAAGTTTCCTCTGTTTCCAGCGTATTCCTTTGCTTATAAACTCCTTAACCGCCTCATACCATTTTTACATCCACAGGTGTTACAAGAAAGAACATTTGCAGGCCAGCTAAAGGGCATTTGAGGCCTTAGCCAATTCTTTTTACAAGGCCTCTTAACAGTAATATAAAAATTACTTAAAATATTTCACAAATTTTCTATTGATAGAAAGAATTCGGGCCAATGGAAGATTGTTGCAACTGATGAAATAAGTTACTTCTATTATGTGTATGAAATAAGCCACTAAATAAACATGCAACTAAGTGTTTAATAAACGATGTTGTTGTGATTGCCGTAAGTTTCAAAAGCAAAATATTTTCGTTTGGTAAATTTTATTCCTAAGTTTTTGTTTTATTATACAATGACTAAAATGGACATAAGTTGATTTTTATTTTTCTAGAGAAAATTTGATAAATTTTCCAAAAACTTTTTTTTCTTTTAAAGCACACAAATTTAATTAAATTGAAAAAAAAATCACCTCATTAAAATATAAGGAAATTAATAATATAAAAATAATTCTTACTATAATGTGCGTGCGTGTATCTCTGTATGTGTATGTAATAGAAATTAAGTAATATGAAGTTGTGATAAGAGTTAGCTTTAGATCAAAATTATACGGAGCTATAAATAGTTTAAAACATTGTAAAAGTCTATTTATGATGTCGTAAATCCTTTCTAGTTTTTATTCCTAGACTTTAATTCTAAATTGAAATTTTTTTTTATTGTGGTAATATGTTAGATTTATGATTTTTATATTATTGTTTATGGAAAAATATGGTATAATATTTTTATTAAAATAATAAACTTATTCTAGAAACTTTAAAAGAGTGTGGTGACTTATTTTGTAATTTTCTTTTAAAAAGTATTCCCCTACTCCCTTCCAAAAGGTCGAGAATATTTTCACCTCCAATTTTTGTAAAGCTACCCCACTTCTAGAAAGTAATTACATAAAGATCACATTATTTTTTAAAAAAAGTTCAAATAAAGAAGAATTTTTTGAACTAATTAATTAAATTTATGTTAATTTATATTTTTGTGAAGGGAGTAGGGGAAAATGTACCAAAACTTTACTTTATCTTCAACTTTTTTAATTTTATACAAAATTTATTATTAATTTTTAAATCAACCAACATAATGTCTTTAAGGTACAATTCTCATGTAAATTATTGGGGTATCAAATTCATGTCATTTACATATATGGTATTTAAAACTATTAAATTTCATACAAAAACATTAGATTATTGATCACAATATTAAATACCTAAATTATTGTATACAAGAATTAATAATTATTCTCAGGTCGATTAATTTGGTCATTTTATGTGACGAAAATTATCAACCATCCACCTTAAGTTTTACTTTGCGTTCAAAAATACTAAAAAAGTTTTAATTTATTTGATTTTAATTTCACCCTAAGTTTACAAATTGTATCAACATAGTAAAATAGAAACAAAATGATAAAATAGAAGCAAAGAGACAAAATTACCCATACAAAATGATCAAACAAAAACAAACAAAAATGACAATGGTGGTCATTTTGTAAAGGTAATTTATTTTTTTGGATGGTAGGTAGAAATTACAAACTTAGGAAGGATGATTGAACAAATTTTAACTTTTATAGTATTTCTAAACAAAATGGAAATTTAGAATGGATGGCTAATAATTACCCTTTTATGTCGTAAGGATAAAATAGTCAAATGAAATTTATGGGTGAATTTACACAATAAGTAAGGTGAAAATATCCCCGCTCTTTCTAAAATAAAATATGTTAGGAAGTTACAAAATAAATTTTTTTGTTGGTGGAACAGTGGAAATAAGCAAAAAAAATTATTTATTGATTAAAAAGAGACAATTAAACTGAATCTTAAACTTTTTACTAGCCTTACCCCTCGTAATAACAAAATGCAATAAGCCAAAAACAGAAAGAGCGACAAAGACTTAAGACTTTATTCCAAATCCAGTAGGAGACCTAAAAAGGGTATACGATCGATAATAAGAGTTTTAATTGATTTGATGAAAGCAGTGATTAAGCAATTAACGAATTGGTTGTAACCACAATCAATTCCTCTTTCTCTAGTAACAGCAAGCGAGTCCTCCTTGGAAAGAGTTCCCTCAGTGTCGGTAGGTTTAATAACATGAACTTCAGCACCAATGTACATGTATTATTAAGAAGGTACCCTTTTAAATGTTAATTAAATTCTGCTAGGGTAAGAAATTTGCCGAAGCCCCATTCACTAATTGTCTGCTGATCATAGGTCCTCACTGGAGATTTAGAATCTTGGACTGCCAAGTAATCCTTCCTAATCTTATCATACACAAACAATCTGTAGTAGACATTAACACTCCAAGCAGCATTAGAATAAGAATTGCTTTCATCTATTTTCAGGTAAAGGGAAAGATGACGTCAATGTTCTTTGTGAACTGTATTTGCATTTGATGAGGGGTAAGGGTCATAGTACGTATGTCCTCTAATTCAGTGTTTCTTTCTTTTTTGATTTAGACAAAAATATCTACAGTCTACCCAGAGTTTCACCATTTTTCAAAAACTGTTCTACTTCCAACTTAATACCGTTAGTAACTTTGATAGAATATTAGCAAAATGACAATGTTGCCCTTTAATTTACACCATAAAATAATAAAATTATAACAGAAATAGAAACCAAAATTAAAAAACAGAGAAGGTGTTTTTCAGAAATCCTCTACTTACAAAATCAAACACTTCATTAAATCACAATCTCATAAATCATAACCCTAATCTTACGACTCAAATCCTAAGAAATCAAAACCCCCTATGTCCTGTCCACTATCTTAGGGAGAAAAATAAATAAATAAAACTCTAAAATGATTAATTTTGACAAGTTCGATTCTTCTTATTCTATTTATTTTAGCAGATTAATCGACAATTCTGAATGTAAATGACTACTTTTGATGAGTAAATTATAAAATGAGGCAATAGATGTGAAGAGAGGGAAAATGGAAAATAGAGAAATTATATATTGATTTGACCATAATGGATTGTTCTTTATACTAAATTACGTTTGGGCTATCTTATATAAATAAAAAACAAAAAGTTTCCTAAATATTTTTATAGTACAAATAGTCCCATAATTATTGATTTTATTGGTAACTGTTGGACTAATTTTATTAAGTACTTCTTTGATTCGATTATCAATCTCAACCTTATGTTGATCGATTCATCTAATTGTTCCCGTCATTCTTCAAAGTAACCCAGTTGGTTGATTTCTAATCTCGGTTACAGAGGTAAAAGAACTGGCATTATTAGTCAGACTATTCATCCTACAAATGGTATAGCAAACGTGTTTTATCTTCAAAAAATTTGTATCAACCACCTTAAACCTTTTATTTCCACGCAAGAGATTTTAGAGAAAAAAACTAGCTAATACCCACAACTTTATTTGAAGTCTTTGTTTATTCATTTTATTGGCAATTACTATATGTGTTACATCGTCTTTAACAAATGAAACTTATACTATTGACTAGCATAGGCTTAATTTACACTGACCTTCCGTAATTAAAGTTTTATTACAAGCCCTAATTGAAATTATTAAAGAGCAAAATTTATTAATATTGGCTAATAAAGGCTAGATTTATTATATATAATGACTTAACAAAAAATACTACAATATGATATTTATTACTAATATAGCTAATGACTTTATTGGCTTTAATTACGGTTTGTGCTATAGTAGTCATCTTTGATGTCAACATCTGAAACTTTCACGCGGCTGCTGCGGAGTCCTATTGGTTAGGGGTAGTTGTTGTTATAGTGAATATAAATCTTTAGTTTTTATTTACTTGTAGAAGTGTCCACTAAGTGAGCACTTGTTGCTCTCTTTTCGCTGTGTCGTTGTTGTTTTCCGTTAGAGTCTTTGTATAAATTCAGAGTTCAAAATGAATAATGACAGCAGATTAATTTTCTTCAAAGTTCATATAGTATTGCAGGCGTAGGGATTTGAACGTTCATCGTATTAAGAGTCTATAGATGAATAAAGGCAGCAAATTAACAGAAAAAGATCGTATCCTGATCTAATCTGTTCTGAGTTTTTCAAGATCTTCTGTCATGTGTCTTTTAGTGGTAGTGTATGGGTAAGATTCAACTTCTTTTATTTTTTTATTTATTAACTACCAATCAGTAATTAAATTATTTGCTTAGGACATGATCAGATCAAGAGAGAATCCCGATCCACAGATTAACATCTACTCATTTATTATTAAGACCTTTGCCTTTACCTAACAAAAATTATTAAAGAATGAAATTTAATATTAATATTGGCTTAAGATTTTATTGGCATTAGTCATGCTAGTCTTTTTTTAATGTTAAGTGATTGTCATTATATTACTAACACATCTTTTGTTTTTCATTAGATTAATAAAACTTGTTGAAATTATATAATTGGCTACTTGATCTAGAATGACTCAAAAAAAAAAAAAAAAACTCTATCGGTGTCTCATTTTATTAAACGGGAAAATTAAATAATTTCCTTCATTGAGAAACATAATTAAACCTCAAGGATTTGAAAGTTATTAACTCAAACAAGGCTTGAAGTTCTATGATTCCAATCTATTAAATTAGTTTTATCTAATCTCATAGAACTGAAATAACGTCTTCGTTTTAAAGAATAAACTTATTATAATGACCTTACCTAATAAAAAAGTTAAAGAAAGACCTGAACTTGTTGATATTCCATATGGTAATTAATTTGAATGAGAATGACCTTAACTTAATCAGAGACTTCTCGGATTTGTTAATAAAGAAAGATATGCTTTACGTTATCCAGTTCACACATTACATATGATCAAGGGGCTAAACATTGCTCCCTAAAAACGACAGTCGATCCGGTGCTTGGTCCGCCGATTTACACGTCCCAAAGGCACATAATACTTGGTGGACAAAACAGATATTCAGGACAATTACTATAGGTTGTAGTTTGAAAGGCACGAATTCATTAAAGTAAGGCCAAAATTACATTGCACCCTTAACTAGGTGACTTGTGGGAACTTATGTCCGCTAAAAAAAAAAAGCCTCGTGATACAAGAGTTAACGTAGAACCAATCCTAGAGAGCTTTCCAAGCCAATATGAGGCCTAGACCGACGTTCTGACCTATTGGCACGTAAGCGATGTTATCCCACGTATGGTCCTGACAAAAGCCTTCGAGAATATCACTTCTCATAAACCCTAGTTCACCTTACCGAAAATATTCAGCGATACTGTTAGGGTTGGGTATGGATTCGGCAGGATTGGATATATGAAAACTCAACTCAACCTGCTACTGACTGAGTTGATAAAAAATCAACCAACCTAATCAAATAAATATGTCAAACCCAAACCAACTGAATTCTCAAATTATTGGGTTGGATTGGGTTGAGTTGATTTGATTGATTAAAATAAGAAGTAAATGAGCATTTACCCTATTCAAATATATCAACCAATTATAAATGAATGTCAATAATGAAGCAATTTTTTTATTAGATTAATTGAACTTGTTGAAATTCCATAATTTGCAAGTTGATTTAGGATGACTTAAACATGATCACACCTGTGTTGGGGGAATTTGTTAATAAAGAAAGACTTGCTTCGCTTTCTCCAGACTTTGTTAAATCTTTGAATCTGCCTATATATAGCTTGTAGTAGCTAATCCAGGAATATCCATCGAAAGCTAATTTCACAAATTTCCTGCCTGCCTTTTGAGTTGATCAAATCCTTTAACCTTTTCGGAAATTCTACCATGGGCGACAACGGTACGTTTTGTGCTAATTACTGCTTTTCGAATAATCTTAGTTTGTATCATTTAAATTATCATCGTATTAATTATAGTCATTGCTACGTACAGTATTCTTACATATCTATTTTCATGTGAATTTTAGCAATATCAAGGGAGAAAAGAAGTCTTCCTCCAGCTGACTACTCACTGAAAATAGAGTCATTCCAGCTGCTATCCGAATCAACGGTTGAAAGTTTTGAATCTGGTGTTTTCAAATCCGGGGGCTACAATTGGTACGCCCATCTATGCATGCCTGCCTCCAGTCTTTGTATTGCTTATAGAATTAAAAATGAATGTATTATATTACATTTGTTAATTAATATTTATAAGTTTAATTTATTAATTATTTTTGTATATGGCAGGAAATTGGTTTTCTATCCCAATGGAAAAAAGAATGATGGTGGCAGAGACCACCTTTCCCTTTACCTGAAAATAGACGACAGCAATCCCCATTCTGATGGTACTTGGAATGTTAATGTGTACTACAAATTGTTTGTGTACGATCAGCTATCGAACCAGTACTTGGTGGTTCAGGATGCTAAAGCCCCAATGAGGCGCTTTGATAGGCGCAAGGGTGAATGGGGCTTCGGCAAATTTCTTGACCTTGCAACTTTTAATGAACCTTCAAATGGGTACCTTGTTGATGAAAGTTGTGTATTTGGTGCTGAGGTCTATGTTGTTAAACCAACTGGCTCTGAGGAAATTCTTTCCTTGGTTAGTGAACCTGATGATGGAACTTATCGTTTTACCATCCCAGCATTCGGTTCTGTAGGTGATACAGTTCAGCGCTCAGGTGAATTCACTGTTGGAGAAAGAAATTGGTAAGTATGCACCTACTTTTAATTTAATAAATGGTCACACAGATTCACCTACTGCCCACTGTTTGGACAAACCGTGAAGTTTGTATGACCATTCTTTAAAACAATAGGTCTCTGTGATGATATTGCCAAACCTTAAGGTGTCGTTGTTCATTTTTTTAATTAATTCTATTGGGTAAAATATAGGCAACTGGTGGTTTATCCGGCAGGATCTGGAGCTGATAGAGGCAACTATCTTACTGTTTCATTAAAGCTAGCTGATTATCAAAAAGTTACATCTAAGAAACCAGTTTATGCAGAATTTAAGTTCAAAATACCCAACCAATACAGCAGGAATAGAGCTGGCGCTGAACAAACAGGTGAGTACCCGCCCTTTAACGGCATCAACTCTTTACTAGCTTCATATGTATATGAAGCCTAGCTTATTACATAAACAAGAGCTGGCTAACGCATATTAATTATACATCGAACATTATTTTGTTGCAGTTAAGTATTTTTTCAACTCGGCAGCGGAAAAAGAGTCTTCCAAATTTTTGTCGAGGGATGATCTGTATGACACCACCAAGGGATACCTTCCAAGCAATGAAACCCTAGTTGTTGAAGTCCAGTTTCTTGTTGTTTCAGTGATTAAGGCCAACACTTAATTCATGCATCGTCATCATGCATGATTTGCTGTGATCGCTTTGGATGAGTTCGTGAGATTTCATAAAGGGTGTTGATGTTTTTATTGAGTACTTGTTAATGTTTTCCAATAAAACGCTTGTGTTGCTAGTCTATGCAAGATTGCGTTTGCTTCTGTTATTTTGTTTTGTTTCTTCACTATGCGTTTTGTTGAAAAGTGTGTTCATCAGGCAATGCCTGATTACAAATAAATTAAGATGAGAGTAATCATCTGCATGTGTTATAATAAAAATCTTTGTGTCACTTGTACTTCCTCTGTTATTTGAATGTATTTTCGTTTTAAGATGATTGATTATTTTGTGGCGCGTTCTTCAAACAGTTGGTAAATCTGTCATTAACGAAAATTAAATGCGCACTCTAATCTGAACAGCTTGACTTGTAATCTCAATTTTTGATCTCATGTTTCATGATAATGCATGGTTTCCTCTGATCGCTTTGGATGAGTTCATGAGACAGGGTATTGATGTTTTAATGAAGTATTTGTTGATTTCGAATAAAAAGCATGTATTCTGCTGATTTTGTTTTGTTTCTTGATTATACGCCTAGTTAAAAAATGTGTTCAGGCGAGGCCTAATCGATTGTAATTTAACAAAGATGCTAGTAATCATCTGTGTTATCAGATAAGTCTTCTGCTTCCTTTATTACTGTGCCATGCGAACAAAATATTTGTGTCGTTAAATCTGAATTATTATGCAGATTCCAATGAAAAAATTAATCCAGCATAAGCATCAGGGATCTACGATCATAGCTTATTGTTGCGGACCGCCCAATTCACTAGCCCAATTGCCCACAATTTCGGGCTAGAGAGCCAACACAAAGCCAAGAATGCTAGCTTGGCCCAATTCTGGAAGGTTCTAGGAAACTCTAGCACATGTGAACATGTACATATTCTAGAATGCTTTATACAATTCCAGCACATGTAAATAGCTAGGAAATTGTAGAATACTATAGAGTTTGGCAAAGTTAGGCCAAGTTAGGCCAAGTTTGGCAAAGCCTCCCCTATAAATATGGGATGGCATTAGGCATTTGTATCCAACAAGCTTTGTAAGCAATAAGCATTGTAATCTCTCTTTGTGCAATACAAGTTTCTTCTTTGGCTCAATTGCTTTCTTCTCTTGTTCGAGAAGCTCTAGCCTTACTTAGCAACATTCGGCAAAGTTGTTTTAGTACCGCACGGGTTAGCTGCGCAAAACACTCATCCCGTGACATTATGCCTACTAAGTTCTAAATTCATATATATATGTCTGAATGTCAATGTATATAAAAAAAAGTTTAAAAAACACATAAATCAAGTAATGCAACATCAAGAATTTCTTTCTGAACAAAATATAATATGTAATAAAATAAGTCTTTTACTCAAATTAAAATAATAAATTACTCTTTAATACTGAATTCCAAATATCCAAATACAAGAATAACTTATTTATCGTATAAAGAGTATTTAATGTAGTATATTATTTTAAGTTTTAGAATTTTGTTATTTTAGGACTTTCAATATTTGATATGTTAACTAGAATGAATTATGGTATGCACTTTACTCATTTATTTTTAGTATAATTGTGATTTAATTTCCTTCTAAGATAACTTGGCGAGTATGTTTACTGTATTATAAATAGGGAGGTCTTATTATCATTCACAATCTTTGATTAATAAAACCCTCTTTTTAACATTCCTTTTGGGATTATCAATCAAAATCTACTTTGTAGAGTCAATTGGACTAAAGCTTTATCTAATCGAGCTTAATGAATTATCAAAATCTCATTGAGTTGTTTGAATTAGAATCACATCTAATCACGCTTCAATTAGAGCGTAATCCATATTAGCTTGATCGGCTCTAGAATGATATCTAGTATTTTTTGCCCTATCAGTCCACTTCTGCTACCCTACTCCATCTACTAGTATTAGCAGTTGTGTGTTAGTCACGTAACTTTTATGGCTTCCCACATTCATCTCTATCGAATCCATCATCAAAAAAAAAATATATATCTTTTAAGAGGAAGTGATTGATGTAAGCATTATTTTAGGATTTTTAAAATTTGTCATTTTAGGTCTTTTGATTTTTTTTTATTTTAATTAGAGTCAGTTATGATCCTTTTATTTCTAATATAATTGTGATTTAGGAGGCTTGTTATTTTATCTGAAATCTGAATAGACCTGAATTAGTCTGAATTCTAAATAAAGTTGAATGTCTAAATCTAAATGACATGTTTTTTTTTGTCCGAATAGTTAAAATAAATATTAAGTTATTTGCTTTCTTAACTTAAAAATCTTAAAACTAATATTTTTACATTTATGCCCTTACAAATTATAATGTTAAACAAATAATAAACATTTTAAAGAATATAAATAAGGCAATAAATTATCATAACATAAATCATATTCAATCGAGTACAACTCTTTAATATTTTATATTAATACGTTAATCAATTTTATTATAGTTCGTAATGTTTTTATATGAAAAATATTCATAAAACATTATGAAGATAAATAACGCTAATTTGAACAAATTAAAAAGATAAAAATGATAATACTCTACCACTATATATTATCACAAGTTATATACGGATGGGTGGTAATGCTATTTATTAAATTTCAGTTAGCTAAGGATGAAAATTAATTAATTAGATAGGGATATTCTGAAAAATATCTTTTAATGATAGCATTCAAACTTTTTAGATTAGGTAAAAAGATAAAAAAATTTAGCTTAATAACTTAATTACTGAAAATCTTCATTAACTTGAAAAAAAACATACTTAATGACTTAACTGATTAAAATTAAGTCAATTAAGTTATTAAGTAAAAAAAAAAACCCTTACTTTCCCTTTTAAGGTAATTTAGGGAAATAGTTTTATCCTATTATAAAAAAGAGATCTTGTTATTGTTTCCATAACCATTGATTAATAAAAAACACTCTTTTAACATGTTACCAAAATCTGATTGAGTCATTTAGATTAGAACGAAATCTATTTATACCTCGATTAGAGCATAACTAGTCGCATTAACTTGGTTTGGTTCTAGAACGATATCTAATATTTATCTACCCTATCAATTCACTTCCGCTACCCCACTCCATCAGTATTTTAGTTATCTTAAAAGAGATTAATTTTGAAACATACTTAAAAAAAAAGTTAAAACTTAATTGATTCTTTTGTGATTAATCCTAAAATATTAGGGGTTTCAAATAACTTTTTAGTTAGGTCGAGCTGTAAATATGCCCCTAACTTTTTCCAGTTAACCTAGTTAGCTCCTACATAATTTTCTTTCTCATAGTTAGTTTTCATAGTAAGGTTGTAACAGCGTGACAAAGTTAATATTGTAATTTCTCCTTCTTCTTTATTTTCTATTAGTTTTGTTCTCATTTTTTTTTTGGTATTCTTTGCATGAATGGTCGAAGGTCACAATTACCTAATCTTGAGCGTATAGACTTTGAATTGGAAAAATCACTTTGCACACACAAACACGTTGCAATTAAAGGTAAAATTGAAATGGATTTGCAACAACCGGCACTACAAGAGAGGCCATTTAAGGATTACTTCAGTCCCTTAGCTAACTTGAGCACATGATGTATAAGACACTCAAATGTAGCTGCTAAGAGTTTTGAGTTAAAACCTAATGTGCTAAATTATCTCCCAACATTATATGGCCTAGAAAATGAAAACTCATATAATCATCTAATTGATTTTCATGTTGTTTGTCAAATTTTTAAATAGGAGAAATTTCAGATAATGATGTTAAACTTAGATTATTCTAATTTTCTTTAAAGAATGGAGCTCGTTCATAATTCAATACATTACCTGCTAATAGCATTACATCATGAGAACAAATGGTAACAAAATTTTTGAATAAATACTTCCCAATGCATAAAACTAATGTTATTCACAGGGAAATTTCAAAGTTTACCTAGAGAGAAGACGAGCAGTTTTTCGAAGTATAGGAGCGATTCAATGGGCTACTCTTGAAGTGTCGACATCATGGGTACGAGAAATGGCACCAATGGCAATTCATTTTGAGGGGATTATTGCCGCATGTGCAAGAATGACTAATGGCAACAAATAAAGGAGAGTTAACGTCAAAGAGTACATCAGGGATTTATGAATTTTTTTCCAACGACAAGTGGATAATTTCCAATAATAGAATTGATCACTCAGGAATATTAAAAGAATTACAGGAGTGAATGAGGTTTACATTGGCGAGTCAAGTTCAGAAATTAAAGAAGTCAAAGAGATAATTGAAGGTATTTCTCGATAAATAGCATCGTTAATGGCTGCTAAATCAACAGAGCCACATGACCATGACTCGTACCCAGATCAAGCCAATGCCATATGTGTAATTAAAAAGCCATCAAACTACAACCCTTACTCCAACACATATAATTCTAGATGGAGAGACCATCCCAATTTTTCATGGTCTCAAGGATTCCAACAAAATGGACTAGTAGCTTCAGCTCCACCAATGCAACTAATTCATCAAGTTCCTTAACCCTTACAACCACCATTTAGACCATACAATTAAAACTCAAACTACTTTCAACCCAGACCATGGGAGGATGCATTCCAGAATTTCAAGAATCTTACTCACTCCACAATCTAGCAACAAATTGCACTATTGATAAACTACGAAATGAGATGAGAGTAGGTTTCAACTCACAAACCCAATTAGTTTCAAACCTCAAAAGAAATGGTGGGATAGCTTGCCTCTTCAGTTCAAACCTTAGCAATGATTGTTGAGAAAGATAAATTCCCAAGTCAACCAGTGCCTAATTCTAAAGGAGTGCATGAAGCAAGTACCAATTCACCTCAGCAACATGGATAAGTCAAAGCCGTTATGACCTTGTGAAAATGAAAAGAAGTCGACAGTAAAGTGGAGATGTCGGTGACAAAAACAAATCAAATTTTACCTGTACATGCTAAGGACTCATCATTAGAGGCAAAAGAAAAAACCAACCCACAAGAATACGTTCCTAAAGCTTTATTTTCCTAGAGGTTAACTAAATCAAAGAAGGGAAAATCAACAGGTGAAATTTTTGAAATCTTTAAATAGGTAAGTGTTAACATCCGTTTGCTTGACGCTATAAAACAATTGCCATCTTATGTCAAGTTTCTTAAAGACAATTGTACTAAAAAGAGAAAAATTTATGTTCAAATAAGGCATTTTTAATAAAAAAAAACGTTAGCTCTATACTCCAATACAAAATTCCTCTAAAATACAAAGATCTAAACTCCCCCACTATCTCATGTAGTATAGAGAACCACACAATTGAGAATGCTTTGTTGGACTTAGGAGCTAGTGTAAATTTGTTGTCTTACTCAATATTTATGAAACTTGAATTGGGAGAATTACACCCAACTCCAGTGGTGTTACAACTTGTAGATCGGTCTATGAAAATACATCATGATATTGTGGAGGACGTCCTTATCTAGGTAGATAAGTTTTATTTTCTTATTGATTTTCATTGTAATTGACACTCAACTAGTCTAGGATTCAAGGAAGCACATCCCCATTATCCTAGGGCGACCTTTCTTGGTAACTGCCGATGCTTACATTCAATGCAAGCCTGGAAATATGCAGTTGTCTTTTGACAATATGACTATGGAGCTAAATATCTTCAACATTGCCGAATAACCACACAATGCAGAAGATGAAATTATTGATGTGGATTTTTTTAAAAGAATAGTTAATAATACTTTTCTTTCAAACCTTAGTGATGACCCTTTACAAATATGTTTAACTCACTTTGGTTTGGATTTTGATATTGACAGATTAGATGATGAGGTCAATGCCTTGCTTGATTCAGCATCATCCATGGACACTAATAAATGGAAGTCGAAAGCACTTTGCAGTAATCATTTCATCATCCCTAAATGACAAACAAAAGATAAGTTGTTGGAAGTTTTAAAAGAGCACAAATGAGCAATATGATAGACTAAATTCGACATAAAAGGTATAAAGCCAGTAGATTGCATTCATTACATTCATCTTGATGAAAATGCTAAACCTACCAGAGAAATACAACATCGATTGAACCCTAAAATGAAAGAAGTTATTAGAACTGATGTCCTTAAACTATTAGACGCATGTATCATTTATCCCATTTCTGATAATTAATGGGTCAGTCTTGTGCAAGTTGCCCTCAAAACGTCAGGAGTCACAGTAGTTACCAATGCTAAAAATGAATTGATACCCCCTAGAGTGACTTAAGGGTGGCACTTATGCATTGATTATAGAAAGTTGAATTTTGTCACACTTAAAGACCATTTTCCTTTACCATTTATCGATCAAATGCTTGATAGATTAGTAGGTCATGAATTTTATTGCTTTCTAGATGGCTACTCATAATATAATCAGATTCCCATAACACCAAAAGATCAAGAGAATACCATTGTCTCTTGCCCTTTTGACACTTTTGCATATATGAGGATAACATTTGAGCTCATGTGTGATGTATCTGATTATGCAGTAGGAGTAGTATTAGGACAAAAAATTGATCAAATTCCCTATGTCATTTACTATACTAGTATGACATTGAATGATGTATAGTTGAACTATTCAACCACTGAAAAAGAAATGCTAGCAATAATGTTTGCATTAGAGAAATTCCGATCTTATCTTAATGGTTATAAAGTAATTGTGTTCATAGATCATGCTGCTCTTAAATATTTTCTCAAAAAGAAAGACACAAAAGCTAGACTAATTCGTTGGGTGTTACTTTTGCTGGAATTTGACTTTGAAATCAAATATTAAAAAGGCATATAAAATGCTGTGGCAGACCATCTCTCTCATCTCAATTTTGACACAATTACATACCAATTTCCATTGAATGAATCATTTCTAGATGAACAATTGATAAGTGTGGAGGTATTACCATGGTATGCTAATATAGTTAACTATCTTGTTACATGTCAACTTCTAGAGCATTAGACTAAGTAGGATAAAGCCAAATTTTCTACGAAAACAAAGAATTTCTTTTGGGATGACCCTTATCTATTCAAGTATTGTGGAGATCAAATTGTCAGATGATGTGTCCCAGAAAGTAAATTTCGAAATATCCTTGCATTCTGCCATAAACAAGCTTGTGGAAGTTATTTCAAAGCTAAGAAAATAGCTACTAAAGTTTTCAAATGTGGTTTCTATTGGTCAACTGTATTTCAAGATACTTACACTTTTTGCTCTTCGTGTGATAGGTGTTAACGAATGGGGAGTGTTACATGAAGGAATATGATGCCACTAAACCCAATTTTAGTGGTTGAGATTTTTTATGTATGGGGTATCGACTTAATGGGGCCATTTCCCACTACTTTTGGCCATCAATACATATTCATTGTTGTTGACTACGTATCAAAATGGGTAGAAGTAATTTCATGTAGAACTAATTATCACAAGGTGATAATAGGATTTTTGAAAAGTAATATTGTTTCACGCTTTGGATTATTTCGAGCAATAATCAGTAATGGTAGTGCCTACGTTTGTAACAAATCATTTAAAACTCTTTTGACAAAGTATTCCATCACTCACAAAGTGGCGACCCCATATCATCCGCAAACTAGTGGGCAATTTGAGATCTCCAATCGAGAAATAAAGAACATATTAGAAAAGACAGTGAGACCAGATAGAAAACATTGTTTATTGAGACTCGATGATGCATTATGGGCATATATAACGACTTTCAGGACAACGATTGGGACGTCATCCTATAGGCTAGTGTATGGAAAAAATTTTCACCTACTTGTAGAACTCGAGCATCGTGCTTACTGAGCCATTAAGAAATTCAACTTTGGCATGTCATACGAAAATGCCAAGATCTACAAGCAGCGAATGAAAGTCTTTCATGACAAGTAAATTATGAGCAAATTATGAAAGTCTTTCATAACCGTTAAGTTTTCTTTTATCACTTTTAATCATGTGTGCCTCAACTAGACATATCATTTTGAACCTTCTTAGACGACTTCAACGTGTATAATCTCATCTTAGAGGCCGGATACAATTTTGTAAAACACATCATATTTGGGATCTACGACCACCAGAGTGAGTATCTCATATCGAGACTTTAGAAAGACAGCTCAGAGATATTGAGGCAGGTATTTACGACATCCAATTGGAACTTGAGGCAAATTTAATAAGAGGACAATTTTGAAATAATTTTCTTTGTGTGCTTTAGTTTGTAACCCTGGTTAAGTAGCGAATAACGGTACTCCGTGATAATCAAAGTCGATTACTTCAGTTTCCTATAATAACTGATATTATGAGATGAAGGTATGGACAAAAATGTGATTTTACCAAAGCTTCACAATCAATATCCTTCACTTCCTCAGCATGCCTTCCTCATAATTTATAAAGTTCGATCCGAACACATGCAATTGTTTATGAGGAATAACATCCTTACAGACATCCGTTCATTAATCGAGGCCAAATTTATTGCATACATGCCTGGTTGTGGTGAAGGAAATTACTCAAGAAAACAAAGAGCTCAAAAA
This sequence comes from Citrus trifoliata, assembly GCA_018350135.1. NCBI lineage: Eukaryota > Viridiplantae > Streptophyta > Magnoliopsida > Sapindales > Rutaceae > Citrus > Citrus trifoliata. The sequence continues at coordinate 174,628 of VKKW01000089.1, forward strand.
CTTTTTGTTGCTTGTCATAAGTGTGCCTGAATAAGATGCGATAAAAATCCACGTTCTTTAGGAATGATGTATGATAATAGGGAAAACAAGATTCAATTTATTAGGTATGACTTGAATGAGGAGTCATTGGATGATATCCTTTTGTCTCTTGAAATGCATCCCAGTGGATATGTACAAAGAGCAATTCTTTAGTTATGGCCATCATCCAAAAAGAGCGTGCACGATATAGTCTCGCGAATCTGACTATGAACGACCCTCTTTGCCAGTTTATAAAAAAACTGGATGGGAAGTCTATCCTTGACCCATGGAGGGCGTTCAAGCCGATTCTGGACGTAAAACCAGAGGAAGATGTGAGTCACATTCACAACTACCTGTAAATATCCTTTTATTTTATTATTGTTTTATTTTACTGTTGTTTTATCATTTGCATTATTGTCTTTAATAATTTTATCTTATCGTTGTTTGCTTTTTCTTTTTACTATTTCCTTTTTTACTCTTGAGCCATGTGTTTTACGTGTTAATTGACATAGACATGCTACCTCATACACAGTTGTGAACAATTATCACCAAGATCCTTAAATATGATTTTTTTAAGCACTCACAAATTGTTTTTGAGAAGTATCCCAATGGCAGCTACTCCCAATAAATAATTTAAGAATATTTGTGTGCTCTCTGGGTTTAACTATGGCAAATATAAAGAGTTCGTTAAGGCAGCCGTAGATCTTAGCTAAATCATACTGATGCTTTTATTTTCCTACCAAGAGATCTTCCAACTCTAGAGGCACTAGTCACATTAGCGTCTTGGGCCCATCTGAACATTCATCATAAACCCATCGATTTGTTAAATGTCAATAACTTTTATGTTGTCTTTATCGCATTTCTTAACCATGTAATAAAAAATTATTTCATTCATTCCACAGTGGAAAAAAAAATTATTTGAGCTCGTATTGCTAATGAGCTACTTGATCTGTTACAAGCTTATAAACTAGAGCCAGATCCTAGGACATTTGTGTTGGAGTGGTCAACTAATGATGGTAACAATAGCTGCGGTAAGAAGTGCAAATTAGATTTAACTCTCTGCTTGTAAATATTTTATTTTGTGTTGCAACATGTAGGTGATGCGTTTTAAACTTTACCTCTTCACTTTAAAACAATGAAGACAATGTTTCGTTCTGGTTAGGGGGAGGGAATAATTGACAATTGTGGAATGTCTTAATTATGGTGAAGTTTTTACTAATTTTTATTGTAGAGACTAACTGTGCCTAAATTTTTGAGTAGAAAATGGCTGACTATGGAGTATAGTGACTCTAGAAACGCATCTTCTTAAGTTAAAAAAAAAATTGTCCAAACATTTTCTTTTTCTTTGTTGTCTTATTATAAAGCTTCGACAGTCATTTTAAGAATGATATTTCTAACTTCTTCTTTTACCAATTATTTTTTCTACATCATTTTCACCTTTCTGCATGCATATTTTTCATGTTTAGAATAGATTTGGGGATAGAATGTCATTTAAAAAAATTATTTTATGTGACTTTTTAACATTGGATGACATAATGACTTTCAAATTTTAGTATTTGTATTATCTTTTATCTTGAGCCATGCTACACCATGTTTGCTACTCTACATGTTGATGTTAGAGACAAATATGAGTTGCTTGAAGGAATGCACATGTCACAATAAATTGCAAGTGAGTTTTTGATACAGCTTAGCAGTTTATTATTTTGTACATGATTTTTATATTTTCTTTGAGTCAACCCTTAAGAAAAGTGTGAAGGTAGATCTGAAGGTCCATCTAACTAGTAGATATAGAAGATTATTTACTGTCCTAAAAGACGATGGAAAAACCATCTTTGACCGGTCTGAGCCTTTTTAACCATTCCTTTTGTGAAATATTCATAGTTAACCCTTTGAGCCTTTTATATTAAAAAAAAATATTTTTCTTTATCAACTTATCATCTTGATCCACTCCAATTTAGAATATTACCCGATGTCTTACATGTTCCATCACTTATTCATGTTTGAGAAAAATGTAAATGATTATTTTGTTCAGTAAAGTTGTTCCATACAAAATAAATAAATAAATAAATTTAGTTCAAAAAAAGAAAAAAGAGAAAAAGGAAAAAATTGATAATAAATAAGCGAAATGTACCTTGTAATTACCAAAAGATCTCTACTTTTCTCAAACATATATTTTGTTTTTCCTATATCCTCTCCATTGTTAGCCGTGTCCCTAGTCTACGTTACGTCCTAATAAAAATTCTTCTTTATTTTAGGAAATTATAGTTTGAAGTAGAAGCTAGTTATATGGGCTAAAAAGATGTAGTGGTGCATAAAAAAAATGGATACATTGGTTTGACTAGCATTTTGATTGAACTTAAATTCGTATTATTTCTAAATTGTGGGCATATTTCTTTCATCTTAGTGAGAATGTATGATATTACTTCTTTATTATTTTCTCTCAATTTATCATTCATTGGAGTGACTCTTTTTTTAGGTTTAATTTCCTTGTGAGAGTGTCACTACTACCGATGAGATTTTGAGGTTTGACATGTCATTATTGAAAGGGAAAATATCCACCGTCCACCCGTTTTTTACACTTTTTAAAAAAATACACAATTCCTTCATTTTTTGGCTGAAATCCACCTAAAGTTACATTTTTTTTCACTTTTCCACTTCCGTTTGGAATCCGTTAAGAAAACTAACGGAAATTTAAAAAAATGACCATTTTACCCCCAAAACGAAAATTACAATTTCACCTTAAAAAATACAAAAAATAATCAGATTAAATCTAATAATTTTCCCCATCGGTCAATAAAGAAATTAATTTCACAACCATCAAATGCAAGTTTTTTTTAAAAAATATGTCGGTAATTAGAATGCTAAATTATAACAGTAGTATTAAAAATAGTCTAATCTCACAAACCATCAATTGAATTTAAGATAAGTAAAGTTTTATTATTTATTGAGTTATAATCTCTATTAGTTAAGATTTTTTTGTACTTCATTAACGTACCAATAATGATATTCATTATTAAATCTTATTATTTTTTGCATTTTTAGGATGAAATTATAATTTTCGTTTTGGGGGTAAAATGGTCATTTTTTTAAGTTCCCGTTAGTTTTCTTAACGGATTCCAAACAGAAGTGGAAAAGTGAAAAAAAATGTAACTTTAGGTGGATTTCAGCTAAAAAATGAAGGAATTGTGTATTTTTTAAAAAGGTGTAAAAAATAGGTGGACGGTATATATTTTCCCTTCTTGAAAATGGCTTGATTACTGTAGCTGTGACAAAGTCTACTAGATTAATTCAAGCGGATGGTCAATGTGGGGGTTATATTTATTTAGGTTGGAGATAATGTTTATACTTTTATTTGATTGCTATCATTAGTTTGATTGCATAAACATGACTGTTTAAAAAAAAATCATTTTGGGTTTGAATTTTGCTTTCACTTAATTTGCTAGAGACTAGCAACAAGCTGGTTAGGGGTGTCTTGAGTGTTAGAAAGTGTGTATTTATAAAGGAGAGAATCGTCATTTTACACTCCAAGTCTCTGTAACATCCCTACTTTTATGTATTTTCTTGGCTCTATAAATTCTTCAAATTTCTCTTCTACCTTATAACCTTAGAAGCGATAAGGGTCCTTAAGATGTTGTGCTCGGACCTTGTATTTAGGCATTGCTGGAGCAAGTTGAAGGTGCTTGCAAGAGAATGAAGGTGTAGTTGCTACAGGGAGTTGTAAGAGTGTTGGTTTGGTTTCTACAAGAGAAAGATAAAATAAAATTAGTTCCTTTTTGCACAATGAAATTCTTATTTATACATGTGGTAACAATTAATTTAGGAAGGAAATCAATTGGAATCAAATAAACTTAGAAATATGGATTTTAAATTTAAAACAATGCTAATTTGAAATGGATAGGGATTGTGAGGCAATAATTTAGGGATTGCAATCCCTTTAAATCGTGATCCGTATTAGCCACGACAGCTGTCAACATTTTGTAGCCTTAACGGTAAAAAGAAATTTCCCTTTGTGTGTCACTGTAATGGTAACCCGTATGCTACAATAATCTGCTTGCGTGCTGCAGCATGCTGTTGTAAAGTTCCTCATATTAGTGATAAGTGCCACTTGTTTGTCTTGTTAAGTGCAATGCTGCAGCTATCAGTATGGGAGTCTCATCTCCTCTGACTTCTGTTTTTTTTTTTAATATAGACATGAAAGGAAACTAATTATAGAATAAAGAAATTGATGGAAATTATAAAGAAAAATATGATAACTTAAGTCTAAAGAAAAAGAAGAATAAGTCAAGATAACTTCCCTAGTTGTTGGGTTTCCTCCCAATTAGCGCTTGATTTTCGGTCCTTCATTCTGATCTTCATTGATTTCTCAGAATGTTGGATCCTTGAGGAGCAAGTCCTTTTTTGATTGGTCTACAACAGAATCCATGTAGTGTTTTACTCTGTGGCCATTAACCTTGAATTCTTGTCTTGTTATTTCATCTAAAAGATCCACAACCCCATGAGGATGGATTCTAACTAGCTTGAAAGGTCTTGACCTCCTAGATTTCAATTTACTCGGGAATAACTTTAACCTTGAGTTATAGAAAAAAACTAATTGGCCTGGAATTAAACTCCTTTGCTGGAATACTTGTCATGCCAATACTTTGTTTTCTCCTTGTAGATCCTCGCATTTTCATAGGAGAACAACCTTAATTCATCAAGTTCACACAGTTGAAGCTTCCTCTGCTCTACTGCAGCATGTAAATCCAGGTTTAGTTGCTTTAATACCCAATATGCTTTATGTTCTAGCTCAAGGGTTAGGTGACAAGATTTTCCAAAGATGATTCTGTGTAGAGACATGTCAATTGGTGTCTCGTATGCTGTTCTGCAAGCCCATAAAGAGTCATGCAAATGCAATGACCAATAATTTTTTGTGGGGTTCACCAGTTTCTCTAAAATCTTTTTAATCTCCCTGTTGGACACTTCTACCTAACCATTGGATTGTGAGTGATATGTTGTAGCAATCTTATGTTTAATTTCATACTTAGCCAATGTTACAACAAAGATCATGTTACAAAAGTGAGTTCCTTTATCACTAATGATTGCTTTTGGAGTTCCAAATCGTGAGAAGATATTTTTCTGGACAAAATTCGCTATTGCCTTGGCATCATTTTTTGGGAGTGCTACAGCCTCCACCTATTTAGACACACAGTCTACAACAACTAGAATATATACATTCCCAAACGATTGTGAGAATGGGCCCATAAAGTCTACCCCCATACATCAAAGATATCCACCTCCAAAATGTTTGCTAATGACATTTCATGTCTTTGAGATATGTTTCCTGTTCATTGGCACTTGTCACAACATTTAGCAAACTCATAAGCATGCTTAAACATAGAGGGCCAGTAATAACCTGATTGTAGAACTTTGGCAGCTGTTCTGTGGCCTCTGAAATGTCCTCTATATGCTGCAGCATGGCATGAGTATAATATGTATGGGATTTCATCATCGGGTACACATCTCCAAATTATATGGTCTGAGCATAGCTTATATAAATATCGATCATCCCACCGATAACTTCTAACATCATGAAGAAAATTATTCTTTTAATGATAACTCAAATCAGGTGGTAATAACTCACTCACCAATTAATTAGCAAAGTCTGCATACTACGGGAGTCCAGCTTGCTGCACTATCTGTGCATGATATAACATTAATAGTTGCTCATTAGGGAATGTTTCAGCGATGTCTTGTTTGGTCAATGTGCCGGTATCCGCTTCGAGCCTTGAGAGATTATCTGCTACTTGATTTTCAGTTCCTTTCATATCTTGATCTTCAAATCAAACTCTTGTAGCAATAGAATCCATCTAATCAATTTTTATTGCTGCATGATCTATGTAAACTATCACTTTGGTGCCTACCAAGTAGGCTCTGAATTTATCAAAGGCAAACACTATTGCTAGTAACTCTTTTTCAGTAGTGGTGTAGTTGATCTGAGTAGTAGCAACAGTCGTACTAGCATAGTAAATGGAGTGAAAAATCTTATTTTTCTCTGTGCTACTATTACTCCAACAGAATGGTCACTAGCATCACCCATCAGTTTAAAAGGTAGACTCCAGCCTGGTGCTATAACAACTAGTGTTAGAGCTTTCTTTAACTCATTAAAGGCTTTGAAGCAATCTTCTTCAAAATTAAAAGGTCGATCATGTTCCAGAAGTATACATAAAGGTTTAGCTATTATGGAAAAATCTTGGATGAACCTTTTGTAGAACCCAGTATGTCCCAAGAAACTTCTAATCCCCTTGACTGAAACTGTCTTTCACCTTTATTTTTGCCTTGTCCACCTCTATCCCATTCTTGGACACTCTATGACCCAAAATATACATTCTTGTACCATAAAGTGGCATGTTTTCTAATTGAGTATCAGGTTGGTCTCCTTACACTTTTTAAGTACATCTTCTAAGTTATGTAAACAATCTTCATATGCTTATCAAAAGACTGAGAAATTATCCATGAAAACTTCCAATGGTTGCTCAACCATATCTGAAAAAATGGACATCATGCACCTCTGTAAGGTTACTGGAGCATTGCATAAACTAAATGGCATTCTTCTGAAGGCAAAGGTTCCATAAGAGCAGGTGAATAGGGTTTTCTCCTAGTCTTCTGGTGTTATAGCAATCTGGTTGTAGCCTGAATACCCATCTAAGAAGCAATAGTAATGTTTTACAACAAGTCTGTCTAACATATGGTCTATAAATGGCAGTGAGAAGTGATCCTTCCTTGTAGCTTTGTTAAGTTTCCTATAGTTCATGCATACTCTTCATCATTTTATTGTTCTTGTGGGATTAAGCTCATTCTTCTCATTTGTTATAACAATTACTTTATCTTTCTTTGCAACACATTATACTGAACTCACCCAAGAACTATCAGATATCGGGTATATGATCCTAGCATCAAGCCACTTGATGATCTTTTTTTTCACAACTTCCTTCACGATATGATTTAGTCTCCTCTGTTGCTCTACTGAGTTACTGCAACACTCATCTAGCATAATCTTGTGCATGCATATGGATGGGTTGATTCCTTTAATGTCTGCCATAATCCATCCCATTGCATTTTGGTATTTCACCAACACTTCTACCAAGCTCCTTTCTTGATCTGCATTTAAAGAAGATGAAATAATTATAAGAAGTATATTATTTTTGCCAAGATAAACATATTTCGAGTGTAAAGGTAAAAGTTTCAATTCTAAAATAGGAGGTGATTCAATAGATGAAACTGTTGGTTTTACTTCCCTATTTGAGAGATCTAGAGATTCAAAGTGTATGTTATGTTTGACAAGTTGGTTTTCTCTTAACCATGTTATATAAGTTGCTGCAGTATCCTCTTTTTCAAGTTCTTCAAAAGTAACAGCTCTGATTTCTTCTTTGCTGCAGCAGCTATCTATTCTTTCTGTCACAACAAAGTTCACAACACTCTGAAAAATACAGTCTTTAACTTTATCAGGACTTTTCATAGCTTCTAGCATATTGAAGGTGACTTGTTGGTCATTCACCCTCATGGTTAATTCTCATTTCTGCACATCTATTAGTACATTTCTTATTGCTAGGAAAAGTCTACTAAGTATAATTGGTACTCCCTTTTTTGCCACAAAATCTAATATAATAAACTCCACTGGAAAAAATAAAATTTTCTACCTTTACCAAGACATTTTCAATCTTTCCCTCAGGATATGCATGAGATCTATCAGCAAGTTGTAAAGTGACTGTTGTTGGTCTGCATTCAGCAACTCCTAATTGCTTGAATACAGATAAGGGCATGATATTGATGTTTGCTCCTAAGTCACAAAGTGTTTTACCATTGTACCTTGTTCCAATAGAACATAGTATTGTGAAGCTTCTTCGATCTTTCCGTTTTTGAAGAATTTTATTCTGGAGCATATGGCTGCATTCTTGGGTTAAAACAACAGTTTCAACTTCTCTCAGCCTTCTCTTTCTTGCCAAAATATCCTTAAAGAATTTCACGTAATTGGGCATTTGTTCTAAAGTTTCCACAAAGGGAATGTTGATATGCAATTGTTTCAATACTTCCAAGAATTTAGTAAACTGCTTATTGTTGTGCAAATTTTAATGTACTCGCAAGCGCACGAATCTATTGTAGAATAGACTAATGGTGACAAGTGTCGATCCCACAAGGAGGTGAATTTTAATTATATGTAGAATTAATTTTGTAAATGGGTGGTTGGATTTGTGGTGGAAGTGATTTAAATTATCCTAAAATTGGAATTGAAATTGCGAAATAAATTCAAAAATTGGAATTGAAATGGCGAGAATAAATTGAAGAGAAATCTATTGAAATGACGTACTTGGATATCTGGATCCGTATCAACATGCATTATGGGATAAATAATCCTTATTAATGCTAATTAAATCATGAGAGGGGGAATCCACACCTCATGAACCACACTCTAATCAATATGGTGCTAAGGGCTTATCGTGCCAAATAATAATAACCTTGTACTAGAGAGCCGGTGTAACCAAGGCAGTATCTAGACAAGATTATTATTATTTGTTGACGATAAGTCAAAACATTCACAAAAACTAGAGGGGAAGAGAAAATAAATTTACCAAATAAAGCCCATGACACATGTTGAGACTTCACCTTCAACCCAAGCTTGAAAGAAAATTAGCCACTCATAATTGAACTAGGGGCAAAATGAGAATTTATTAAAATACGTAGAAAATACAAGATAAAGAAGGAATTACAGAAAATGGATCCCAAAAATGGATCCAGAGATATCAAATTAGGGGGGAGAGGCCCCCTTTTTATAGATGCATAGAGTAAATCATGGCCATCGGATTAAAAACAGTTTGGACGCTCAGGATTGCGCCAAGTCATCAGTCAATAGTACGCGGTTTAACCACGTGGATGAACAGTAACATAGTTTGACCCGGGTTGAACAGTGACGCGGTTTGGTTGAAAATAATCTTATGTGATGCATATACCATACGCGAGATTTTTGATCCACTGATATGCTGCCACGTCACCATCAACAGTACATAAGAATTTTAGTCCAACAGGATCGTGACACCTCATCAGTCAATGCCACATCATCAGTCATCTATGTGAACAGTAACGTAGACAGTACCGTACACGTAAATAGTACCGTACATGTGAACAGTGCCATTTTTCCTTTTATGCTCCTCCTAAGGTTTTCGACCGTCCTGATTTCAAAAGTGATGTCCGTTTTGCCATCTGATCTCTCGTTTATTGTGAAATGACTATGATGCCCCTAAAATACATGAAATACTTAATTAAAATAAAACACACGGAATTAAATCAAAAGAAGGTTAAATTCATAAAAGTAAGGGTGTTAGTAAAACTTGCAGTGTAAAATGACAATTTTCTCCTTTATAAATATACATTTTCTAATACTCAACACACCCCCCAACCAGCTTATTGCTAGTCCCTATCAAATAAAGCAAAAAGAAAATTCAAATCCAAAATGATTTTTTTTTAGAAACACTCGTGTTTATTCAATCAGATTAATGATAGCAATAAAATAAAAGTATAAGTATTATCTCCAGTCTAAAGCAACATCACACCATATCAACTATCCATATGAATCAGTCCAGTAGACTTTGTTATAGCTACTTTCAAGAATGACATGTCAAATCCCAAATTCTCACTGGAAGTAGTGACACTCTCACAAAGAAATTAAACCCAATAAAAATAGTCACCCCAATTAATGGTACTTGAGAGAGAAAATAATAAAGAAGTGATATCACATGCTTTCACCAAGATGAAAGAAATATGCCCTCAGCTTAGAAATAATATGATCTCAAATCAAACAAAAATGCTAGTCAACCCAATTTATTTATCTCTTTTTATTATTATTATTATGCACCACTACATCTTTTTAGCCCATATAACTAGCTTCCACTTCAGACTATAGTTCACTAAAATCAAGAAGAACTTTTATTAGGACATAACGTAGGTTAGCGACATGGCTAACAAAGAAGGAAAATAAGGAAAACAAAGTGTATATTTGAGAAGAAATACAGAGAAATATTTTTTTTTTGAAGTTGCAAGGTGGATTTCACCTATTATTGATATTTTTATTCTTTTGAAACAACAACTTTTGTTTTTTTTTTTTTTACTTTTATTTGGCATAACTTCACTGAACAAAATAATTATTTACATTTTTCTCAAACATAAATAAGTGATGGAACTTATAAGATATCGGGTAATACTCCAAATCGGAGTGGGTCAAGATAATAAGTTTAATAAATAAAAGGTTTTTTTTTGTTTTTAAAAGGCTCAAAATGATTAACTATGGATATTTCACAAAAGAGATGGCTAGAAAGTCTCAAACGGATCAAAGATGGCATTTCCATCGTTTTTTAGTGCTCTAAATAATCATCCATATCTACTAGTTAGATGGGCCTCCAAATGTAGCAACACACATTTTTTTTTCTTTTTTTATTTTATAATTTTTTTTAAGGGTTAACTCAAAAGAATTTTAGAGATCGTGTGTAAAATAATAAACTGCTAAGCTGTATAAAGAATGGGTAAAAGGGTTATTCTCCAAGAAAAATAATAAGCTCAAAAACTCACTTGGTACTTATTATAACATGTTCATTCCTTCAAGCAACTCACATTTGTCTCCGACATCAACATGTAAAGTAGCAAACATAGCGTAACATCACTTAAGATCAAAGATAATACAAATACTAAAATTTGAAATTAATTATGTCATCCAATGTTAAAACAAATCACACAATTTTTTTTTTAAAACAACATTCTACCCCCCAACCTATTCTAAGCATGAAAGGAAAATATGCATGCAGAAATATGAAAATGATGCAGAAAAACTAATTAGAAAAGTTACACTTAAAATGATAGAAAAAGAAATGGTTTTTTTTTTAAAGGCTCAAAAGTTTGAAAATGTATATTTATAGAGGAGAAAGAAAAAAAATGAACATAAAAACTTAATAAGGAAAAAGAAAATGTCTGAATTTTTTTTACTTTTTTTATTTTTTATTATTATTTTTTTCAAACGATGAAGATGCGTTTCTAGAGTCACTATACTCCATATTCAGCCATCTTCAACACAAAACGTTAGCAACAATTAGTTTCTACAACAAAAAAACAGTAAAAACTTAACTAAGATTTCACAATTGTCGACTATTCCCTCTCCCCAACCAGAAAGAAACATTGTCCTCAATGTTTTAAAGGAAAGAAGTAGAATTTAGAAGACATCATCTGGGTGGTGCAACACAGAAGAAAATATTTACAGGCGGAGAGTTAAATCTAATTTGTACTTCTTACTGCGGCTACTGTTACCATCATTATTTGGTCGCTCCAACACAAAGGTCCAGAGGTTTGGCTTCAGTTTAGAAGCTTGTAACAGATCAAGTAGCTCATTAGCAGTGTGAGCACAAATAAACAGTTTTTTCGCATTAGAGGGAATGAAATAGTTTTTTATTGTATGGTTAAGAAATGCGATAAAGCCATCATAAAAGTTATTGACATTTAACAAACTGATGGGTTTCTGGTAAATGTGCAGATGGGCCCAAGATGCTAGTGTGATAAGTGCTTTTAGTGTTGCAAGATCTCCTGGAAGGAAAATAAAAGCATCAGCATGATTAAGCATGTCAGTTATTTTTTCTTGCATACCTGAGACGACTAATTATTCTCCAGTTGATGAGTCAGACGAACTGCCCAATGGTTTTAGGACTCTTGGGATGATGCCTAACACTTGACTTCCTCTGACAAAAGTTGCTTCTGAGACCATTTTTCATAACCCTCAGTTACCTCCTCCATACACCAAGTGTAATTTTCTCTCTGCTATGCTTCAACCATGATCTACGGCTGCTTCATCGAACTCTTTATGTTTGCCATAGTTAAATCCAGAAAGTACACAAATGTTCTTGAATTGTCTATTTGGAGTAGCTGTCATTGGGATACTTCTCAAAAAATAATTTGTGAGTGCTTGACAAAAAAAAATCACATTTAAGAGTCTTGGTGACAGTGGGTCACAGTTGTGTATGAGGTAACATGTCAGTGTCAAATAACGCGCAAAGCACGTGGCTCGCGAGTAAAAAAGGAAACAGTAAAATGGAAAAAGCAAACAGTAATAAAATTATTAAAGACAATAATGCACACAATAAAACAATAGTGAAATAAAATAAGAGTAAAGTAAAAGGATATTTACAGGTAGTTGCGATAGTGGCTCACATCTTCCTCTGGTTTTACCTCAAGAAACGACTTGAACGCCCTCTATGGATCAAGGATAGGCTTCCTATCCAGTTTTCTTATAAACTGGCAAACAGGGTCGTTTATAGTCAGATTCGCGAGACTATATCGTGCATGCTCTTTCTGGAATAATGACCATAACTGGAGAATCGCTCCTTGCACATATCCACTGGGATGCGTTTCAAGAGACAAAAGGATATCATCCAATGACTCCTTATTCAAGTCATCCCTAATGAATTGAATCTTATCTTCTCTGTTATCAGACACCATTCCTAAAGAACATGGGTTTTTATTGCATCTCATTCTAGCACACTTATGACAAGCAACAGAAATTCTTCGAGCTCGTCGTTTTCTTGCATAATTTCCTTTACCACAACCAGGCATGTATTCAATAAATTTTGGAGGTAACTCACTTGCCAATCGTACCTTAGCTTCGATTAACCAACGGATGTCAGCAGGTATGTTATTCCTCATGAGTAATCGCATTCGTTCGGATCAAGCTTTATAGATCGTAAGGAGGGCATTCTAAGGAAGTGAAGGGAATCGCTTGTGAAGCTTCGCTAAGATCTTGTTTCTGTCCATACCTTCGTCCTCTTATTGAATTTACAAAGAAAATTAAAATCGTCCTCTTATTGAATTTACCTCAAGCTCCAACTGGATGTCGTAAACACTTCTCTCAATGTCTCTGAGTTGGCTTTCTAGATTCTCAACATAGGTTACTAACTCTGGTGGTTGTAGAGCCCAAATGCATTGTGTTTTACAAAATTGAATCTGTCTTTTGAGATGATTTTTGACACGTTGAAGTGGTTTAAGAATGTTCAGGAGGAACGGTCTAAGTATGGTGCTCATGATTAAAAATGATAAGAGAAAACTTAATGGTAAAATAAACACACTTATGCAAAAACAATTTCAATTAGCAAAAGAATAATAAAAAGAAAGAAGGAAAAATCAAATCAATGAAAAGAAAAATCAAATCAACAAAAAGAAAAATCAAATCAAATCAACGAAGAGAAAAAAAATCAATTCAAATTTGGTGGGTCACTCAAATTTATTTTGGTATCTTCTCCATGTGGTTGGTACTCTAGATATGGCTTTAATTTTTTACCATTAACTTTAAACGTGACACCGTTTTTTGGGTCGTTAATTTCAATTGCCCCACGTGGAAAAACAGTATGAACAATAAATGGGCCAGACCAACGAGAGCGTAACTTACCTGGGAATAGGTGCAAGCGAGAATTGAATAAAAGCATTTTTTGACCTAGAGTGAAAGATTTTCTCATAATTTGCTTGTCGTGGAAGACTTTCATCCGCTGCTTGTAAATCTTGGCACTTTCGTATGCGTCATTGCGAATTTCTTCAAGTTCTGCCAGCTGTAATCTTCTTTCTCAGCTAGCTTGCTGCATGTCAAAGTTGAATTTGTTGATGGCCCAATACGCAAGATGCTCGAGTTCCACAGGTAGGTGGCAAGCTTTTCCATACACTAGCCTATATGGCGACATCCCAATCGGGGTCTTGAAAGCCATTCTATATGCCCATAATGCATCATCAAGTCTTAATGACCAATCTTTCTTGTCTGGTTTCACCGTCTTTTCTAATATGTGCTTTATTTCTTGATTGGAGATCTCAACTTGGCCACTGGTTTGCGGATGATACGGGGTCGCCACTTTGTGTGTGATTGAATACTTTGTCAAAAGAGCTTTAAATGCTTTGTTACAAAAGTAGGCATCACTATCATTGATTATCGCTCAAGGGAATCCAAAGCGCGAAACAATGTTGCTTTTCAAAAGTCCTATTACCAGCTTGTGATAATTGGTTCTGCATGGAATTGCTTCTACCCATTTCGATACGTAGTCAACAGCAACCAATATGTATTGATGGCCAAAAGAAGGGGGAAAAGGTCCCATGAAGTCGATCCCTCATACGTCAAAAATCTCAACCATTAAAATTGGATTTAGTGGCATCATGTTCCTTCGTGTAATGCCCCCCATTCGTTGACACCTATCACATGAAGAACATAAAGTGTAAGCATCTCGAAATATAGTTGGCCAATAGAAACCACATTGTAAAACTTTAGTCGCTGTTTTTTTAGCACTGAAATGGCCTCCACAAGCTTGTTCATGGGAGAATGAAAGGATATTCTGAATTTCACTTTCCGGGATACATCGTCTAACAATTTGATCTGCACAATACTTTAATAAATACGGGTCATCCCAAAAGAAATTCTTTATCTCTGCAAAGAATTTAGCCTTATCTTGTTTGGTCCAATGCTCTAGAAGTTTACCTGTAACAACATAATTAACTATATCAGCATACCAAAGTAATACTTCTACACTCATTAATTGTTCATCTGGAAATGACTCATTTAATATTAATGGCTCTGTAATTGTGTCAAAATGGAGACGAGAGAGATGGTCTACCATAACATTTTCTATGCCTTTTTTATCTTTGAATTCCAAGTCGAATTCCTGCAAGAGTAACACCCAACGAATTAGTCTAACTTTTGCATCTTTCTTTGTAAGAAGATATTTAAGAGCAGCATGATCTGTGAATATAATTATTTTACAACCAATGAGATAAGATCGAAATTTCTCTAATGCAAACACTACTGCTAGCATTTCTTTTTCAATAGTTGAATAGTTCAACTATGCATCATTCAATGTCATACTAGCATAGTAAATAACATGGGGAATTCGATCAACTCTTTATCCTAATACTGCTCCTACTGCATAATCAGATGCATCACACATGAGCTCAAATGGTAAGCTCCAGTTTGGGGGCTGAATGATAGGTGATGATGTCAACAAATGCTTTAATTTTTCAAACGCAATAAGACATGAATAATCAAAAGATAAAAGGTACATCCTTAGCAAGCAGATTGCATAAGGGTCTAGAAACTTTGCTAAAATCTTTAATGAAACGTCTATAAAAACCAGCATGCCCAAGGAAAGATCTTACTTCTCTGACTGTTTTAGGTGGAGGAATATTAGAAATGAGATCCACTTTTGCTTTGTCAACCTCAATACCTTTGCTTGAAATGATGTGACCGAGAACAATACCTTGTTTTACCATAAAATGACACTTTTCCCAATTTAAGACTAAATTCTTCTCGATACATCTCTGCAGAACTAGTGTTAGATGATGTAAACATTGATCAAACGAATAACCAAAGATAGAAAAGTCACCCATAAAGACTTCAAGAAATCGTTCAACCATATCAGAAAAAATGCTTAGCATGCATCGTTGAAATGTAGCAGGTGCATTGCATAATCCAAATGGCATTCTCCTATATGTAAAAGTGCCCAAAAGGCAAGTGAAAGTGGTTTTCTCTTGATCTTTTGGTGCTATGGGAATCTGATTATATCCTGAGTAGCCATCTAGAAAGCAATAAAATTCATGGCCTGCTAATCTATCAAGCATTTGATCAATAAATGGTAAAGAAAAATGGTCTTTATGTGTGACAGAATTCAATTTTCTATAATCAATGCACACATGCCATCCTGTAGTTACTCTAGTTAGTATCAATTCATTATCAGCATTCGTAACTACTGTGACTCCTGACTTCTTAGGGACAACTTGTACAAGACTGACCCATGAACTATCAGAAATGGGGTAAATGATACCTGTGTCTAAAGCTTAAGGACTTCAGTTCTAACAACTTATTTCATGTTAGGATTTAACCGACGTTGCATTTTCCTAGTAGATTTAGCATTTTCATCAAGGTGAATGTAATGCATGCAATCTACAGGGTTTATACCTTTTATGTCTGCTATGGTCCATCCTAATGCCCCTTTGTGCTCTTTTAAAAAATCCAACAACTTACCTTTTTGTTCTTCATTGAGGGATGATGAGATGATTACCGGCAGAGAACTTTCTTCTCCCAAAAATGGATATTCCAAAGTGTTGGGCAATGGTTTGAGCTCGAGTTTCGGTGGTGATTCTGATGAAGGGATGAGTTTCTTCTCTGATGGTGCTAGTTTAACTCTTGACTTCCATTTATTAGTGTCCATGGATGGTGATGAGTCAAGTAGAGCGTTGACCTCTTCGACCGATCTGTCAATATCAAAATCCAAACCAAAGTGAGTTAAACATGTTTGTAAAGAATCATCACTAAGGTTTGAAACAAAAGTATCATCAACTAGTGCTTCTATTAAATCCACATCAACAATTCCATCATTTGCGCTGTGAGGTTGTTTGGCAATGTTGAAAATGTTTAGCTCCATAGTCATATTGCCGAAGGACAACTGCATATTTCCGGTCCTGCATTGAATATGAGCATCCGCAGTTGCCAAGAAAGGTCGGCTTAGAATAATGGGGATGTGCTTCCTTGAGTCCTGTATTGGTTGAGTGTCAATTACAATGAAATCAACAGAAAAATAAAACTTGTCTACTTGGATAAGCACGTCCTCCACAATACCACGAGGTATTTTCGTGGACCGATCTGCAAGTTGTAACACCACTGGAGTTGGGTGTAATTCTCTCAATCTAAGTTTCACGAAAACAGAGTAAGGCAACAAATTTACACTAACTCCTAAATCCAACAAAGCATTCTCAATTGTGTGGTTACCTATACTACATGAGATAGTGGGGGATTCTGGGTCTTTGTATTTTAAATGAATTTTGTGTTGGAGTATAAAACGAACGTTTTCTGTTAAAAATGCCTTCTTTTGAACATGCATATTTCTCTTTTTAGTACAAACGTCTTTAAGAAACTTGGCATAAGATGAAACTTGTTTAATAGCATCAAGTAAAGGGATGTTAACATTTACCTGTTTGAAGATTTTAAGAATCTCACCTGTGGATTTTTCCTTTTTTCCTTTAGCTAATCTCTGAGGAAATGGAGCTTTGGGAACATATTCTCGTGGGTTGGTTTCTTCTTTCTCCTCCGGTAATGAGTCCTCAACATTCACAGGTACAATTTGATTTTCTTTTGTCATCGGCATTTCCACTTTGTTGTCGACTTCTTTTCCTTTTCGCAAGGTCATGACTGCTTTGACTTCTCTATGCTGCTGTGGTGAACTGGTACTTGCTTCATGTACTCCTTTAGGATTAGGCATTGGTTGGCTTGGAAACTTGCCTTTCTCAATAGTCATTGCCAAGGTCTGAACTGAAGAAGCAAGTTGTCCCACCATTTTCTCGAGGTTTGAAACTGATTGAGCTTGTGAGTTGAAGCCTGCTCTCAACTCATTTCGTAGTCCATCAATGGTATGATTCTATTGCTCAATCGTGGAGTAAGATTCTTGAGATTCTGGAATGAATCCTCCCATGGTCTTGGCTGAGTATAGTTTTGGTTCTGATTATATGGTGTAAATGGGGGCTGAGAGGCTTAAGGCACTTCAGGAATTTGTTGCATTAGTGGAGCTAGAGCTGCTAGTCCATTATGTTGGAATCCTTGAGACCATGAAAAATTGGGATGATCTCTCCATCTAGGGTTATATGTGTTGGAGTATGGGTTGTAATTTGATGGCTTTCTCATTACACCTATGACATTAGCTTGATCTGAGTATGAGTCATGGTCATGTGGTTCTGTTGATTTAGCAGTCGATAACGATACTATTTGTCGAGCAAGACCTTCAACCATCTCCTTGACTTCTTTGATTCCCGAAGTTGACTCGCCAATGTGAACCTCATTCACTCCCTTAATTCTTTTAGTGTTCCTGAGTGATCGACTCCGTTGTTGGGAATTATCCGCTTATCGCTGGAAGAATTCCCAAATCTCTTATGCACGTTTTGACATTAGCTCTCCTCCACTTGTTGCCATTAGCCATTCTTGCACATTCGGCAATAATCCTTCTAAAAAGTATTGGCATTGGTGCCATTTCTCGTACCCATGATGTGGACACTTCAAGAGTAGCCCATTGAATCGCTCCCATGTTTCGAAAAACCGCTCGTCCTCTCTCTGAGTAAACTCCAAGATTTCCTTGCGAATAGCATTGGTTTTATGCACTGGGAAATATTTATTCAAAAATTTCGTTACCATTTGTTCCCATAATGAAATGCTATTAGCAGGCAAAGTATTTAACCATGAACGAGCTCTATCCCTTAAAGAAAATGGGAATAGTCTGAGTTTAACATCATCATCTGAAAAATTCTCATATTTAAATATTTGACAAATGGCATGAAAATCATTCAAATGATTATATGGGTCCTCATTTTCTAGGCCATAAAATGTTGGTAGACAATTTAGCACATTAGGTTTTAGTTCAAAACTCCTAGCAGCTACATTTGGGTATCTTATACATGATTTGCTCAAATTAGCTAAGGGACTAAAATAGTCCTTAAATGGCCTCTCCTGCGGTGCTTGTAAATCCATTCCAAAATTATTTTTAACGTGCTTGTGTGTGCGAAGTGTTTTTTCTAATTTAAGATCTATAGGTTCAAGATTAGGAAATAATGACCTACGATCATGCATGCAAGGAACACAAAAATAAATGGAAATAAAACAAATAAAAATAAAGAAAATGAGAAATTACGATACTAACCTTATTACGCTGTTACAACCTTTCTATAAAAACACACTAAAACAAATTTGTGAAATTAACTAAAAATCAAATTAATAAGATAAATAAAAATTACAAAGAAAAATAACTTAAAAATTAAATTAAAAACGTCAAAATTGATTTCACAACTCAAAAATAAACTATCAATCCCCTAGAACGGCACCAAAAATTTCTTGTTAGTTATACTTTAATTGCTATAGTGTCAATGTGCAAGTGTACACAACAAGTAATAAAATTATGAGTATTTAATATCGTCTCCAGTGGGATTGATACTATCAGACGTACTATAGTAAATTCAACAACGCAATCTATGTTCTAAGTTAATTCAATACAACAAAAACTATCAAAGAACTTAGCAAAATAAAATCTCAATAAAAATGAAATTGCAATGAAAAGAGTTTGCATGTTAAACACAAAGCTTGAATCAATAAGAATGAAATAGTTGAGTGATTAAACTCTCTTAATGGTGTTGACTATTTTATTCATGTTAAATTTAGTTACTGCAGCATCTACTACAGCACTGGGCAGAATCCAGTTTTATATTTTTGATGTCTTATATCTTAATGCAACCTAACAATGACTAGTTGCTACGTCAACATAAGATATAACATTATACATTTAGGTTCTCTTTACCCTACAAGGTGAATCTCTATATTTAGTTCATAACTAATCTTTGATAAAGCATGGCGTTTTGAGGACTCAAATTAAACTCAATCCAGGAAACTCAATCGAATACCAAGTATTGCTCTGATATGTTCCACTAAGATAAACCATTTGTTGGCTCTTTCCTAACTTGTACTATTAAATGGGTGATCAGCCGAAATAATGACTTTGAAGAAATACTATCAAAGCGAAATGCTACAGCAAACATGAAATACTAGTTATGCAACCCAAGAGGGGGGTGAATTCGAATTCTAAAAATTATTCAATTTATAATTTAAAACTTAATGCAAATATGAAACAAATTCAAAGCAATAACAAATGAGTTAACCACAACAAAAAGGAGTAGAGGAAGAGAGATTCAAACACTGAGATTTTTACATGGTTCGGCCAACCTTGCCTACGTCCACGCCTCCAAGCTTTCCGAGCCTGAGGATTCCACTAAACAAGCCTCCAAGGCTTCAAATGATTACACTTGACTTCTAAGGTGTCAATAACCTTTACAACAAGAGATTATCCCAATCTCTTAACCCAAGTGTATCCCAACACTTACAATCACTCAAAGATAAAAGATTATAAACTTATTTTGCCTCTCAAAAAATTTAAGATTACAAAATAATGCCCAAGATGTGAATAAATGAAGCAAGAATGTATTTAAAGCTCAATGAAGATTGTTCTCTCAAGTATAAGCTCAGTAGTCGTGTTGTGATCAACCTTTGTTTGAATTTGAATGAGCTTATTTATAGCTGCAGCTAAAAACTAGCCGTTATAGACTGTCTGCACACTGTCGGATCATCCTTAACTAGATGTTGGATCGTCGTTTGACTGGTCAATATGACCGTTGGGCTAATTTTTCAAATTTTCGGATCGCCGTTAATGAGATGTCAGATCGCCATTTAGGTCCAGAGGCTACCCTTCAGTTCTGGTTGATGTCAGTGAGCCATTTATCAAACTTGTCAGTTCACCGTTTAGGTCCAAAGACTAATCTCTATTTCTGCTTGATATCGACGAGCCGTTTATTACAGATGTCGGATCGCCGTTTAGGTCCAGAGGTTAATCTCTATGTCTGCTTGATATCGGCGAGCCATTTATTGCATATGTCGGATGACCGTTTTCCATAAAAACTGATGCAGTGAGCTATTTTGCAAGATGACTATTTTGACTCCAAATCTTTATAGATATACTTTATGAAGCTTGTCAAAGATATATGAAAATTATGTTGAGCTCTTAAAAGATTAATCAAACTTAATCATGTTTGTTATCATCAAAATCAATAAGGAATTATTTAAGTTAACAATCTCCCCCTTTTTTATGATGACAAACTTTTCAAGAAAAATACTTGTGTAATTTTGCTCCCCCTAAATATGTACTCCCCCTAAATGAGATTTTGAAAGACTTGTTAACTCCTCTTAAAATAAAATTCATTTAACTTTTAATCTTAAACAAAAATTGAAACACGACAGAGTGATTTAAAATTTAAACACGACAGATTGATTTGATAAATAATTTATGCCCATACCATTTTGCCAAAACCAATTATGCCAATACCAATTATCTCCCCCTTCATCATAAAAACGAAATAGGCATGAGGAGTGACTTATGTTTGGAAAAATTTTGGTAGAATCTCCCCTGCAATATGAGTATATCCTCAAGAATACAGAGAGTGAAAAAGAAAAACACTTCCATATAAGTATGCCACCATATCAACCAACCTTCATACCAATAATTTCACACTTCCAGAATTAGCAAGATAATCAATATAATACCAAAACTAACTCAAGCGTAAATTAAGTGCATATGTCCAACATGAAATATCATAAGCATAACCACAAAACAAATAACACAAATAACACAAATAACATCATACGCATAAGGCAAATAATATGAAATGAGAAATGTCTGTGCGAAAGATCAGAGGGGCAGAAAAATCTAAGATGGGGGCTATGAAGACGAGCTGCCGGGGTCATATCCAAAGTAGCCGAGAATACGACGCTGGCCCGCAAGTAACTCAATCTGGTGATCTGAAATTTGCTCCCGAAAGGTTGCAAAATCATATCGAAGCTGCTGCTGCTGCTAAGACAGGGCATCCACTCTGTCGAGAAGCTGCTGGAAGCGATCCTCAGGAACAACTGATGCTACAGGAGGGATGGCAGTCTCGGTAGGCTCTTCATCTTGAGATGTAGCTACTGGTGGTGCTCCAGGTGCTGCTGCGCAGTGAGGAACACGCCGTCTAGCCCCAAGGTGGAAATCAGGTAACTCATCCTCGAAGTAGATGTCATTCAACATGCGATCATCCTCTGGTGCAAGCAATGTGTCTTCGTTCTTAGATGATGTGGTCTTTTCCCATTTTCCATGCTTCTTAAAGAATCCGATGGCAGAAATAATTTCTCGTCCTAGTGTACGAGTCTTGAGAAAAACAGGCTCGACGATAGGAACTCGAAAGTGTTTCAAGATCTTAGTAATGATGTTGCCATAAGGAAGGGATCGGTTGGAGACTTTAGGAGTGGACAGCATATGACATAGAATAGTGTAGGATAAGCTCACATGGCGTCTACGGATAAGAGAATCTAATAGACCAATATCAAGCCTAGTGACCTCATCATTGTGGCCCTGTCTAGGAGTGACCATGTGTTAGAGAATAATATGAAGTATTCGAACTTAAAAAGGGAGGAGTTGAGACCTAAATGACAAATAACAGATGTCATCGGAAAGATCCCGACAATGACAAATGTTCCGTACACCATCCACATGGCGAAATTCACTAAATGAGAGTTCTTTCCTAGCGATGTTTAGATCTAATCCTCCATAAGAGATACACAAAATACTACACAATACGGATTCATTAAAGGTAATGCGAATTCCTCCTACAGATGTATAAAGCTCGGCACGACGAGTAGAGGGGAATTCTATGTTATAATAAAAGACTCGAACTAGATTTTCATAAACTAGTTCTTCAATACTCAATGCTTGCTTCCGATAACTAAGCATTTGAGTAATAGAATGACCATAAATAGAGATATCCGAAAACTCCGAAATATTAAGAGAAAAAGAGGGAGTTACGGGTTTACCTATGAATTTTTCACGAAACCTCTGAGCAGAAGTGTCATCGAAGAAATGGAGACTTTCAAAGTCTTAAGAGGGAGACCTGGGGGGACTAGAACGTCGCGGAGCAGTGTGCTTGGTGCGAGCACGCCTTGGAGGTCGTTCCGCCATGGATGAATTGAGAGAAAAAATTTGTGGAAATGAAGTTTGAGCGATGAGAGAGTGATTGTGGGTGGTGTTAGTAATATGCCCTAAAGGCCAATCAAATGATGTTTGTTTGTTTAGGGAATTATTGTATTTGAATAGTATTTTGATATTTATAAAATGGCAAAGTTATCAATATTCATAAATTAATTTAATGAATATAGTCCAAGAAGTAAAATAGTTAAGGAACACATTCTCGATTTTGTCAAGAATATGAAACGTGCATCCTTTGTACTATACTTCTAAAATAGTTCCTAGTGGTGGATTTATGATTGGACATTATAAATTCCTATAAACACTAGTATGTGTTATGACTCCTTATGGTATGTGATACTAAAATGGATGGTGAGTTTCATATCATTGACATGAGATGTCAAGTCAAACACATAGGTACTTGTTGAGAGAACGAGTTTACTGAACTTGACTAAATATAGTAAGCCATATGGTTTTGAGTGTTAATGGCTTATTATACATTGTAATAGACACTATGTTTAGTAATGGTCTTTAGACCAGAGGCATAACAGATGTCTTATACATAGACATCTTTGATATGTGAAAGCATAATGATTGATTCCTAATCACGGAAGAGATCTAGCAATAGCTGTCATGGTTGGCTATATATGAAGACAAGTGTATGGCCAATATGGAATTCATCACTTTGTAATATACAAAAAGGATGTCCCTATGAGATAATATGAATTGGCATGAGAAATCCTTGGCCAATGTGAAATATATTTGAAGGAGTTCAAATCATATTTTCATGTCAAGTTCATTTAGATTTATTTTGAGATAAAACATAACTGCTTAACATAATAAACCATAAGCAGTACTTTTCTCTAGACATGGATGATAAAGAGACCAAGACATAGAGATACAATGGAATAGGTTCTATAGATCCAACAATTCTTGTTATTTGGATAGTTGTGATATACTGTTAGGTGTCACTCATGACTTGTAGAAACCTTAAGATCAATATTGGTAAAGCGTATTAGCAATGCATCTTAAGGTCATTAGAAAAGTTCTAATTGATGACTAAAGAGTTTAGCATCATTTAATGAATAAAGAGTTATCATTAAAATAGTTCTACTACCATATAACTAAGAACCTAAAAGGTCACACACTAAATAAAATGAAAAGGACTTACTAGAAAATGAGAAGTTAAATTTCCTAATTTTAGGAAAATCAATATTTATATTATAATTCATTGAGAATGAATATATATATAAATATATCTTAAATATGATTTAAGATAGAAATTTAGATGTTCCATAAATAGTTTAAGGAACAAAATAAATTTCGTAAATCCTCCATTAAACATTATGTAATATCGAGCACGTAACATGACCATTTTGGACATGTTTCGGTTCATATATGATTATAGACTTCTAGACCAATTTTAGATTTAGAATTTTGGGCTTTTATTGGATCTAATATGGATTAAGAGAAAGTATCAGAACATGTCACAAAATGAGCCCACATTTAACTATTTGATTTGATCAAAATGGGGTCAATTAATTAATTACGAAATTAATTAATTTAGCTATTTATTTATTTGATTAAATAATTTATTTAAGTGATAAGATCACTTTCAATAAATAATAGATAAGTGGGTGGGTCTAGCACATGATAATGTTTGGTGCCATTATTAGAGATAATGGTAGCTTTATTTGGTGGAATGAATCATTATGAACTAGCGTTCATGTTTCTTCATTATCTCTCTCATTTCTAAACGAAATTTCTAGATTCCAAATCGTATGAACTCCTAGAACATTTCTAAGTGTGGCTAATTAGAGGCATCACAATTGGGGTGCTTAAAGGATCTCAGATCATGGCAAAACAGAAGTTGTTCATGCAGAGCTCTATTTTCTAGACAATGTTCGTAGCTTGCTGTTTTCAGTCATTTTCTCCTACTTCACGAAGTCGTTTTCGAAACTGCAAGTGAGGTAATTAAACGTCAATCTTTCTTCTTGATTTTAATTTTTCAATGAAGTCGATCCGAGGTTTCTAGAGCTTCCGCCGTCCGTTTTAATTTTACTGCACAAAAGTTACGATTTTAGGAACCTCATGGACAAATGTTGTCCTTCAGGTGGAAATGTGATTGAAAAAAGGAAGAAATTTAGGTCAAATTAAGCAAAGAAGGTTCGGCTGGTTCTAGGGTTTCATGAAGAGATTTTTCAATAGTACAAGAAAAAGAAGGATTGGAATCGGTTAAAAGGTTCTAGTGATGATAAAAATGGTTTGTAATGCTTCAATTTGGTAAAAAAGGACAAGAAAAATGAAGGATTTGAGAGGGGAGAACCGGTACAGTCGCGAGTTAAAGTGAGAGAGAGAGAGAGAGAGAGAGAAATCAAAATTGAGAGGAAGACGAAAACTGTTCAGTTATCGCGAGATAACGGCGAGCCGTTATAGAGAAAACGGCGAGCCGATAGGGTTCAGAGAGTTCTCCAAAAATTAGCGTCATAACGACGAGCCGTTTATAGAGATAACGGCGAGCCGATAGGGTCCAGAGAGTTCTCCAAAAATTAGCATCATAACGGCGAGCCGATAGGGTCCAGGATACTTCCCATTGTTTCTGCCCTAAAACGGTTAGCCGTTTATTGAAGTAATCGGCAATCCGTTTTCTATAACTTATGATTTTTCACATTTAATTTGAAATTTGGCTACCTATTAATACATTTCAAGATCATTTTATTGATCCAAAATGATTTAAGTGCGAGTTCAATGCATAATTCATGAACATAAATATGTATTGCAACAATTAACTCATATATTTTCAAATATGCATACACACCACTTGTATATTACTATTGAGCATTCCATAGATATTAAAGCATCAAGTCATTGTTGAGTGTTAGAAAATGCATATTTATAAAGGAGAAAATTGTCATTTTACACTTCAAGTTTTACTAACACCCTTACTTTTATGTATTTAACCTTCTTGTGATTTAATTACGTGTGTTTTATTTTAATTAAATATTTTATGTATTTTAGGAGCATTATAGTCATTTTACAATAAACGAGAGATCAGACCGTAAAACGGACATCGCTTTTGAACTCAGGACGGTCGAAAACCTTATGAGGAGCATAAAAAGAAAAATGTACTATTCACATGTACGGTACTATTCACGTGTACGGTACTGTCTACGTTACTGTTTATGAAACTGTTCACATAGACGGATCGATGACGTGGCATTGACCAATGATGTGGCATTGACTGTTGAGGTGTCACGATTCTGTTGGACTAAAATTCTTATGTATTGTTGATGGTGACGTGGCAGCATATTAGTGGACGAAAAATCTCACGTACGGTACATGCATCACAAAGGATTATTTTCAACCAAACCGCATTACTGTTCAACCCGGGTCAAACTGTGTTACTGTTCATCCACGTGGTCAAACCGTGTACTGTTGACTGATGACATGGCGCAATCCTGAGCGTCCAAACTGTTTTTAATCCGATGGCCATGATTTACTCCATGTATCTTAAAAAGGGGGTCTCCTCCCCCCCCTAATTTGATATCTCTGAATCCATTTTTAGGATCCATTTTCTGTAATTCCTTCTCCATCTTGTATTTTCTTCGTATTTTAATAAATTCCCATTTTGCCCCTAGTTCAATTATGAGTAACTAATTTCCTTTCAAGCTTGGGTTGAAGGTGAAGTCTCAACATGTGTCATGGGCTTTATTTGGTAAATTTATTTTCTCTTCCCCTCTAGTTTTTGTGGATGTTTTGAGTTCTCGTCGATAAATAATAATAATCATGTCTAGATACCGCCTTGGTTACACCGGCTCTCTAGTACAAGGTTATTATTATTTGGAACGATAAGCCCTTAGCACCATATTGATTAGAGCGTGGTTCATGAGGTGTGGATTCCCCCCTCATGATTTAATTGGCATTAATAAGGACTATTTAGCCTATGATGCATGTTGATACGGATCCAGATACCCAAGTACGTCATTTCAATATATTTCTCTTTAATTTATTCTCGCCATTTCAATTCCAATTTTAGAATTTATTCTCACCATTTTAATTTAAGTTTTAGCATATTCTAAATCATTTCCACCACAAATCCAACCACCCATTTCCAAAATTAATTATACACACAATTAAAATCCACCTCCTCGTGGGATCGACACTCGTCACCATTAGTCTATACTACAATAGATTCGTGCGCTTGCGAGTACATTAAAATTTGCACAACAGTCATAAATCAACCAATGTTAATAGACTCAATAGCATGAGTAAAGATGTTAATGTGAAAATTTCATCATCCCAAGGTCATGCTGAATTTTTGAAAATTGTTCTTCGCAAAGAGGTTTTGTAAAAATATCGGCAAGTTGATTTTCCGTAGAAATAAACTTTAATGCAATATCTCTCTTTTGAACATGATCTCTCAAGAAATGATGTCTTATTTCTATATGCTTGGTTCGAGAGTGTTGAATGGGATTCTTTGAAAGATTTATAGCACTAATATTATCACACTTAATAGGAATTTGTTTTAGGTTTATACCATAGTCTCTAAGTGTTTGTTTTATTCAAAGGGCTTGTGCACAACAGCTTCATGCAACTATATATTTAGCCTCGGTAGTTGAAAGTGCAACAAAATTTTGTTTCTTACTAAACCATGAAACAAATGAGTGAGCTAAGTTATGGCAAGTTCCACTAGTGCTTTTTCTATCAACTTTATAACCAGCAAAATCCGCATCTGAAAAGCATGTTAGATCTATATGAATTCCTCTAGGATACCAAAGTCCAATATCTACGGTTCCACTCAAATAACGAAAAATTCTTTTAACAGCAAGCAAATGAGATTCCTTGGGACATGATTGAAATCTTGCACACAAAGATACACTAAACATGATATCGGGTCTACTTGCAGTCAAATAAAGTAAAGATCTGATCATACCTCGATACATTTTGATATCCACTTCTTTGCCCTTTTCATCTTTGTCAAGCTTGGTTGTTGTTCTCATTGGTGTATTTTTGGTCTTTGAGTCGTCAATGCCAAATTGTTTGAGTAGATTTCTTACATAATTGGCTTGATTTATGAATATTCCTTTCTCATTTTGTTTTATTTGCAGCCCAAGGAAGTACTTTAGCTCTCCCATCATACTCATTTCAAATTCATTGCTCATACAAGATGAAAACTCTTTGCACAACAATTCATTAGTAAAACCAAAAATAATATCATCAACATAAATTTGAACAAATATGTCTTTACTCTTATGTTTAACAAAGAGAGTGGTATCCGCTTTACCCATGGAGAAATCATTTTCTAACAGAAAATTTTTAAGTCTATCATACTATGCTCTAGGTGCTTGTTTTAATCCATACAAAGCTTTAAACAGCTTATACACATATTTGGAAATTTTTCATTTTCAAAACCAGGGGGTTGTTTTACATACACTTCTTCCACAATATAACCATTTAAGAAAGTACTTTTTACATCCATTTCAAATAAAATGAAATCTTTATGACAAGTAAAAGCCAACAAGATTCTAATTGATTCTAGTCTAGTTACGGGTGCAAAAGTTTCATCAAAATCAATTCCTTCTTCTTGGTTGTAACCTTGAGCCACTAATCTAGCTTTATTTCTTACAACCACACCGAATTCATCCATTTTATTTCTAAACACCCATTTAGTACCTATGACAGATTGATGTTCCAGTTTAGGAACTAATTCCCACACATTGTTCTTTCAAATTGATTTAACTCCTCTTGCATTGCCATAATCCAAGATTCATCATTTTCCGCATCCGTAAAGGATTTGGGTTCAATTTGAGAGATAAATGCATTATGCTCACAAGTATTCTTAAGAGATGATCTAGTTGTAACACCTCGTGAGGGATCTTCTAAAATTACATCTTTAGGATGAGAAGAGACATACCTCCAATCCTTTGGGAGTATTTGAGAAATACCTTCTTATTGCTCCAGCTCCGTATTTGTTTGTTCTTCTTATCTATCCTCTTGATTTTCTTGTGGTGCATTTTCTTGAATCTCTTTTGATGATTCTTCTTGTGAGTCTCCATCTGCATCATCATTAGCAACTCCTTTCTCCGCAGAGGAGGGGTTAGACTCATCAAATGTAACATGCATGGATTCTTCCACAACTAAAGTTCTTTTATTATAAACTCTATAAGTTTTGCTTGAGTTTGAATACCCAAGAAAGATGCCAACATCAGATTTTGGATCAAATTTACCAAGATTATCTTTTGTGTTTGAAATAAAACATTTGCACCCAAAAACTTTGAAATAACCAATGTTGGGTTTTCTATCTTTCCAAAGTTCATAGGGAGTTTTATTGAGATGAGATCTAATCAACTCCCGATTTAAAACATAGCAAGCGGTGTTGACGGCTTCGGCCCACAAATATTTAGGTAATGCATTTTCATTTAACATAATCCTAGCCATTTCTTGAATAAACCTATTCTTTCTCTCAACAACTCCATTTTGTTGTGGAGTCCTAGGTGATGAAAATTGATGCTCAATGCCAAGATTATTGTAAAAATTCTCAAATGCAACGATTTTCAAATTCTCCGCCATGATCACTCCTAATGCATATAATACCATGTCCTTTTTCATTTTGTAATTTCTTATAAAGTACTTTAAAAGCATCAAGAGCATCATCCTTATTAGCTAAGAATAGTACCCATGTATATCTAGAATAATCATCCACTATCACAAATGCATAATATTACCCATTTAGACTAGCATATCTAGATGGCCCAAATAGATCTATGTGAAGGAGTTCAAGTGGTTTTGAAGTAGAAATATGGTTTTTATTTTTGAAAGAAGTTTTGATCTGTTTACCAAATTGACAAGCTTCACAAATCCTATCCTTTTGAAAACCAATTTTCGGAAGACCTTTAACTAAATCATTTTTTGAAATTTTCAAAATCAAATCCATACTAGCATGTCCTAACCTTCTATGCCATAGCCAACTATCATCATGTAATGCGGAAAGACATTTATCAAGAGTAGATGCACATTCTATGTCAATGATATAAACGTTACCACATCTATTACCAACAAACAAGATTTTGCCATCACATGAGTTCGCAATAACATAACTAAATTTATCAAAGATAACTTTATAGCCTTTGTCACATAGTTGACTAATGCTAATTAAGTTGTGTTTCAAGTTCTTAACCAAACATACATTCTCAATTAGAGTTGAAGAGAATTTACCAACATTTCCAATTCCAAGAATTTTTCCTTTTGAGTTGTCTCCAAAAGATACGTCTCCACCATTTTTAATTTTGGTGAAGCTTGAGAACCATCCATAGTTTCTAGTCATGTGCCTTTAACAATCGCTGTCCAAGTACCATTTATTTTTCTTCTTCTTTAAGTCCTATAAAGAAAATCTCAAGTTTTAGGTACCCAAAGCTGTTTGGGTCCTTGAGAGTTAGCAATGGTTCATTTTGGAACCTAAATACATTTGACAGCATAATATGCATTCCTTTTCATAGGACATCTATACTTCATGTGACCATTTTGATTACAATAGTGACAGACAATTTTATGATCATTTGTGGAGGTAGCTTTAACAAAATAATTCTTATAATACTTTTGCTTCAAATTAGGCTTATATCCAAGTCCTCCTTTATCAAAAACACATTTTTGTGAGTTAAGCATATTATCCAACATCTTTTGCCCATTTGTAAATTTCAAAACAATTTCATTCAACTCATTGCTCTTTATCTCGAGCATTTCGTTTTTATTTTTCAGATCATCTATGTGTGATTCTAAATGCTCATGTGAGATACTAAGTTTCTCATTTGATAATGCAAGTTCATCATGCAATGTATTGTTCTCTACTTCTAGGCATGCAATTTTTGCATTTAAAGATTCATTTTCATTTTTAACTTTTGTCATTTCCTTTTTAAGACATACATTCTTTTTAGCAATCTTCATCAACTCATTATGCAATTCTTTAAAAGCGTCATACAATTCATCATAGGTGGGATCACTTATCTTATTAAGATTATCATCCTCACCTATTGCCATAAGCGCTAGGTTTGATACTTTTTGCAATCCTTCTTCATCACTTGAATCTTCCTCGCTATCATCCCATGTTGTAACCATGGCTTTCTTCTTGAGTTTGTTGATAAGAGGACACTCCGATCTTATATGGCCAGGCTTCTTGCACTCATAGCATGTGATCACCTCTTTCTTCTCCCTTTGGTTCTTGAAGTTTCTGAATTTTCTTCGCTCTTCAATTTTCTTGAAAAACTTTCTGAATCTCTTTGCTAGCATGGCTAACTCTTCATCATCAGGTTCACTACCTCCATCACTCTCATATTTTGAAGCTTTGAGAGCAATACTTTTCTTCTTCTCCTCATCTCCTTTTTCTGCTGCCAAGTCTTCTTCATATGAAATGAGAGAACCAATTAGATTATCAAGAGGTAAAGTATTTAAGTTTTTGGCCTCTTCAATGACAGTTCTTTTAGGTCTCTATTCTTTTGGAAGTGACCTAATGATTTTCTTAACTTTCTCATTATTTGAGAAGGTCTTCCCCAAGGCACTTAGAGTGTTCACTATGTCCGTGAATCTAGTATACATAGAATACATATTTTTATTTTGTTTCATTTGGAACAACTCATATTGACGAGTGTATCTACTGATTTTAGACTCTTTAACTTGATTTGTCCCTTCATAGACAACTTCAAGTTTATTCCATATTTCTTGTGCACTTTCACAACTAGATACTCTATGAAATTCTTTCTTATCAAGGGCACAAAACAAAGCATTCATAGCCTTGGAGTTTAGAGACATCTTTCTCTTTTCTAACTCACTCCATTGACTCGATGGTTTAGGAATATCATCTCCTTCTTCATCTTTAAACGTAGGCATGAAGGGACCATCACAAACAACTTCCCAAATTTCATAATCTAAGGCTTGCAAATAGATTCTCATTCTAGTTTTCCAATAAGCATAATCATTACTATAAAAAAATGGTGGTTTAGTTGTAGATTGCCCTTCTCTAAAGGTTGAGTCATTTAGGGTTGCTATGGATCTTTTACTCTTAGACGATTAAGTCCTAACAAGAGAACAAGGCTCTGATACCAAATGAAATACTAGTTATGCAACCCAAGAGGGGGGTGAATTGAAATTCTAAAAATTATTCAATTTATAATTTAAAAACTTAATGCAAATATTAAACAAATTCAAAGCAATAATAAATGAGGTAACCACAACAGAAAGGAGTAAAGGAAGAGAGATTCAAACACTGAGATTTTTACGTGGTTCAGCCAACCTTGCCTACGTCCACGCCTCCATGGTTTCCGAGCCTGAGGATTCCACTAAGCAAGCCTCCAAGGCTTCAAATGCTTACACTTGACTTCTAAGGTGTCAATAACCTTTACAACAAGAGATTATCCCAATCTCTTAACCCAAGTGTATCCCAACACTTACAATCACTCAAAGATAAAACATTATAAACTTATTTTACCTCTCACAAAATTTAAGATTACAAAATAATGCCCAAGATGTGAATAGATGAAACAAGAATGTATTTAAAGCTCAATGAAGATTGTTCTCTCAAGTATAAGCTTAGTAGACGTGTTGTGATCAACCTTTGTTTGAATTTGAATGAGATTATTTATAGCTGCAGCTAAAAACTAGCCGTTATAGACTGTCTGCACACTGTCGGATCGCCGTTAACTAGACATCGGATCGCTGTTTAACTGGCCAATCTGACCGATGGGCTGATATTTCAAATTTTCGGATCGCCGTTAACGAGATGTCGGATCGCCGTTTAGGTCCAGAGGCTACCCTTCAGTTTTGGTTGATGTCGGTGAGCCGTTTATCAAACTTGTCGGTTCGCCGTTTAGGTCCAGAGACTAATCTCTATTTCTGCTTGATATCGGCGAGCCATTTATTACAGATGTCAAATCACCGTTTAGGTCCAGCGGCTAATCTCTATTTCTGCTTGATATCGGCGAGCCGTTTATTACAGATGTCGGATCGTCGTTTAAGTCCAGAGGCTAATCTCTATGTCTGCTTGATATTGGTGAGCCGTTTATTGCATATGTCGGATCGTCATTTTCAATAAAAATTGTTGTAGTGAGCTATTTTGCAAGATGACTGTTTTGACTCCAAATCTTTATAGATATACTTTATGAAGCTTATCAAAGATAGATGAAAATTATGTTGAGCTCTTAAAAGATTAATCAAACTTAATCATGTTTGTTATCATCAAAATCAATAAGGAATTATTTAAGTTAACAAAACATACAACAACATCAATATTCAGTTAATTAACCATCAAGCTAGTTTAACATTCAACCGCAAATAAATTTAGCTCATAATTTATGAAATGTATTCAAACAACCAAGTTCTAGTCGTCAAATATATCTTCAATGATAAATGAATAACAAATAAACAAGAAAAGAGAAAGAAAGAACAGATTCCAATCGATTCCGTAAGTTCTTCTACTGGTGCAATCTTGAATTTTGATCGGGAAGTCTGTATCTTTGTTATCTCTTTTCTGTTTTTTATTTTGATTGACGGCCTCCCCCTTTCATGTACGCCTCCTTTTATAATCGCAAATTAGGGTAACTGAAAACTTTTAGGGCGCGTATCTTCAAATTAGGAAATTGTATATTGCAATATTCTGAATATCTTGCCCGAATTTTTCTGTCAATGCTCGAGAGTTGCTACAGAAATGGCTACAACATCTTTACTGTTCTAGACTTACTCCAATTCTTCTATAGCCACGCTCGTTTGTCCTTTATAAATCCATTGCAACAGCATCCTTTCTCATAAAATTCAGGTTTCAATTATCTATAACTAAGCACATGTTTTAGGCATACAATTATTCAAAATCACACAAACTTCATCAAAATTAAACTAAAATGAATGTAATGCAAACTAACATTAAAGTGCACTAAATCATATCAATTACTCTCTAAGTAGTCTTGATTTAAGCCTAAAAGTCTCATGACAACTCTCATTTCATAGAATTATCATTTAGTAAGAAACAAAATTCAGTTGCGCTCTCAACCACCAAGGCAGAATATTGTCGCAGGTAGTTGTTGTGCACAAGCCCTTTAGATGAAACAAACACTTAGAGAATATGGCATTAATCTTGAACAAATTCATATCAAGTGTGATAATACTAGTGCTATAAATCTTTCAAAGAATCTCATTCAACACTCTAAAACCAAGTATATAAATATCATGTTCAAAAGGGAGATATTGCATTAGAATTTATCTCTACGGAAAAATAACTTGCCGATATTTTTACAAAACCTCTTTGCGAAGAACAATTTTCAAAAATTCGCCATAAACTTGGGATGATGAAATTTTCACATTAATATCTCTAATAGTGTTTATTAAGTCTATTAAAATTGATTGATTGGCGATTTTTTATGTTTATGAAGTGTTTAAGCATGATATATGAGTGATGTGTTTGATTTATTAATTTTTTTAATGCTTCTATGTTTCATGATTGTATAAAATATATGCATGATGAATGAATTATATGTTTGAATTAATGATGTCTTGAATGTTTATAATTATGATTCATGCATTAAAATGGCTTCTGAAATGTTTTGGGATCACAAAATGGTCTCGAAATTACTCAAACTAAGCCAGAAAGCAAACTTTATGTAGAAGGGAAGAGATCATGAGGCTAGCTGCTTGGGCACTGTCCCAAACCCGAGAGCAAGCGGCTAGCTGCTTGATCACAAGTTTTTCTTATTTCGTCTTCCTCTTCATTTTTCTTCACATGTTTCTCTCTCTCTCCAAAATGTGAACAACTCTCCTCCATTTCTCTCTCAAATTTCTTCATCTTTCACTCATTCAAATCATCATTCATCCATTAATCCTTCAATTTTTACTCTCACAACATCATCATCTCTCTACAAAAATCCCAAAATCAAAACCTATCAAAACCAGTTTCTCTCTCTTCAAAATTAAGCTTTTTGTAACTCATTTTTTGTCCAATCAACATCATTTACAGCCTTTAATCATCTATGGGATCGATTTTATTGGTTCAAACACATCCATTTCACTTAAAATTTTAGAAATCTGAAATTGGGTATTTAAGCTTGTTCTTGTTTTCAACAATGGTGGGTGGGGAAAAATCCAATGGAAAATATGTGGCGAAGAAGTGCAAAGAAGATTATGGTGATAATCTGGAGTTTATATTGACCCATTTTCCACAACCACCTCTTCGGAAACGGTTTCGCGATAACTTTATGTCGAGGTCGATTATAACTCCTTATTTTGTCAATCTTCGTAATTTGGAGAATTTAAAAATTTGTGACAAATCTTTTAGTGATTTTCTTATTGTTATGGGCTGGAAAAATGTTTTATTTGTTAAAGAACGTTATTATGAAAATTTAGTTAAAGTGTTTTGTTCGAATATGGTTATTTCTTCAGAATTTTCAAATAGAATTTTTATAAGTGTTGGGAGAATTCGTATTGAATTTGATGTTGATTTTAAATCATATTCTTAGAACTCCTAATGAAGGGTTGGAACTTTATTCGACTAGAAGCAAAATAGATTATCTATGGTTTACACTTGAGGATGCTATTCAGAAAATTTGTAGACGTTCCGATTTGTCATATACGTTTTGTAAATCACCCTTGAAGTCTCAAGCCTTACCTCTTCAACTTAGAATCTTTGATTATGTTCTTCACCACATTATTACTACTTAGTATGGACATGGGGATGAAGTTAACCATTTAGATGTGGCCTTATTGGATTGCATTCGAGAGGGTAGGGTGCTCAATATTGGTTATATTATACTTCATCATATGCTTGACACTCCATGTATAGGCAAAAGATCCCTTCATTATGGCAGTATTATTACCCATATTCTCCAATATTTTCGGGTACCTATAACTGAACCAACCTTTTTGAATCTGAGGGAATTAGGAGACAAAGCTATAGCTAATTTGGGGTTTGTATGGAAGGAAGATCAATGGTGTAAAAATCAGAGATACAAAAAACAAGGGTACTGAACTTGCTCCTACAGATCACCAGTACTTTAATGATGTTCTTCCACCGAATAAGCTCCCTAATCTTAGTGCTCCATAACATTACATCCCCCGCCTTCAAAGGGTCATTCTCACTCTACTTCAGCCAACCCTGAGGATCCGATGCAGCAACTGTTGATGGAAGTGCATTGTCTTTCTAAGCAACAGAGCCAACTTCAATCCCAGTTTGAGGCATTTTAAATTTAGTCCATTTCAGAGCAACATCACCTCTTTGAGTAGCAGCAGCGCTTATTTAATCAACAACATCATCTTTCTGCTCAATAGCAGCAACTTCTTAATGGCCAGTAGCAACTTTTCGCTGCTTGTGGGTTTTCACCACCATCCTCTTCATCACATCCACCATCTCCATAGTGCTCTGTTTTCATTTCAATCATCTATCATTATGCACTACATCTTCACATGCATTATTACTTTGATTGTGAATTGAGGATGCTTGTTATTTAGTATTTGGATATTTTATGTTTGGTTGATGTTTTCTGGATTTTTGGAATATTATGACTCTTTGGATTATTTGTATGCTTAATTTTAATATATTTCTTGATTAATCCTTGAGATGTTATTTTTTGGTATGAGTATTGATTTTTAGTAATTTTGATGATGAAGGGGGAGAAGTCATGTATTTTGAATTCGGAGATAGGTAATACGTATTTGATCTTAAAGTCTTTGTGTATAGTTTTGAAGCTTTCAGGGGGAGCTTATAAATTGTTATAGACCATATATTCAGGGGGAGTTTTATTTTAAATTTGTTTTATATGTTGAATCATGTATGTAATGTATTAAGGGGGAGTATAAATGTCAAAATACATGTGATGTTTGTTATCATGAAAAAAAGGGAGATTGTTAGCCTAAAAGGGCCACACGTACTGTAATTTTGATGATAACAAACATGTGTCTTAAGTGATTTTGATAAATATTGTATTTCACATTTCACTAGTTATTGAAGGATAATATTTACAAGGAAGTGAATCATGTGAAATCAAGTTCAAGACACTCAACGGACAAAGGCGCGATCAAGAATAAAGTTTAGAGCTCAACGAAATCATTATTACAATAATTCTTGTATAGCCGCTACAATTTAATATATGAATTGTTTAGCATTTGAAAAGCTCAAGATTTTGTTTAATAAATAACTCAATTCACAAACGGCTAGCCGCTTGGTTGCTGGAATTTGCCAATAAAATTCAATTTAAACTTCAATTTTAAGACTCTTGCAAGCACTTGAGTGAAGAGATTGGGAGATACTCTCTTGGTTGTAAAGGTTTATTGTCATCTTGGAAGTCAATTGTAAAGAACTTGAAGCTTGGAAGGCTTGGATAGTGAAATCTTCGAGCTTTGTTGGCTTGGAGGTACGGACGTAGGCGGGGATTGCCGAACCACGTAAAAATTATTATGTTTGCTCTCTCTTCCCTTACTTTTTTTATTATTGTGCTTTATTGAATTTATTGTTTTTTATTTGATTAAGGCAATAGATTAAATTAGTGTGCAAATTGTTTTGCATAAGATTTAAAATCCCAATTCACCACCCTCTTGGGTTGCATAACTTGCATTTCATTATCTACCTTTCTAAGCACATCCTCCACAATACCAAAAGGGATTTTCATGGATCGATCTGCAAGCTGCAACACAACTAGAGCTGGGTATAATTCTCCCAGCCCAAGTTTCACAAAAATTGAGTTAGGAAAAAGATTCACACTAGCTCCTAAGTCCAAAAAAACATTCTCAAATATGTGGTTCCCAATATTATATGAGATATAGGGGAGCCTAGTTCTCTTAATTTTAGAAGAATTTTATGTCGAAGTATGCTACTAATATTTTCTGTTAAAAATGTCTTCTTTTGAATATGAATGCTTCTCTTTTTAGTGCAAAAGTCTTAAAGAAAATTGGCATAAGAGGGCACTTGTTTTACAGCGTCAAGCAAAGGAATATTAATGCGTACCTTCTTAAAGATTTCTATAATCTCACTTGTGGAGTTTTCCTTCTTTACTTTAACCAATCTTTGAGGGAATGGGACTTTAGAGACGTACTCTCATGGGCTACTTTCGTTTTTCTCATTTGGTGATGATTTTTCAGAGTCTAAGGTATACTTGAGTGGTCTTTTTCACCAATATCTCCACTGTTGACTTCTTTGCCTTTTCGCGAGGTCATGATGACTCTGACCTCTTTATACTATTGGGGTAAATTGCCACTAACTTCATGTACTCCTTTAGGATTGGGCACTGGTTAGCTTAGGAATTTGTCTTCTTAACAGTCATCGCTAAAGTTTGAATAGGAAAGTCAAACTGACCTACCATCATTTTGAAGTTCGAGATCGATTGGGCATGTGAATTGGTGCTAACCCTCATCTCATTTTGCAGCTCCCCAATAGTGTGATTTTGTTGTTCTATTCCGAAATGGGTCAAAGTTTTACAATGTTGAAGCGCCTCTTCCTATGGTTTAGTTTGTGAATAGTTCTGATTTTATTGTATTGTTTAAATGGTAAGTAAGAAATTTAGGGAGCTTGATGAACTAGTTGTACTAGTGCTGGTGGAGCTAGAGCTATTGTTTCATTCTATTGGAATCCGTGAGACCATGAAAAGTTAGAATGGTCTTTTCATCCAAAATTGTAAGTATTGGATTAAGGGTTGTAGTTCGATTGCTTTATCATTGCATTAATGGTATTGACTTGATATAGGTATGAATCATGGTTAAATTGATTGTAGGTATGTGACTTTGTTGATTTGGTAACTGTGAGTGTTGCTATTTGGCGAGAAAGTCCATCAATTATTGCTTTAACTTTCTTGATATCCAATTTTGATTCGGCAGTGTAGACTTCATCTACTCCCTTGGATTTACATTCCTGAATGATCAACTTCGTTGTAGGGAATTATCTGCTTATCACTAAAAGAAATCTCAAATTTCTGATACGCTTTTAATTGTTAACTCACCTTTACTTGCTGCCATTAGCCATTCTTGCACATCTAGCAATAGTACCTCCAATAAATATTGACATTTGTGTCATTTCTCATACTGATAATGTGGATACTTCAAGAGTAGCTCATTGAATCGCTTCTATACTTCGAAAAATTACTCGTTTTCTCTCTATGTAAACTCTAAAATTTCCCAGCAAATAACATTATTTTTATATACTGGGAAGTATTTATTTAAAAACTTAGTTACTATATGTTCCCACGATGTGATACTATTAGCAAGCAATGTGTTGAACGAAGAACGAGTTCTATTATTTACATAAAATTGAAATACTCTAAGCTTAACATCTTCGTCTGAAAATTTTTTATATTTAATCTCCTAACATGTTGTTTTTTTCTTTTAATAAACCATGACTAAGGAGGGAATTCATTTAAACAGTTTAACATGGATGAGATTATTCCTCTTTAGATTTGTTTTTGGCAGTTCAATTCCAGATATAATCAATGTACGAATTTACGTTTCCAATAGTCTATAAATTGTTGTCGACTTTTCTATACACATTCGTAATTGATTTTTCAATTGTTGTTGATTTGAAATACCGGAATGATATCTGAGAAATTGTTTTTATAAACAGTAGTGATTTAACAGCCCTTAAGACTCAAGATGATAAACCACTGTCCAGGAGACTCTAGCCAAGATCAAAACAAGTTGCAGAACAAACCAAGTTTAGATATCAAGACATCAACACAGATTCCAATTAGCCCTAGGTTTAAAATGAATATCACAAAGTATAACCTAACCAAGAAGCACTTTCACAAACACACAAGAAACAAAATCTTTACATGGTTCGATTGTGCATGAAATGCACTATCTACATCCACGGGAAAAGCCACAAAAGAAGATTTATTCATGAATCAAGAAGACAAATACAGAGCTTCTAAACAAGATATTACAAGCAATAAGAAGAACCTCTCTCACTCCTCAATCTCTCTTTAAAGCTCTCACTGAACCACTCGTCTTTCTCCTTCAACAACTAGTTTTATACTCCTGATGCTGAAACCCAGATTGCACAAAATCTAGGCATGTGTGTAACGACATTTAACAAACTAGATTCGTTCCTCACAAGCTAGCTCATGTGCTCCACTTAAGTTTCTCCAAAACGACAGAGGGCTGAGCCGTTTTGTCTTTAAAGTTAAATGACTCGTGACTACACGTGATAAGTGACTGAAACCATTTGATCCAAACGAAGCCGTTTTAGGGCTCTGAGTTTTCGATTCATTACATTCAAGCCTACATTT
Source organism: Citrus trifoliata (assembly GCA_018350135.1). Taxonomy (NCBI): domain Eukaryota; kingdom Viridiplantae; phylum Streptophyta; class Magnoliopsida; order Sapindales; family Rutaceae; genus Citrus; species Citrus trifoliata. The sequence continues at coordinate 214,499 of VKKW01000089.1, forward strand.
CTCCACCTTAAATCAAAACTCCTTTTCCTGCTTCCTCCTCCTTCTTCTTATCAACTTAGCGGCTGCTCAGACCAACTAAGTCTAAGCACATGTTGAACTTCACTGAAGGAACCGCTTTAGTCAGTATATCTGCTAGATTTTCATCTGTATGCACCTTGGTCATCTTCACATCTCCTTTAGATACTTCATTTCTGATGAAATGAAGTTTTATATCTATGAGTTTGGTTTTTTCATGGTGTGCATGGTTCTTGCACAAATGAAAGGCATTGGAACTGTAACAATCTATAGTCACATACTTCGGCCTCACTCCCAATTCACCAAACAACCCCTACTGCCATAAGGCTTCTTTTACAGCTTCTGCGGCAGCTATATACTCAGTTTCTGTGGTTGAGAGAGCAACCACATACTGCAAAGTTGCCTTCCAGTTAATGAGGCACCCTTCATACATAAACATGAAGCCTGTGAGTGACCTCCTCCTGTCCAAGTCTCCTGCATAATCTGAATCTACAAACCCCAACTGCCCATCACCTCCCCCTCTGGATCTTCCATATACTAAACCATGGCTTAAGGAACCATTTAAGTATCTCATGATCCATCTGACAACTCTCTAGTGTTCTCTCCCTGGTTGTGCCATATATCTGCTAACTACACTAATTGAGTAGGATAGGTCTAGTCGAGTAAGCAACATAGCATACATCAGGCAACCTACAACATTAGCATAAGGAACATTTTTCACATCAAGCTTTTCTTCATCAGTTTTTGGACATAACTGATTACTCAGCTTGAAGTGAGCTGATAGAGGAGTTAGTACAGGCTTGGAATCCAGCATCTTGTAGGTTTCAAGAACCTTAGTCAAATATCTCTCCTAACTGAGAAATATTTCCCCTTTTGTTTTGTTTCTTTTAATTTCTGCATCTAAAATCTTCTTGGTAGTCCCCGAGTCCTTCATATCAAATTCTAAGTTCAGCGTTACCTTCAACTTTTCTTTTTCTTTTCTCCATTTGCAAGCTATCAGCATGTCATCTACATATAGGAGGAGATAGATGTAGTGATCATCTTCCAGCAACTTGAAATACACACAGCAGTCATAGTTTCATCTCATGAATCCATTTGTTATCATGAACTCATCAAACCTGAGATACCACTGTCTTAGGGACTGTTTTAAACCATAAAGAGACTTTTTGAGCAAGCATACTGATAACTCTATGAAATGAAAGTTATCATGGCACTTTTAGACTTAAATCAATATTACTTAGAGGGTAAATGATGTGTTTTCATTGTATTTTTGTTACATTTTGCATAAATATTCATTTTAGTTTAGTCTTAATAAGTTTTGCTTAATTTAAAGTAATTCGTGCTTAAATTGTGTGCATAATTGTAGGTTTCCAGAAGCTTAGAATTCATTGAAGGAATGTTGAGGCAATAGGCTTGCAAAAATAAGGAAAAAGCATGACTACAAAAGAATTGAAACAAATCTGGAACAGTGCAGTTGCTGTAGCAACCATTGCTGTAGCCGTTGTTGTAGTAATCCTGGAACAATTTCGTGCGGGATACTTACAAAATTGCGATCTGCATCTCTGTTATCTAATATTTGTGTATAGACTAGAAGACCTAATGAAGATAAATTGAGTGTTATTCATTATTTATGAGAATGTCAAGTAGAGATAGTTATAAATGGAGGTTGAAATTCTGTCCCGACACTTAGACTTTGGTTGAGTTTTATGAGAATGTTGTAGCAGAGCCAGGAAAACCAAAAAAAGAGTAGAAAGTATCTCAAGTTTGGCGGAAAATTTTTGTTGAACTGTGTTTGTTATGAAATAAAATTTGCTCCAATGGCTTAAGTTGCTGAGTAACCAAGGTTGAGTATGTACCCCATATGCAGACTTGATGTTAGTAATATGCCATAAAGGCCAATCAAATGGTGTTTGTTTGTTTAGGGAATTATTGTATTTGAATAGCATTTTGATATTTATAAAATGGCAAAGTTATCAATATTCATAAATTAATTTAATGAATATAGTCCAAGAAGTAAAATAGTTAAGGAACACATTCTCGAGTGTGTCGAGAATATGAAACGTGCATCCTTTGTACTATACTTCTAAAATAGTTCCTAGTGGTGGATTTATGATTGGACATTATAAATTCCTATAAACACTAGTATGTGTTATGACTCCTTATAGTATCCTTATAGTATGTGATACTAAAATGGATGGTGAGTTTCATATCATTGACATGAGATGTCAAGTTAAACACATAGGTACTTGTTGAGAGAACAAGTTTACTGAACTTGACCAAATATAGTAAGCCATATGGTTTTGAGTATTAATGGCTTATTATACATTGTATTAGACACTATGTTTAGTAATGGTCTTTAGACCTGAGGCATAACAGATGTCTTATACATAGACATCTCTGATATGTGAAAGCATAATGATTGATTCCTAATCACGGAAGAGATCTAGTAATAGCTGTCATGGTTGGATATGTACGAAGACAAGTGTATGGCCAATATGGAATTCATCACTTTGTAATATACAAAAGGATGTCCCTATGAGATAATATGAATTGGCATGAGAAATCCTTGGCCAAGGTGAAATATATTTGAAGGCGTTCAAATTATATTTTCATGTCAAGTTCATTTAGATTTATTTTGAGATAAAGCATAACTGCTTAATATTATAAACCATAAGCCGTGCTTTTCTCTGGACATGGATGATGAAGGGACCAAGACATAGAGATACAATGGAATAGGTTCTATAGATCCAACAATTTTTGTTATTTGGATGGTTGTGATATACTGCTAGGTGTCACTCATGACTTGTAGAAACCTTAAGATCAATATTGATAAAGCGTATTACCAATGCATCTTAAGGTCATTAGAAAAGTTATAATTGGTGACTAAAGAGTTTAGCATCATTTAATGAATAAAGAGTTATCATTAATATAGTTCTACTACCTTATAACTAAGAACCTAAAAGGTCACACACTAAATAGAAATGAAAAGGAGTTACTAGAAAATGAGAAGTTAAATTTCCTAATTTTAGGAAAATCAATATTTATATTATAATTCATTGAGAATGAATATTTATAAATATATCTTAAATATGATTTAAGATAGAAATTTAGATGTTCCATAAATAGTTTAAGGAACAAAATAAATTTCGTAAATCCTCCATTAAACATTATGTAATATCGAGCACGTAAAATGACCATTTTGGACATGTTCCGGTTCATATATGATTATGCACTTCTAGACCAATTTTGGGTTTAGAATTTTGGGCTTTTATTGGATCTAATATGGATTAAGAGAAAGCATTAGAACATGTCACAAAATGAGCCCACATTTAACCATTTGATTTGATCAAAATGGGGTTAATTAATTAATTACGAAATTAATTAATTTAGCTATTTATATATTTGATTAAATAATTTATTTAAGTGATAAGATCACTTTCAATAAATAATAGCTAAGTGGGTGGGTCTAGCTCATGATAATGTTTGGTGCCATTATTAGAGATAATGGTGCTTTATTTGGTGGAATGAATCATTATGAACTAGCATTCATGTTTCTTCATTATCTCTCTCATTTCTAAACGAAATTTCGAGATTTCAAATCCTCTGAACTCCTAGAAAATTTCTAAGTGTGGACTAATTAGAGGCATCACAATTGGGGTGCTTAAAGGAACTCAGATCGTGGCAAAACAGAAGCTGTTCGTGCAGAGCTCTACTTTCTGGACAGTGTTCGTAGCTTGCTGTTTTCAGTCGTTTTCTCCTACCTCGCAAAGTCTTTTTCAAAATTTCAAGTGAGGTAATTAAACTTCAATCTTTCCTCTTCATTTTCGTTTTTGAATGAAGCCGATCTGAGGTTTCTAGAGCTTCCGCCGTTCGTTTTAATTTTACTGTGCAAAAGTTGTGATTTTAGGAACCTCATGGACAAATGTTGTCCTTCACTTGAGTCCAAAGGCAACAAGAGTTATGAGCAGTGTTGCAGTAATTATATATTGAAAAAAAGAAGCAAAAAAAAAAGTGATTAAGGAATGAAAAATAAAGAGGTCCGCTGCTTAGGCTACTGAGTAAACTAGTATGTTCATGAGCCCCATGTTCAGCCTTGAGTCAAAGGTGTCCAAAGGTATGACCTAGATATAACATCCTAGATGTGTTGCTGCAACAACTCTGACATGTACTTTGAGTGAGTAATTGGGTGTCGTCATTACAAGTGATATGCATTCTCATGAAAGCTCAATGTTGCATTGAAGGGTTTAACTGAAAAAAAAAATTATAGCACAGTTTGAATATAATTGTGAGTTCTACTCCCCCATATGTGAATATATTTGTGTTTTACCTTTGAATTATATAAGTTTGTGTAATGTTGTAGCACCTCTAGAATTTGATCAAAGTGGCACACACACACTTTGGACAAAATAATACCTAAGTCTAAAACTAAACTGCTAAGGCTATTTTGTGTGATTAAGAATGTGATCTGAGGGTGGAAGAATTCTTGCAAATTTGATGACAGAGCTAAGTTATTTGTTGCATGACTGTGTGATTGAAGTGTTAGCGTTGTTGTCATTACTTGAGGACAAGTAATAGTTTAAGATTAGTGGCGTGATAACTCTATGAAATGAGAGTTATCATGACACTTTTAGATTTAAATCAATATTACTTAGAGAGTAAATGATGTGTTTTCATTGCATTTTTGTTACATTTTGCATAAATATTCATTTTAGTTTAGTCCTAATAAGTTTTTCTTAATTTAAAGTAATTCATTCTTAAATTGTGTGCATAATTGTAGGTTTCCAAAAGCTTAGAATTCATAGAAGGAATGCTAATGTAATAGGTGTTGAGTGTTAGAAAATGTATATTTATAAAGGAGAAAATCATCATTTTACATTCCAAGTCTTACTAACAACCCTTAACTTTTATGCATTTTACTTTTTTGTAATTTAATTACATGTGTTTTATTTTAATTAAGTATTTTATGTATTTTAGGGGCATTATAGTCATTTCACAATAAAAGAGAGATCAGACAACGAAACGGACATCACTTTTGAACTCAGGACGATCGAAAACCTTAGGAGGAGCATAAAAGGAAAAATGGCACTATTCACATATACGGTACTATTCACGTGTACGGTACTGTCTACGTTACTGTTCACGACACTGTTCACATAGATGGATCGATGACGTTGCATTGACCGATGATGTGGCATTGACTGATGAGGTGTCACAATCCTGTTGGACTCAAATTCTTATGTACTGTTGATGGCGACGTGACAGCATATCAGTGGACGAAAAATCTCGCGTACGGTGCATGCATGACACAAGATTATTTTCAATCAAACCGCGTCATTGTTCACCCGGGTCAAACCGTGTTACTGTTCAAGCTTGGATTGAAGATGAAGTCTCAACATGTGTCATGGGCTTTATTTGGTAAATTTATTTTATTTTCCCCTCTAGTTTTTGTGGTTATTTTGACTTCTCGTCGACAAATAATAATAGTCTTGTCTAGTACCGCCCTAGTTTCACCGGCTCCCTAGTACAAGGTTATTATTATTTGGCACGATAAACCCTTAGCACCATATTGATTAAAGCGTGGTTCATGAGGTGTGGATTCCCCCCTCATGATTTAATTGGTATTAATACGGATTATTTAGCCCATGATGCATGTTGATACAGATCTAGATACCCAAGTACATCATTTCAATAGAATTCTCTTCAATTTATTCTCGTCATTTCAATTACAATTTTATAATTTATTCTCGCCATTTTAATTTATGTTTTAGCATAATCCAAATCATTTCCACCACAAATCCAACCACCCATTTACAAAATTAATTCTACAAACAATTAAAATCCACCTCCTCGTGACCATTATACTAAAATAGATTCGTGCGCTTGCGAGTACATTAAAATTTGCACAACAAGTTTTTGGCGTCGTTGCCGGGGAGGTAAGTAATTTTAATTCTTAGAATTAATTTTTGTAAATAATTTCTTTTAATTGTTTTCTTGTAATTTTTTTTTTATTAAAAAAACAAAAAGAAAAAAAAGTGAATCTACATTTAAAGGTTAGTATTTCTTTTCTTTTTCTCTTCCTTAAAATTTTGTAATTTAATTTTCAAGTTATTTTTATTTTTCTTTGTAATTTTTGTTTATCTTATTAATTTTTTTTAGTTAATTTATTTACGTATTTTTTTGTGTATTTTTATAGTAAGGTTGTAATAGCGCGATAAGGTTAGTATCGTAATTTCTCCTTCCTCTTTATTTTTATTTGTTTTGTTATCATCTTTATTTTTATTTTATTTGTTTTGCATGCATGGTCGTAGGTCATTATTACCTAATCTTGAACCTATAGACCTTGAACTTGAGAAAACACTTCGCACACACAAACAAGTTAAAAATAAAATGGATTTGCAACCACAGGAGAGGCCATTTAAGAACTATTTTAGTCCCTTACTTAATTTGAGCACATCATGCATAAGATACCCAAATGTAGCTGCTAGGAGCTTTGAGTTAAAATCTAGTGTGCTAAATTGTCTCCCCACATTTTATGGCCTAGAAAATGAGGATCCATATAATCATCTGAATGATTTTCATGCTATTTGTCAAACTTTTAAATACGAAAATTTTTTAGACGATGATGTTAAACTCAGATTATTCCCATTTTCTTTAAAGGATAGAGCTCGTTCATGGTTAAATACATTGCCTGCCAATAGCATTTCATCATGGGAACAAATCGTAACAAAATTTTTTAATAAATATTTCCCAGTGCATAAAACCAATGTTATTCCCAGGGAAATCTCGGAGTTTACGCAGAGAGAGGACGAGCAATTTTTCGAAACATGGGAGCGATTCAATGGGCTACTCTTGAAGTGTCCACATCATGGGTACAAGAAATGACACCAATGCCAATACTTTTTGGAGGGATTATTGCCAAACGTGCAAGAATGGCTAATGGCAACAAGTGGAGGAGAGCTAATGTCAAAAAGTGCATCAGAGATTTGGGAATTCTTCCAGCGACAAGCGGATAATTCCCAACAACGGAGTCGATCACTCAGGAATACTAGAAGAATAAAGGAAGTGAATGAGGTTCGCATTGGTGAATCAAGTTCATAAATCAAAGAAGTCAAGGAGATGGTTGAAGGTCTTGCTCGACAAATAGCATCGTTATCGACTGCTAAATCAACAGAACCACATGACCATGACTCATACTCAGATCAAGCCAATGCCATAGGTGTAATGAGAAAGCCATCAAATTACAACCCATACTCCAACACATATAACCCTAGATGGAGAGACCACCCCAATTTTTCATAGTCTCAAGGATTCCAACAGAATGGACCAGCAGCTCCAGCTCCACCAATGCAACAAATTCCTCACGTTCCTCAAGCCTCTCAACCCCCATTCAGACCATACAATCAGAACCAGAACTACACTCAACCCAGACCATGGGAAGATTCATTCCAGAATCTCAAGAATCTTACTCATTCCACGATTGAGCAACAAAACCGCACCATTGATGGACTACGAAATGAGTTGAGAGCAGGTTTTAACTCACAAGCCCAATCAGTTTCAAGCCTCGAGAAGATGGTGGGACAACTTGCTTCTTCAATTCAGACCTTGGCAATGACCGTTGAGAAAGGTAAGTTTCCAAGTCAACCAGTGCCTAATCCTAAAGGAGTACATGAAGCAAGTACCAGTTCACCACAGCAGCATGGAGAGGTCAAAGCAGTCATGACCTTACGAAAAGGAAAAGAAGTCGACAACAAAGTAGAGATGCCGATGACAAAAGAAAATCAAATTGTACCTGTGAATGTTGAGGACTCACCACCGGAGGAGAAAGAAGAAACCAACCCACGAAAATATGTTCCCAAAGCACTATTTCCTCAAAGGTTAGCTAAAGGCAAAAAGGGAAAATCCACAGGTGAGATTCTTGAAATCATCAAACAGGTAAGTGTTAACATCCCTTTGCTTGATGCTATTAAACATGTTCCATCTTATGCCAAGTTTCTCAAAGACCTTTGTACTAAAAAGAGAAATATGCATGTTTAAAAGAAGGCATTTTTAACAGAAAACGTTAGCTCTATACTCCAACATAAAATTCCTTTAAAATGCAAAGACCCAGACTCCCCAACTATCTCATGTAGTATAGAGAACCACACAATTGAGAATGCTTTGTTGGATTTAGGAGCTAGTGTAAATTTGTTGCCTTACTCTGTATTTGTGAAACTTGGACTGGGAGAATTACACCCAACTCCAGTGGCGTTACAACTCGCAGATCGATCCACGAAAATACCTCGTGGTATTATGGAGGACGTGCTTATCCAGGTAGACAAGTTTTATTTTCTTGTTGATTCCATTGTAATTGACATTCAACCAATACAGGATTCAAGGAAGCACATCCCCATTATCCTAGGCCGACCTTTCTTGGCAACTGCGGATGCTCACATTCAATGTAGAACTGGAAATATGCAGTTGTCTTTCGGCGATATGACTATGGAACTGAACATCTTCAACATTGCCAAACAACCTCACAGTGCAGATGATGAAATTGTTGATGTGGATTTAATAGAAACAATAGTTGATAATACTTTTCTTTCAAACCTCAGTGATGATCCTTTACAAACATGTTTAACTCACTTTGGTTTTGATTTTGATATTGACAGATCGGTCAATGAGGTCAACGCTCTACTTGACTCAGCACCATCCATGGACATTAATAAATGGAAGTCAAGAGTTGAACAACTAGCACCATCAGAGAAGAAACTCATCCCATCATCAGAATCACCACTGAAACTCGAGCTTAAATCATTGTCCAACACATTGGAATATTCGTTTTTGGGGAAAGAAAGTACTCTACCGGTAATCATCTTTTCATCCCTCAATGACGAACAAAAAGGTAAGTTGTTGGATGTTTTAAAAGAGCATAAAGGAGCATTAGGATGGACCATAGCAGACATAAAAAGTATAAACCCTGCAGATTGCATGCATTACATTCACCTTGATGAAAATGCTAAATCTACTAGAGAAATGCAACGTCGATTAAATCCTAACATGAAAAAAGTTGTTAGAACTAAAGTCCTTAAGCTATTAGACGCAGGTATCATTTACCCAATTTCTGATAGTTCATGGGTCAGTCCTGTACAAGTTGTCCCCAAAAAGTCAGGAGTCACAGTAGTTACCAATGCTGATAATGAATTGATACCAACTAGAGTGACTACAGGATGGCGTGTTTGCATTGATTATAGAAAGTTGAATTCTGTCACACGTAAAGACCATTTTCCTTTACCATTTATCGATCAAATGCTTGATAAATTAGCAGGTCATGAATTTTATTGCTTTCTAGATGGCTATTTACAATACAATTAGATCCCTATAGCACCAAAAGATCAAGAGAAAACCACTTTCACTTGCCCTTTTGGCACTTTTGCATATAGGAGAATGCCATTTGGATTATGTAATACACCTGCTACATTTCAATGATGCATGTTGAGCATTTTTTCTGATATGGTTGAACGATTCCTTGAAGTCTTTATGGATGATTTTTTTGTCTTTGGTGACTCGTTTGATCAATGTTTACATCATCTAACACTAGTTCTGCAGAGATGTATCGAGCAGAACTTAGTCTTAAATTGGGAGAAGTGCCATTTTATGGTAAAATAAAGTATTGTTCTCGGTCACATCATTTTGAGTAAAGGTATTGAGGTTGACAAAGCCAAGGTGGATCTCATTTCTAATCTTCCTCCACCCAAAACAGTCAAAGAAGTAAGATCTTTCCTTGGGCATGCTGGTTTTTATAGACGTTTCATTAAAGCTTTTAGCAAAGTTTCTAGACCCTTATGCAATCTACTTGCTAAGGATGTACCTTTTGTCTTTGATGATTCATGTCTTGTGTCGTTTGAAAAATTAAAGCATTTGTTGACATCATCACCCATCATTCAGCCCCCAAATTGGAGCTTACCATTTGAGCTCATAAGTGATGCATCTGATTATACAGTAGGAGCAGTATTAGGACAAAGAGTTGATCGAATTCCCTATGTTATTTACTATGCTAGCAGTAATGTTTGCATTGGAAAAATTTTGATCTTATCTCATTGGTTGTAAAATAATTATATTCACAGATCATGCTGCTCTTAAATATCTTCTCACAAAGAAAGATGCAAAAGTTAGACTAATTCGTTGGGTGTTACTTTTGCAGGAATTTGACTTAGAATTCAAAGATAAAAAGGGACAGAAAATGTTGTGGCGAACCATCTCTCTCGTCTACATTTTGACACAATTACAGAGCCATTACCATTGAATGAGTCATTTCCAGATGAACAATTAATGAATGTGGAAGTATTACATTGGTATGCTGATATAATTAATTATCTTGTTACAGGTAAACTTCCAGAGCATTGGACCAAGCAAGACAAGACTAAATTCTTTGCACAGATAAAGAATTTCTTTTGAGATGACCCGTATTTGTTCAAGTATTGTGCAGACCAAATTGTTAGACGATGTGTCCCAAAAAATGAAATTCAGAATATTCTTTCATTCTACCATGAACAAGCTTGTGGAGGCCATTTTAGTGCTAAGAAAACAGCGACTAAAGTTTTACAATGTGGTTTCTATTGGCCATCTATATTTCAAGACGCTTACACTTTCTGTTATTCATGTGATAGGTGTCAACGAATGGAGAGCATTACACGAAGGAACATGATGCCATTAAATTCAATTTTAGTGGTTGAGATTTTTGATGTATGGGGTATCGACTTAATGGGACCCTTTCCCCCTTCTTTTGGCCATCAATACATATTGGTTGCTGTTGATTACGTAACGAAATGGGTTAAAGCGATTCCATGTAAAAGCAATGATCATAAGGTGGTGATAGGATTTTTAAAAAGCAACATTGTTTCACGCTTTGGATTCCCTCGAGCAATAATCAGTGATGGTGGTGCCCACTTTTGTAACAAAGCATTCAAAGCTCTTTTGACAAAGTATTCAATCACACACAAAGTGGCGACTCCGTATCATCCGCAAACCAGTGGCCAAGTTGAGATATCCAATCGAGAAATAAAGCACATATTAGAAAAAACGGTGAGGCCAGACAGGAAAGATTGGTCATTACGACTTGATGATGCATTATGGGCATATAAAACGGCTGTCAAGACCCCGATTGGGATGTCACCCTACAGGCTAGTGTATGAAAAAGCTTGCCACCTACCTGTGGAACTCGAGCATCGTGCATATTGGGCCATCAAGAAATTCAACTTTGACATGCAGCAAGCCAGCTCAGAAAGAAGATTACAACTGGCAGAACTTGAGGAAATTCGCAATGATGCCTATGAAAATGCCAAGATTTACAAGCAACGAATGAAAGTCTTCCACGACAAGCACATTATGAGAAAATCTTTCACTCCAGATTAGAAAGTGCTTTTGTTTAATTCTCGTTTGCACCTATTCCCAGGTAAGTTACGCTCTCGTTGGTCTGGTCCTTTTATTGTTCATACTGTTTTTCCACATGGGGCAATTGAAATTAAGGACCCAAGGAACAGTGTCACGTTTAAAGTTAATGGTCAAAGATTAAAGCCATATCTAGAGTACTAACCACATGGAGAAGACACCGAAATAAATTTGAGTGACCCACCAGAGTTGAATTGATTTTTTTTCATTTCGTTGATTTGATTTTGTTTTCTTTCATTATATTATTCTTTTGCTAATTGAAATTATTTTTGCATAAGTGTGTTTGTTTAACTATTACGTTTTCTTTTATCATTTTTAAATCATGAGTACCTTACTTAGACCGTTCCTCCTGAACATTCTTAAACCACTTCAACGTGTCAAAACTCATCTCAAAAGGCAGATTCAATTTTATAAAACACAACGCATTTGGGCTCTACAACCACCAGAGTTAGTAGCCTATGTTGAGGGTTTAGAACGCCAACTTAGAGACATTGAGAGAAGTGTTTACAACATCCAGTTGGAGCTTGAGGTAAATTCAATAAGAGGATGATTTTAATTTTCTTTGTGTGTTTTAATTTGTTTTTCGGTTTGTGTGCTTTAGTTTGTTACCCCGGTGAAGTGGCGGATAACGGTACTCCGTGACAATCAAGTCGGTTACTTCAGTTTTCCCATAATAACTGATATTCTGAGGCGAAAGTATGGATAGAAACGAGATCTTAGCGAAGCTTCACAAGCGATTCCCTTCACTTTCTCAAAATGCCATCCTTACGATCTACAAAGCTCGGTCCGAACGCATGCGATTGCTCATGAGGAATAACATACCTGCTGATATCCGTTGGTTAATCGAGGCGAAAGTACGATTGGCAGGTGAGTTACCTCCAAAATTTATTGCATACATGCCTGGTTGTGGTAAAGGAAATTATGCAAGAAAACGACGAGCTCGAAGAATTTCTGTTGCTTATCATAAGTGTGCCAGAATGAGTTGAAATAGAAACCCATGTTCTTTAGGAATGGTGTCTGATAACAGGGAAGATAAGATTCAATTCATTAGGGATGGCTTGAATAAGGAGTCATTGGATGATATCCTTTTGTCTCTTGAAACGCATCCTAGTGGATATGTGCAAGGAGCGATTCTCCAGTTATGGCCATTATTCTAGAAAGAGCATGCACGATATAGTCTCGGGAATCTGACTATAAACGACCCTGTTTGCCAGTTTATAAGAAAACTGGATGGGAAGCCTATCCTCAATCCATAGAGGGCGTTCAAGCCGTTTCTAGACGTAAAACCAGAGGAAGATGTGAGCCACAGTCACAACTACCTGTAAATATCCTTTTACTTTATTGTTATTTTATTTCATTTCACTGTTGTTTTATTGTTTGCATTATTGTCTTTAATAATTTAATTACTGTTTGCTTTTTCCCTTTTACTGTTTTCTTTTTGACTCACGAGCCATGTGCTTTATGTATTATTTAAAATTGACATGCTACCTCATACACAGCTGTGACCTACTGTCACCAAGACTCTTAAATGTGATTTCTTTTTTTGGCAACCACTCACAAATTATTTTTTGAGAGGTATCCCAATGGCAGCTACTCCCAATAGACAATTCAAGAACATTTGTGTGCTTTCTGGATTTACCTATGGAAAACATAAAGAGTTCGTTGAGGCAGCCATAGATCTTGGTCGAAACATAGCAGCGAGAAAATTACACTTGGTGTATGGAGGAGGTAACCGAGGGTTATCAAAAATGGTCTCAGAAGCAGCTTTTATCAGAGGAAGTCAAGTGTTAGGCATCATCCCAAGAGTCCTAAAACCATTGGGCAGTTCGTCTGACTCATCAACTGGAGAATAGTTAGTCGTCTCAGGTATGCAAGAAAGAATAACTGAAATGCTTAATCATGCTGATGCTTTTATTTTCCTTCCAGGAGATCTTGCAACCCTAGAGGCACTTATCACACTAGCATCTTGGGCCCATCTGCACATCCACCAGAAACCCATCGGTTTATTAAATGTCAATAACTTTTATGATGGCTTTATCACATTTCTTAACCATGCAATAAAAAACTACTTCATTCCTTCCCATGCGAATAAATTTTTATTTGTGCTCACACTGCTAATGAGCTACTTGATCTGTTACAAGCTTATAGACCGGAGCCAAACCCCTGGACCTTTGTGTTGGAGCGACTAAATAATGATGGTAATAGTAGCAGCTGTAAGAAGTACAAATTAGATTTAACTCTCCGCTTGTAAATATTTTCTTCTGTGTTGCACCACCCAGGTGATGTCTTCTAAACTCTACTTCTTCCTTTCAAACATTGAGGACAATGTTTCGTTCTGGTTGGGGGGAGGGAATAGTCAACAATTGTGAAATTTTGGTTAAGTTTTTACTAATTTTTTGTTGTAGAAACTAACTGTTGCTAACTTTTTGTGTTGAAGATGGCTGAATATGGAGTGTAGTGACTCTAGAAATGCATCTTCATCGTTTAAAAAAAATTTTAAAAACTAAAAAAAAATTTCAGACATTTTTTTTTCTTTATTATGTTTTGATGTTTATTTTTCTTCTTCTTTTTAATTTCTCCTTATAAATATATATTTTCAAATTTTTGAGTCGAAGATGGCTGAATATGGGGTGTAGTGACTCTAGAAACGCATCTTCATAGTTAAAAAAAAAATCATTTTCGTTTTTTTTATCAATTTAAGTGTAACTTTTCTAATTAGTTTTTCTGCATCATTTTCACATTTTTGCATGCATATTTTCCTTTCATGCTTAGAATAGGTTGGGGGGTAGAATGTTGTTTAAAAAAAAAAAATTGTGTGAGTTATTTTAACATTGGATGACATGATTAATTTCAAATTTTAGTATTTGTATTATCTTTGGTCTTAAGTAATGTTACGCTATATTTGCTACTTTACATGTTGATGTCGGAGACAAATATGAGTGGTTTGAAGGAATGACCATGTCATAATAAGTACCAAGTGAGTTTTTTGAGCCTATCATTTTTCTTGGAGAGTAACCCTTTTGCCAATTCTTTATACAGCTTAACAGTTTATTTTAATTAAGTATTTTATGTATTTTAGGGGCATTATAGTCATTTCACAATAAAAGAGAGATCAGACGACGAAACGGACATCACTTTTGAACTCAGGACGATCGAAAACCTTAGGAGGAGTATAAAAGGAAAAATGGCACTATTCACATGTACGGTACTATTCACGTGTACGGTACTGTCTACGTTACTGTTCACGACACTGTTCACATAGACGGATCGATGACGTGGCATTGACCGATGATGTGGCATTGACTGATGAGGTGTCACAATCCTGTTGGACTAAAATTCTTATGTACTTTTGATCGCGACGTAGCATCATATCAGTGGACGAAAAATCTCGCGTACGGTGCATGCATCACACAAGATTATTTTCAACCAAACCGCGTCACTGTTCACCCAGGTCAAACCGTGTTACTGTTCATCCACATGGTCAAACCGCGTACTGTTGACTGATGACGTGGTGCAATCCTGAGCGTCCAAACTGTTTTTAATCCGATTGCCATGATTTACTCCATGTATCTATAAAAAAGGGGCCTCCCCCCTAATTTGATAGCTCTGAATCCATTTTTGGGATCCATTTTCTGTAATTCCTTCTCCATCTTATATTTTCTTCGTATTTTAATAAATTTCCATTTTGCCCTAGTTCAATTATGAGTAGCTAATTTCCTTTCAAGCTTGGGTTGAAGGTGAAGTCTCAACATGTGTCATGGACTTTATTTGGTAAATTTATTTTATTTTTCTCTCTAGTTTTTGTGGATGTTTTGACTTCTCGTCGACAAATAATAATAGTCTTGTCTAGTACTGCCCTGGTTTCACCGGCTCCCTAGTACAAGGTTATTATTATTTGGCACGATAAGCCCTTAGCACCATATTGATTAGAGCGTGGTTCATGAGGTGTGGATTCCCCCCTCATGATTTAATTGGCATTAATATGGATTATTTAGCCCATGATGCATGTTGATACAGATCCAGATACCCAAGTACGTCATTTCAATAGAATTCTCTTCAATTTATTCTCGCCATTTCAATTCCAATTTTATAATTTATTCTCGCCATTTTAATTTATGTTTTAGCATAATCCAAATCATTTCCACCACAAATCCAACCACCCATTTACAAATTAATTCTACAAACAATTAAAATCCACCTCCTCGTGGGATCGACACTCGTCACCATTGATCTATACTACAATAGATTTGTGCGCTTGCGAGTACATTAAAATTTGCACAACAATAGGCTTGCAAAAATAAGGAAAAAACATGACTACAAAAGAATTGAAACAAATCTGGAACAGCGCAGTTGCTGTAGCCGTTGTTGTAGCAACCATTGCTGTAGCAATCCTGGAACAATTCCGTGCAGGATACTTGCAGAATTGCGATCTGCAATTTCCTAATCAGACTTATGCGCTCCCTAAGCTTCCGTTTACCCTAATTTTCAGTTATAAAAGAAGCACACATCATAAGGAATAAGAGGGGGCTGTCACCCAAGGAGAAAAACACAAAGAAACAAAAGAAAAAAAAAAGATTCAAGAGAGAGATTGAAGGCTACACAAGAGGAAAAATTGCAGAGATTAATTGGGAGCTCAATCCTTCTTATCCTTCTCTTGTTTTTGTGTTTTCTATTTATTCATGGGGATGTGTTTCATGGCTGAAACTTTGTTATTTATTTTTTTTTTGCAAACCATGAACTAAATTTATTTTTGGTTGAGTAATACACAATCTTAATGGTTTATTGACTGAATATATGTGTTGCTGCATGTTTGCTGTAGCAATTTATTTTGATAGTATTTATTTTTAATCATTATTTTGGTTGATCACCCATTTAATGATACAAGTTAGGAAAGAGCCGCAAAAAAGTCTATCTTAGTGGAACATATCAGAGCAATACTTGATTTTATATTGAGTTTCCTAGATTGAGTTTAACTCATTCCAAAAGGGCCATGCTTAATCTAAAATTAATGATGAACTAGACATAGGGATTCACCTTGTAGGGTAAATAGAATCTAAGCGTGTAATGATATATCTTATGTTGGCATAACAATTGATCACTGTTAGATTGCATATAGATATAAGATATCCAACATGCGACGACTGAGGATACATAAGAATTCTGCCCAGTGCTGTAGCAAATACTGCAGCAACCGAGCCAACCATTAGAAAATAGTCAAGACCATTAGGAGAGTTTAATCACTCAACTACTATATATTCCCATTAGTTTTATCCTTGAGCTTGACGTGATAGTTTACTTTATAGCATTTATTTATTGCGTTTTTATTTTAATTAGTACACTAGTTTCATTAATTGTTTATTTTATTTTAGCACAAAATCTGCACTGTTAATATTGTTGTAGCAAATCTGATAACATCAATCCCTGTGGAGGCGATCTTGAATACTCATCACTTTATTACTTGTTGTGTACACTTGCACATTGACACTAATAGCATTAGTATTTTTACACCAACACATACATGTCTAGGTTTCATGGAGTCCACGTACCCCTCAGGTTAAGTCATAAAGATTTCTTCTTGGAGTCTTCCATGAAGAAATGCAGTCTTGACATCGAGTTGATCAAGTTCCATGTCTTATACTGCAGTCAGAGCTAGAATCACTCTTATGGAGGCATGCTTGACAACTGGTGAAAATACCTCCTTGAAATCAACCCCTTCCTTTTATGTATACCATTTAGCCACCAGCTTGGCTTTGAATCTCTTTAGTTCATCTCCTGTCAAACCATCTTTTAGCTTAAAGATCCATTTGCAATCTACAACCCTCCTCTTATCAGGTTTTTTAACCAATTCCTAGGTGTTATTTTTATAGAGAGACATAATTTCTTCATCCATGGCTTGCTGCCACTCCTTGCTGAACTTGCTTGGGACTGCTTCTTTGTAGGCCTTTGGTTCATCTTCATTATTCTGATATGTAGCTACTAGAGCATATGAGATAAGATCAGCATATCTATACCTTCTGGTCTGTTTGATTTGTCTCTTGGCTCTATCTCTAGTTAGTTGGTAGCCTTGTTCATGTTCCTGAGACTCTTGTTCTTGTTGAGAAATTTCTTAATCACTTGAACTGTCAGTGACTCCACCTGAATCTGCAGCTTCCAGTGAGTCATCAAACTTAGGGAACTCCACCTCAAGCTGTTGCTTTATAACAGTCTCAGTACCTTCCTCAGTTTGTTGTTGAGCTGACTTCTGATTTAGTAATTCTCTTTCATTAAAGGTTACATCCCTGCTTATGATGAATCTAGGTGGACTTAAGTCTGTACACCAGATCTTATAGCCCTTTACCCTCTCTAGATATCCTATGAAGAAATATTTCAACGCCCTAGGAGCTAGCTTTCCTTGGCTTGTATAGGCATAAACTGGACAGCCAAATGCTCTCAGGTTTCTATAGTTTATTGGTTGACCAGTCTACTTCTCATAAGGTGTTTTGAAATCAATTGCTGTTGAGGGACTTAGGTTAACCAGATGACAAGCAGTTAAAAGTATTTATGCCCATAAAGTCTTTAGAAGTTTGGATTGAACTAGCCTACTCCTTACCCTTTCCATGAGTGTCCCGTTCATTCTTTCAGGTAACCCATTTTTCTGAGGTGTTAACCTCACTGTTTTATGTCTAATTGTTCCCTCTTTTGCACAAAAGCTATCAAACCTTTGATTATAGAATTCAAAGCGATTGTCTGTTTTGATCTTTTTAACCTTATTTCTGCATTGATTTTCAACCAAGTTTTTCCGTTCTAAGAACTTCTCAAAAACTTGATCTTTGCTCTTGAGAATATAAACCCACACCCTCCTAGAGTAGTCATCTATAATAGACAAGAAGTAGCTGTTACCACCTAGAGATACTTGTTGAGCAGGTCCCCACAAGTTAGAATGAACATATTCCAGCTTGTCCTTAGACTTGTGAACTGACCTATTAAAACTAGCTCAAGTTGTCTTCCCTAAGACACAACTCTAACAGAATTCCATATTACCAACTTATCACCTTCTAGTAAACCTTGCTTATCTGACTTTTTAAGCCCTCTCACCCCAATGTGCCCCAACCTCAGATGCCATAGCCTGACTTTGTCAATATTGGCATTGACTGACACCCCTGCTTCACCAGTAACTACTTCCCCATCTAAGAAAAACACTACATTCTTCTTTAAACCCTTCATGATGGTTTCAGTGCCCTTAATTCTCATCATTTCACCAGATTCAATCTTAACACTATATCCCATTTGGTCAAGCATCCATAAAAAAATCAGATTTCTCTTCAAATCAGGTACAAACCTCACCTGTTTTAGCTCCCTTATGGATCCATCATGGAGTTTAAGTCTTATATTTCTAATACCTATGATCTTATACATAGCATTATTATCATCATTACCCTACCCCCATCAAAGTCATGATACTCAGTTAAGTAATTTTTATAAGGGCACATATGGAAAGTACAACTAGAGTCAAGTACGCTTTTACCTCTGTCTCTGCTCTCTGTTGCTACACAAACACTAGCAGATATATATCTTTCTTCTTTTACAATAACTGCATCACCATCCTTACCCTTTTTCTGAAACTTCTTTTCTGGGCAATCCTTCTTGAAATGCCCCTCTATATGACATAGGAAACATCTCAGATTCTTTTATTTTTCTTTATTCTTTCCTTGCTTCTTTTTCTTCCCTTCTGGTCTTGCTTTTACAGTTAACCCCTCACCAAAGCCATTTCCAAGGCTTTCTTGCTTCCCTTGCAATTCTTTAGTGCTAAGAGCTGACTTTACTTCATCCAGAGACAATGTCTGCCTTCCATACATCAAGGCATCAACAAAATGCTTGTAATACTTGGGCAAAGAACTTATCAGAAGCAAAGCTTTGTCCTCATCACTTAATGATGCATCTATGGTTTCAAGAATGTCATACACTTTGTTGAATTCATCAAGATGTTCATCAAGGGATGAGCCTTCTAGAGTTTTCAACGTTAACATTCTCTTCTTGATATATAATCTATTGGCAAGGGACTTTTTCATGTAAATGCTCTCTAGTTTTGCCCATAGGTCAGTAATAGTGGGTTCTTTGGCCACTTTCCTTATCACAGAATCTACAAGACTCAAGATGATAGTTCCCTTGACCTTCTTATCTATCTTTGCGATCTGTTCTGGAGTTTTTGATGTAGAGATATATTTCCCCTCCTTCTTGGATACTGGTAGCAGGGCATCTCCAAAACCTTGAGTTATTAACATTGCCTCCATCTTAACCTTCCACATGTTGAAATCATTTTTCCCATTGAACTTCTCGAGATCTATCTTGGTGGATGCCATACTTGGATCTTAGGCTTCAAGACCTCAACTTTGATACCACGTGTAGTGATTTAACAGCCCTTAAGACTCAAGATGATAAACCATTGCCCAAGAGACTCTAGCCAAGATCAAAACAAGTTGCAGAACAAACCAAGTTTAGTTATCAAGACACCAACACAGATTCCAATTAGCCCTAGGTCTAAGATGAATATTACAGAGTATAACCTAATCAAGAAGCGCTTTCACAAACACACAAGAAACAAAATCTTTACGTGGTTTGATAATCTACATCCACAGGAAAAGCCACAGAAAAAGATTTATTGATGAATCAAGAAGACAAATATAGAGCTTCTAAACAAGAGATTACAAGCAACAAGAAGAACCTCTCTCACTCCTCAATCTCTCTCTAAAGCTCTCACTGAACCACTCATCTTTCTCTTTCAACAGTCAGTTTTATACTCCTGATGCTGAAACCCATATTGCACAGAATCTGGCCACGTGTGTAACGACATTTAGCAAACTAGATTTGTTTCTCACAAGCTAGCTCACGTGCTCCACTTAAGTTTCTCCAAAACGACAGAGGGTTGAGCCCTTTTGTCTTTAAACTTAAATGACTCGTGACTGCACGTGACAAGTGGCTGAAACCATTTGATCCAAACGAAACTGTTTTAGGGCTCTGAATTTTCGATTCATTGCACTCAAGCCCACATAAACAATATACAATAATGGATAATTTTATTCTTATTATTTCAAATTGCTCAAAGAATGCAATACATAAAATTAAGAAATCAATCATCATAAACCGTGGATTTATCTTCCAAAGATGTAACTCATAATTGCTATGATTTCTCACCATATATACTTGTCATAATGTTATAATGGCAATGATTCTTGCCATATAAGCGTTATAATGACTTTTATATCAGCCATATTTGTGAATTCTTATCAATGTTCTAGGTTGAATCCACCTCCTTTCCCTGGACTAACGATGATATATAGAAGTAGTAGTTGAGATGCGAATTCTTGCGAGGACTTTGTTTGATTCTGTATTTGGAAATGTCAATAATAAATGACAATTGATCTTTTGTTTTGGGCTCATTAATTTTAGTTTGATCGATAAAATTCTTTATTCCTTGATAATAGATCTATCGAATCTAAAGTAGGCCATTTTACTCAGTACTATTACCTGATATATTAATTGACTTTACTATCTTTGACGCTCTATTAATTGACTTAAATACAATTTATTATTTAGAGTCTTTAACATACTTTGTAAGCCAGACTTGACCCGATTGTCTTTCTTAAATGGTTTTTGTTAGTTGAGTCTTTGTTTTTTATTGAAATTAATGAACTACCAAACATCAAAGGCTTCAAAAATGCCGAGCTTAACTTCTGTTTGCATTTTTTTTCACTAAAGTCATTTGTCAATTTTATTTAACTATTGGCAACACAGTAAACATTAGGATGAAATCAAATTAATTCTATGATTCTTAGTTTAGCCATTCAAAAGACCATGTTAATCTTTTTTCACATGCTATCATTACTAAATTATTACATACAAGAAGATCCGTAGTTTCATTACTAATTTATCCTGGCCTTGATCGAACCTTGACTTTCTCAAACAATCACACTAACTAAACCTTGATTGAACCCTGCACCAACATATTGCTAACCAACTTTAATGTTAAACAAAATTATTATCTCCGCAGACTAGATAATGTTTTCTCTTTTTGTCCTTTATAAGTTTTCCTCATTTCTCCGAGGTTTGCTTTAAAATAAAAAATTGGGGGAGATCCTTTGAAATAAACAAAAAAAAATTCAGGCGTGAAATTAAAAAAGATTTTAAACAAAAATCTTAGCAGTAACTTTAGTCGGGTGCGGAGCTAATTAATGAAATTTTAAGGGATAAATTTCATAAAGCTAAACTTTTAGGTGTTAAAATTGAAAAAAAATATATTTATTATTGAGTTAAAATATGATGCCAAGAGGGGGCTAGGCCCTAGTAGTGTTCAAAAAACTTTATTTAACTGGCCAACTGACCTTAAATCCATAGGGAGGTAGAGGGTTAAAAAAACTAATTAAGACTTTGTCCACCTTTTTACATTTTTAAAAAATTGGGTCTTATGCGATGCGTCCTTTCAAACACAAAAAATAGTACTTGGAGAGAAAAATCGGTATGCAAAAAACAAGTTACTTAAAGGCCATATTTATTTGTATGTTTATAAGGATCCCCATGTTAGATTAAAGTTATCTATTTGGGCTTAAATCCGTGACTTATTGCTTCTACTAAAAGAGTTAAACTAATTTTTTGTAAATATTTTATTTATATAGATATTTAAAAAAAAAATTAAGAGTGGGTAAAGTCTATATCAAATTTTTTAGCCTCCACCACCTCAAACTAACTTGACTTTGCTTTGGATATGTTAGGTATATAATTTAAAACAATTTTGTATGCAAGTATTTTCATTTTAAAAAAAATTAAAACAGCGAGCACTCAGCCCGCTAAGGTTGACTTAAAAAAAATACAACGAGTCAACTTATGAACTCTGTTTTTAAATCCTCAAAATCTTCCTAATTAACTTCATTATGCCAATTCCCTTCTAACTTTAAAAATTACAAAAACATATAAATCTTTTGTTTGGTCTTTTTGGAATCAAGAATCAAGAATTCGGCAATGGTATCTATCGGAAAAGGTACCTTTATATTCTTCTCCTTCTCATAGTTTTAACTCCTAGTTTATCTTGGTAATATTTTCTACAATCAAATTTAATGTTTCTGTTTCGAAAATCTCCTGTCAAATTAATTAACAATCATCCTTATGAATTTCCACCACATAATGGATATCCTTGATTTCCATATACAGTTAAAAGAGAGTTTCCACCACCAGCTCATTTCATAATGGAAATAGAGTCATACTCCCAACTCTTCGCGAAATTTGATGATAGATATCAATCTGGTATCTTTGAAGCCGGTGACTACAAATGGTGCGTTATTCCAATTTTAATTTCAATTTAATAAATAAAGTTAATTTGTCACATATGCTAATTTTTCTGTTGATATTCCCAGGAGATTGGTTTTTTACCCTAATGGAGACAAGAAAAGCAACGCCAGTGGACATATTTCACTGTACTTGGCAATCGATGACGCCAATAATCATCGTGATAATAATTGGAGTGTTTATGTCAATTTCAAATTTTTTGTGCAGGACCAGAACGAGAATAAGTACTTGCCCATTGAAGGTAAGAAGTTCTGTTTTTTATAGAAGTCCTAGAGTTGATGGTTATTTCAAATTTATATTTTTAGTGTAGAAACTAATATCCTCTTCACATTCATGTCGTTATTTTCATCATGTTGAAAAGTAATGTAGACCCAGCCATTCATGAGTTCAGCTCTAATATAATATGAAATCTTACGGGCCTCACTCAAGTTGAAGGTTGCTCAAGTCTTATGTACTTAATTCAAGTTCACTCTTAGAGGATGTAGGATAAAATAGTTTTAATATAATTTAATTAAAGCATTATTTTTCCAATCCAGATCCAGCTCTTGCTTGATGAACATTTTCATTGTTGTGTAGAGGCTAAAGGGGTTGTGAGGGAATTCAATCGCAGGAAGAAAGAATGGGGTTGCGACCGATTGCTAAGCCTAGAAGCTTTCATGGAGCCTTCGAATGGATATCTTGTGAACGATTGCTGTGCATTTGGAGTTGAGGTTTTTGTTATTAAGTCTACTGGCTGCGGAGAAACTCTTTCTATGGTTAGTGTTGAACCTGCTGAAAGTACTCACCCATGGGAGATCCGTAACTTCAGAAACTTAGCATACGCGGGAAGTCTATATTCTGAAAGCTTTACTGTTAAAGAAAGAAAATGGTACATTCTACTCTAGCATATATCACTAAAATCATGCAAAGCTAGCCTGTAAGTTGATTGATAAAAGTATTTCAGATTCTTAATATCTTCTGACGATTCCAGGAGGATGAAGATTTGCCCTATGGGAGACGGTTCTGAGATGGGCAGGTCCCTTGCTCTTTACCTCATTCTCGATATAGAGAAAAGCCCTCAACCAAATAGGAAAGTGTATGCTAAATTCAAGCTGCGAGTATTGGATCATCGCAGGATAAATCACTCGGAAAAACAATGTGATCAATGCGTTATGAACTTTTCATTTAGAATTCCCATTTTTTTCACTTTTTTTAAAGAATTTGTTAGGTGTATAACTTGAGAAAATCTAATTTTTTCTTGCAGTGAGCCATTGGTTTACAACTAAAAATTCAAAAGACTCAGAATGGGGCTCCAATGAGTTTGTGCCACTAATGGATCTTTATGATCCAGGATGCGGATACCTTAATAATGATGGTACTCTAATCGCTCACGTAGAGTTTGCTGTTGTTTCTGAGGTCAATTAAGGTTATTTTCTCATAGAGTTTGGTGTTGTTTCTGAGATCAATTAAGGTTCTTTTTGTCATTTGATGTGCTTGTTGTATGGTTACTGCTTACCTGTATCAATCAATTTCCAGTAATAATTTTTCAAATTCTTGCTGATTTAAAATAAAGAGCTCATATATATCGGAATGATGATGATTGTGCAGTCTGACAATTTTTTTTGTTTTTGGTATTGCTGTTCGAATTACGGATATATTTTCTATTAGAAGGAATGAAGTACCGTTTTGTGCAAATTCCGTATTGATTTTTCATTTGTTCGTTTTGAATTAAGTTGAAGGATTAAAACTTTTCCATCTTTTTCGTTAT
Organism: Citrus trifoliata; assembly: GCA_018350135.1. Taxonomy (NCBI): domain Eukaryota; kingdom Viridiplantae; phylum Streptophyta; class Magnoliopsida; order Sapindales; family Rutaceae; genus Citrus; species Citrus trifoliata. The sequence goes on from VKKW01000089.1 coordinate 239,004, forward strand.
TATTGTTAATATTATTTGTTTGTTTTGCTCTTAGATTTCAAAACTTAAAAGCTAGTTCGGATACAATGTGCCTAACTCATAAGTTGATTTAAGAGTTAAACATTTCCGAGCCTTGTATGTTTTGCCTGATGTACGCGGAATGCGGAATCAAATGCACTAAATAATCACATAAAAATAAAGGACACAAGAATTACGTGCTTCGACAATTATGCCTACGTCCACGGGAGCAAGAGAAAAATTATTATATTACTAACAATTATTGGAATACAATTATTCCTATCCCCATTATGCGACAAGGTTGATCATTCTCCCTCACAACTGCACCTCATTCCAAATTATGAAAATCCATAAACCATTCCTTAATGGGACAAAAATGATAGGTTACTCAAGTATCAAGTATCCACTCGCTCGAACTAGTCATAGATGTTGTAGGCATAATACTTAGTGAATAATTAGAGTCTTCATCTTTACATGCCATATTTACTGCTGCTGGTTTCTTCCTATCTCTCTTTTGAGCTTTTGGACAATCTTTTCCCCAATGGTCTTTTTCATGACAAAAGGCACACTCATCTCAAGATATATTTCTGCTTCTCCATTTAGATCGAGAATTCTTTCCACCACGTTTTTTCTTTTTCCCCATCATCCTTTCTCTGGCAAACAAAGCTTCAGACGATGCTCTTTTAGAATGTTTATCATTATTCCGAATTTTCAAATTGGTCAATGTTGTTCCAACATCTTTGAAGATGATCACACTTTTTTCATATACCAAGGTAGTCACAAAATGGCTATATTCCTCTGGCAATGAGTAACAGAATCATAGCCTTGACTTCATCCTTAATATCTTCATCAAGATTTTTCAAATCAGCAAGTAACTTTTGAAATCTTGAGACATGATCGTGCATTGACACCCAAGGCTTTATTCGAAAGCCATATACCTGGTTCATTGTATAAAGGCGATTTTTAAAACTTTCAACAAGTACTTTTCCTCCCATGTACGCCACAAAGTCATTGCACACTCCTCATCTTTCACCAAGTATTTCACCTCCTTGGTCAAATAAAATCTGATCTGACCACAGGCTTTCTCGTTCATACAGTCCCAAGTTTCTTCATCACACAAGTGTCTTTTATTTTTCAGAACAATATCGAGATCGATTTGAATAAGGGCATCCATAACTTCGCGCCTCTACATACTGAAATTGATTTTCCCATCAAGCTTTTCAAAATCAATCTTTAGGCCTTCTATAATAGGTGTTGAATAGTGATTTGACAAATCTCACCTTCCACCTGAAGTGTATCCTAAAATAGTTTGGGTAAATATCATCCTAATTCTAGAAGTTTCACCTTCTACCATTTTGTTAACGAACTATTTCCACTTGAAAAACAACCTCTATGATGTTAATTTTAAGTGAATAAATGCACCAGGAAAGTTTCCAAGAGAATGGAGAGGTCAACCACTTAAAACCCAAAATCTTTAGGCTTTTATCGCCTTGTTGACAGAACTTTTCTAGACATGTAAAAATACACACTACTTACAATAGATCATCTCCCAAGTACAAATGGTCGTCTCCACCATAATCGTGGACAGTACCGTACGTGAATAGTACCATATATAGGAATAGTACCATATACGTTAACAGTACTGTATGCCCCTAAGTACGAACCGTTGGCTCTGATACCACTTGATGTGCGTGGAATGCGAAATCAAGTGCACCAAATAATTACAGAAAAATAAAAGACACAAGAATTACATGCTTCGATAATTATTCCTACGTCCATGGAAGTAAGAGAAAAATAATTGTATTGCTAACAATTATTGGAGTACAATATTTGAGTAATGAAAACCTCACTTCCCAAACCCCAAATGCACCCGAAGCACTCTCACACACACTCTCTAATTGCTCACACTCTTAGAACTCTAGAATTGCTTTACTTGCAATTTATCTTAAACTCTCAAATTTTGGGATGATTTCCAAGTGAAGAATGCATCTCTATTAATAGCCAAAATGGTTGCACTATCGTACCAAACCCTTGGTCAAATTATCAATTAAATCTGCAACTAAATTCTTCAAAATTGACAAACACATGATTGCGTTGCCAACTTCCTCCAAATCATCAATTATGCATGTGGCTTACCTTTTCTTTTTCAACCAATTTGGATAAACAAATCGCCGAATTTGACTTTTCAACATTACCCATGACTTAATTTCAGTTGGTGTGAGATAATGCCCTTAACGCCTTTTGATACCATATAAAAAAACACATAATATGTCAGACGATCTAAATCACATGTTTAATCTATCTAAAAAATAAATTACATGCGTAAAAATATTAAGAAATTAATTTGACAAAAATAATCTATGTAGTTTAGGTTCGACCTTCAAGCATCCTCAAGAGAAAAAGGAAAATTTATGCTTCAAATACATCCCTTAAAATAAGGGAAATTTGTCCATTTTCCCCATTAAAATTAATATATACTATTTACTCTATACTATTTTCATAATACCAAATAACCCTCCTAGAGCTATAGTTTTACAGTATTATCCTTAGTTTCATATATACTTTTGTTCATGTTTATTATAAATTAAATAAATCATATAAATTGAAATTAAAATAAAATTTAAATACTAAAAACAAGAAGTTTAAATTTTAGTGTAAATAAGTTTTATTTTTAAAATTTTTTCTATATATTTTACACTCTCGAGATTGAATATCAAGCTAATGACTCATTTATCTTTTAAAAAAAAATTGAGCCATGGGGTTACTATTTATTATGAAAATAGTTGGAGTAAGTAATGTATTTTAATTTTAGTAGAGTGAAAACTGACAATCTCCCCTTAAAATAAATTTGTAAACTGTGTAAATGTAGAAATTATCTAGTTCCATGCCCACAAAAGAATAAACTTGAATAATTGTAAAAATGAAAATGATACTTAGTTCATATTATCAGTTATTTTTACCATCTATAATTAGCTCATTCATAACTTTTAATACCTTATGTAATCTCTAATGTTAAAATAATAACAGCAAAAAAAAAAGGAATTGACATCATTTTAACAAATAAAATTAGAAATCTTACTATAGTCAATGGGCATAAATTTCTTAAAAAGAGTCTATCAGACCAATTCTAAAAGCTAAGGGATCTTCTTGACAATTTCTCAAATTATAGGTATATCACAATTATCAGTTATTTTTACCATCTATAATTAGGTCATTCATAACTTTTAATACCTTATGTAATCTCTAATGTTAAAATAATAATAGCAAAAAAAAAAAGGCATCGCCGCATCGGTATCATTTTAACAAATAAAATTAGAATAAAATTAGAATATCTTACTATAGTCAATGGGCATAAATTTCGTCAAAAGAGTCTATCGGACCATTTCTAAAAGCTAAGGGATCTTCTTGGCATTTTCTCAAATAATCGGTATGTCAACTGTCCTTTCCTCGATTTGATTTATTTTCTTTCGGTGGGGGTAACCCCACTCCCCATCTTTTTGTAAAATAACACCCCATATATAAATACACCCTACTAAAACTTCAACTGTTGTGTTATTTGATAAATGAACCCCATTAGATAGCAAACATGACCCCATCCTTGTAATTTATGTAGTATTTTATTTTTCTTATTAACGCCAATCCATTTAGAACATGGATAAAAATTCTCTTCTAATTTTGATTTTTTATCTATTACCAATTTATAGTATATATATGTTTTTTTAAGATCACTTCGACGGAACGAGGGAAACTTAATTACAATCTAAAAATGAAGTACGACTAATTAGGGGGACATTTTAAGATTTACTCCTCAACAAATTCATAGAGGTAAGACAAAATGAAATCCCATAAGTATAAGATGGAATCATGACATTTACTAGCAAAAGCGACAGTTTAGAAAACCATTTGCATCCCCGAGAAAGAAATGTTGGGAAAATGTGCTCTGATTAATAAAATAAATGAGGTATTTTATTCAAATATCTTAATTGCATTCATATTTTGATTAAAGTCTATTTAATCATATTATATGTCTTTATGTGATCACCATGTGGATTCACAGAAGACATAAATACAAGTTATCTTATGATTAAATAAATTTAGTTCACAGTTGATAAATAAAGTTGGGCACTTTATTTAGATATAGACTGTAATAAATTCATTGAATGATTTGTCTTAATCATGTATGAATTTATTGATGTAGTACGACTACATTGAACAGAATCATATATAAGATTTAATTAACTTTGTAATAACTGTCAGACATATTAAATCTCATAGGCATTGATTTTACTGTAATCTTAATCTTGAGTTAATTATGATTTCATGATTATAATTGTTATTCCATTTAAGTTACCAATGGGCATGACACATACTTATAGTCTAGATTACCTGGTATATTGGTGGGAGCATTTATGAGTATTTGAGTTATAGATTAACAATATAGAATTTGTATAACACATCTCTTGATGGGCTTTCGGCACTTGATCATAGAATTCTCTGGCCAGAGTGTGTCAACATATTTAGTATGTTGAAAATGATCATTAGAGAAAACCAGTAAATATCAAGGAATAAGATGTAATTAAATCGATTGGACAGTTGAGATGTCGATTTAATTAACAATATGGTACAAAGAATTATGCAGTAAAGAAATCGATGTAGCTTGGAACGAATTATTATTCGAGCATACAATTATGGAGGTCAGTTCCAATCTTTTAGTGGAGTAGATTTGAAATTAAATAATTGAGTTAGTTTAATTACAGGCCTAATTATTATAGCCACTATTGTATGTTCCCAAATGATCTCCGGGTTAGCTCATTTAATTGACTGCACCACTACTGGATTCATAAGCAAGATAACTAGCTATTTGGGTTAAAAGCCTAAATATATTATTTAGCGGGAGGCTCTATGTAATGTACTTGTGTCTAAGGGGCCTTGTGTTATTTTACAAGATGGGCTCCTATGACAAGAAAGATTTATTATTTCTATTTAAATCAAAATTGATTTAATAGAATTAAATAATATAAAAAAGGAAGCCTAGGGTTTCTACTAGATAGAGATATAATAGCGCTTATTTTCTCCCAAAAGAATAGAGCGGCCACTTTATAAAGATGAGAGAAAAATATTTTTCTCTCTAATTTTGAGAGAAAAAATTTCTCGTGCTAGTTGCTTTGATAGTGATAAAGGCGCCCACACGTCAAATGCAGATCAAACCTGAGTCATAACCTGGAAGATAATTGGTGACAGTTCTTGATCTAATAAGCGTGGTGGTGACGGATCGTGATCTGAGAGCCTAAATCACTTCAGCAGAAAAAGTCAAATCGAATTTCCAAGGTACGATTTCTAGATTACATATTCCTATATATTGTATGAGATCGGTCCTAAAACGTTTTATAAAAATTTAAAAAAAAACTGATTTTTCTCCAACAATTGGTATCAGAGCCATCTCATATTAATAGATAAGAATATGGTATGAAATCAATCTTGAAATTTATGTATTAGGCCTGCGCAATTTATTCAGATATATATTATTTGCTTAATATATGAATAAAGCATGTTTTGGTTTGTCTTAATTTATGGTTAGATTCTCTATCATATTTTTCTTTTGGATCTGTAACAAGAGGGGTGGTTAATGAAATACAAGTTATGCAACCCAAGAGGGGGTGAATTGGGATTTTAAAATTTATACAATACAATTCACACAACAAATTAATCTATTGCCTTAATCAAATCAAAACAATAAATTCAATCAAGCACAATATTAAAAGAGTAAGGGAAGAGAAAACAAACACAATGATTTTTACGTGGTTCGGCTATCCCCGCCTACGTCCACGCCTCCAAGCTCACCCGGCTTGAGGATTTCACTATTCAAGCCTCTCAAGACTTTAAATGTTTACAATTGACTTCCAAGGTGTCAATGGACCTACACCCCCAAGTGTTTCTCACACTTGTACCCTCACAATTTGATAAGAAATGAAAATTACAACAAAAACTCTCTTTAAGAGTGAATATGCAAATTATAACTCAATGATGATTTACGTTTTGAAAGCTCAATATATGATGTATGACCTTATATTTGCTTGCATTAGTTCTTAGAATGAAGTTTGAGTTGAGTTTTTATAGTTAAAGCCCGAAAACTAGTCGTTATAGGCAAATTCCCGCGCCTAAGCGGTTAGCCGCTCATGAACAGTGATATTTCCGTTATTTTTGAATTTGCTACAGTAACATTGTTCACTAAAATTACATTTTAGCCCAAAACTTTATATAATTAAACTACAGCCCAAAACGTCATAATACTTTTCAAATAGGTCCAATTTCATAATTTCCTAGGAATAATTGTCTTTCCCAAACTTTTTGAAATTATGATATGGCCCCAAAGATATTATTATTTCGCAAAAAGATCCTTTCAACATAATACCCATATTTTTCAAAGTTCTCAAATCTTTTCACTTTAGTCCAAAATATTCATAAATTATAGTATGGCCCAAAATATTTCAAATGTTTATAAAAACATCCAACTCCAAAATTTAATAGTAATACTTATTAAAATAAAAAATTTCAAAACTTTACATTTAAGTTCAAATTATTCAAAACCACAAGGTACTTTATCTTATAAAAATAAAACCTTTTAGTTTATAAAAAGTAATTAATTAAATTAATCTCTTGAGCTTCTCAAATGTTAAATCATACATCAATTAAATTATACTGGCTTTACAAGAATTTATCGCACTAATTTGTTCGTTGAGCTCTAAACTTCATTCTTGATTTCGCAGTTGTCCATTGAGTGTCTTGACCTTGATTTCACTTGATTCACTTGCATAAGTATTACCCTTAAAAAACTAGTGAAAATGTGAAATACAATATTTATTATTTTTACTTAAGACACATGTTTGTTATCATCAAAATTACATTATGTGTAGCCCTTTAGGCTAACAATTTATTATCGCCATGTTTCCCTCTTGATATAATTTACTATTATAGAAAATTTGAAAGCCAAAAATTGGCGTAGGAAATATGTAAATCGCTGGAGAATAATCACGAATGTCAGATCGGAGGAAACGATGGCCAAAAAGCAAGGCCAACTGCACCCTGCTCGCGCAGCAAGTGGCACGCGCTGCCCGCGTGGTCAGCAGCGCGCGCTACGCTGCACGTGCAGCAAGCTGTGCGGCCGAGTTTGGTTGGTTTCTGGCATAACGGCGTCGGCAAACTCAGCGTTGATGGCGACTATCCGGTGACGTGGTGACGGTCGGCTAGCGTCTAAATAGTGGCGGAGGTTTTTGGAGATGGCGGCTGGGGAAGAAGGAAAAGAAAAATATGGATTTTAGGGCTTCATGGTTTCTATCATTGAGGTCCCTATAGTTTCATAACTGTTTCCTTTGGGCAGTTAAGTTTTAATTTTTTGTATTTAAGTCTAAAAATAGTTTTGGGATTAAAGAATCTTAGTTTTAGGCCCAATTGAAATTTGGGCTTAATGGATTAAGATGCATAGATAAAATTAGACACATTAAATTTATTTTTGGTCCAAAAGTTTTATTTTAATAAAAAAATTTAATTATTTATTTATGTCCTTTCAAAATTAAAATTGGACCAATTATAAATTTAAAAGCTCAATTTCCCCTAGTCCATTAACAAAGACAAGTTTATGGAAGATGGATATTGACAATAAGCCCATTGAAGATTAGGCTTAGGGTTAATGTATTTTTCATTTTACGAAAGCCATGAATTAAGATTATTTAATTATTTTTCTATATGTAATGTTTTGGATGATAACATACCATGATAACATGTCATATAGAATTGGTAGTGCCACTCTATGCATAATGATATATGTCATTCATTAATAATGAATCTCATTATATTGTTTGAAATTTGCGTATGCTTAATAATATTGGATATCATCTAGATAATATTATAGGAAGCATGCAATTAACAATATGTATGTTTTAAAAGGAAAAACCAATTTTAAAATATTGAGTGGGAGAGGGAAAATTCAAGATAATTTTTCCCACTAGCTCCATTGTTAGCTCAATAATAAAATTATATATATACCTCGACTTCATGATACGGTGATACTCCCTACAGAGGGTATATATATTAGATATTTTATTTGATAAAATTCTTCAATGATAAAATTGAAATATTTTTCAATCAATTGTTTACCCCAACGGTGACTATTGATATTAAAAATATGTAGATTGAAATAATGGTTATACACTCAACTAAAATTTGTTATTAATCTTCCCAACCAAGCTCTGTTAACAAATTTAAGCCCAAAAGGATAACGATAATTATTTATCATATCTCTACATGAAAGTAAATAATCCAATGGGTAATTGGGTCTATTAAGTGTAGACATGACTTTCCCAATGGATAGCTTGTCAAAGCGGAACTAGATTATCGTTACAATAAATTAAAATATATTTATGGTTTTATGCATTTTTGTCATTTATTGTGAATATTATTTCAAACTATTTATGCATGGATGTTTTATTTTTCAGAAAATGTCTTCCCTGAGCCCACTTACTATTATTCTGAATCAAAACAAACTCACTGGAGAGAACTATATAGATTGGAAAAGAAATCTATTCATTGTCCTGACTGCTGGAAATTATAAATATGTCTTAACCCAGCCATGCCCTCCAGTTCTAGCGAATGATGCTCATAGAAATCAGAGGAGGCTTTATGAGAAATGGCAAAAGGCTAATGAAATGGCAAAATGCTACATTTTAGTCTCGATTTCTAATATTCTGCAGACCAAAAATCAGAATTTGGAGACTACCACTAAAATAATGGATAGTCTCCAACAGATGTTCGGGCATAGTACTCGCTCCGTGAGACAAGCAGCGCTGAAAGAAATTATAAACAATAAAATGGTGAAGGGCACAAGAGTTCATGATCATATCCTCAAAATGATGGACTATTTGAATGAGGCTAAGATTCAGGGAGCACAATCGATGATAACTCAAAGATTGACATGGTGTTAGAATCTCTGCCAAAAACATTCAAGGAGTTTAAGGTAAATTACAACATGAACAAAAGAAACATGACCTTAACTGAATTAATGAACGAACTCCATTCTGCTGATGAAATCTATCGTGCTGAGAAATCTCTGGGAAGCATAAATATTGCTGAAAAAGCTTCTTCTTCTAGACCTAAGTCGAAAGGAAAAGGTAAGAAGAAAGCTGGAAAAATGAGACCGTCTACCAAGCAAGATGGCAAGCCGAAAGACAAATACTTCAAGTATGGACAGAAAGGTCACTGGAAAAAGGATTGCCCTATGATTGTGAAATTAGGTATGGGAAATATTTTTGTAATTGAGGCATGTTTAGTTCAGAATCCTATTGACACTTGGGTGTTGGATTCAGGAGCAACTAATCATATTTGTAATTCACTTTATTGGTTTCAGGAAACCAGGAAAATAAGTGAAGGAAGCGTCAAGCTGCAGCTAGGGACAGGACAATTCCTGTCAGCAGTGAAGACTGGATCTATTTTATTATCTTTTAATAATGAGACTTTAGTTTTGAATAATTGTCTCTATGTTCTAGACATTAAGAGGAATTTAATTTCAGTAGCTTTTTTGTCAAAGTAAGGGTACACTGTAAATTTTGGATCCTCTGTTTCTATTTTTTATAATAAGAGACTTATTTGTTCTGGTACATTGGAAGATAATTTATATCATTTTAGTCCAATGATCCATTCTATGCATGACACAGTGATCAATATTGATGAGCATACACATTGATCTAAGAACAAAATATATATTTTCCAACCAATGTTACCTCTGGCATTTACGCTTGGGTGATATAAACCAAAATAGGATACAAAGAATGATCAAAGATAGGCTTTTGGGTCCATTAGAAAACGAATCATTGCCACTATGTGAATCCTGTTTAGAAGGAAAAATGACCAAAAGGCCATTTTCGACCAAAGGAGTACGTGCAACAGTACCACTTGAATTGGTACATGCAGATATATGTGGACCAATCAATGTACATGCTCGAGGTGGTTATGAGTATTTCATCACTTTCACTAATGATTACTCAAGATATGGTTCTGTTTATCTAATACGTCACAAGTCTGAAAAGCAATTAGATAAGAACATAAAAAAACTTCGATCTGATCGAGGTGGTGAATTTCTCTCAGGATAATTCGAAGAATATCTGGTTGAAAATGGGATTATATCTCAATTGACTGCCCCGAGAACACCACAACAAAATGGAATAGCTGAAAGGAGAAAAAGAACTCTTTTGGATATGGTGAGATCTATGCTTAGTTATTAGTCATTACCAATCTCATTTTGGGGAATTGCACTGGAAACTGCAGTTTACCTCTTGAACTTAATTCCATCTAAGTCAGTGCCTAAAACCCTAATAGAATTATGGTTAGGTTGCAAACCAAGTTTACGACATGTCCGTATTTGGAGATCACTAGTACATGTGCTGAAACCAAAGGCAGACAAAATAGATTCACGTTCTGAGGTTTGTATGTTTGCGGGGTATCCCAAAAGAACAAGGGGAGATTTATTTTATAGTCCTCAAGATAGGAAAGTGATCGTGAGCACACATTTCACCTCCCTCGGGGAACACTATATGAATAACTTCAAACCTAAGAGTAAGGTAATACTTGAAGAACTGTCAGGTGATCAGGTTGATGCTTAGCTTTCAGCGCCTGTTAAAGAACATGAAAAACAACAATAACCAGCTGATCAACAAATGATTATCCCTGAACAACCACTACTTTTAGAACCTCGTCATAGTGGGAGGGTAACTAGGTTACCTGCGAGATACATGTTATTGGGAGAAACATATATGGCTATCTCAGATGAACATGTATAAGATCCCACTAGCTACAACGAAGCTCTAATAGATAGAGGTGTTGAATTTTGGAAAAAGGCCATGAATCAAGAAATGGAATCTATGTATTCTAATAAAGTCAGGGAACTTGTAGAGTCACCAAATGGGGTAAAACCTATAGGGTGCAAGTAGATCTACAAGAGAAAAAAAAAAGAGAAGACGGAAGGGTGGAAACATTTAAAGCAAGATTAGTAGCCAAAGGGTTTACTAAGAAAGAGGGAATCGATTATGAGGAAACCTTTTCTCTAGTTGTTATGCTTAAATCCATCAGGATTCTACTCTTCATTGATGCAGTGTTAGATTATGAAATTTGGCAAATGGATGTCAAGACTGCCTTTCGTAACGGGCACCTTGAAAAAAACATCTACATGTAGCAACCAGATGGATTTATACCAAAAGGCCAAGAACACATGGTATGTAAGTTACAAAGATCCATTTATGGATTGAAGCAAGCATCCCGGTCATGGAACATCAGATTTAATCAAGCGATTAAATCGTTTGGATTCATTCAGAACATTGATGAATCATGTGTGTACAATAAAATTCAAGAAAAATATATAGTCTTCCTAATTCTTTATGTAGACGATATTCTCTTAACTGGAAATGATATAGGAGTATTGACTACAATGAAGAGTTGGTTAGCAAAAAAATTGATATGAAAGACCTGGGAGAGACAAGTTATATTCTTGGTATAAAGTTACTACAAGACCTGAAGAATAAAACTTTAGCCTTGTCTCAAGCGGTCTATATCGATAAGATATTGGCTAGATTTAGTATGGAAAATTCCAAGACTGGTTTATTACCATTTAGACATAGAATTACATTCTCTAAGGATTAATCACCTACGACATCTGAAGAGATAGAGAGAATAAGACGAATTCCCTATGTAGAAGCTGTGGGAAGTCTCATATATGCCATGCTTTGCACTCGGCCAGACATCTGTTTTGCGGTAGGGATAGTTAGTAGATATCAATGTAATCCTAGACTTGAACACTGGACTGCGGTCAAACATATAATGAAGTATCTAAAAAGAACGAAAAATTATATGCTTGTGTATTCTGGTGATGAACTCATTCCAGTGGGTTATACTGATTCTGACTTTATGTCAGATAAGGATTTCAGAAAATCAACTTTCGGCTATGTGTTTACATTGGGAAGTGGAGCTATTAGTTGGAGGAGTGTGAAAGAATCTTGTATCGCAGACTCCACAACTGAAGCTAAATATGTGGCTGCATCCGAAGCTGCAAAAGAAGTTGTATGGCTCCGCAAGTTCCTACAAGATCTTGAGGTGGTACCTGCTGTAACTGCACCCCTTAAACTATTTTACGGTAATAATGGTGTGGTAACTCAGTCTAAAGAACCAAGGAACCACAACAAACAAAAATATATTGAGAAGAAGTATCATTTTATAAGGGATATAATGCAGAGAGGTGATGTGGAGGTTACTCAGATTGCGTCACAGCAAAACTTGGCAGATCCTTTTACTAAGGTCATACCTGGGAAACCTTTTAACTTGCACTTAGAATTCATGGGCATGCGTGAGATGCCAAATATGCTGTGAGAGCTGATTTTTGGAAAAATGTGCTCTTTAAATTGTAATAAACAATTTTTCTGATTAATAAAATAACTAAGGTATTTTATTCAAATATCTTAATTGCATTAATATTGTGATTAAAGCCCATTTAATCATATTATATGTTTTTATGTGATCACCATGTGGATCCACAGAAGATATAAATACAAGTTATCTTATGATTAAATAAATTTAGTTCGCAGTTGATAAATAAAGTTGGGCACTTTATTTAGGTATAGACTGTAATAAATTCATTGAATGGTTTGTCTTAATCATGTATAAATTTATTGATGTAGTACGACTACATTAAACAGGATCACATATGAGATTTAATTAATTTTGTAATAACTGTCAGAGTTATTAAATCTCATAGGCATTGATTTTACTGTAATCTTAATCTTGAGTTAATTATGATTTCATGATTGCAATTGTTATTCCATTTGAGTTACCAATGAGCATGACACATACTTGTAGTATAGATTACCTGGTATCTTGGTGGGAGCATTTATGAGTATTGGAATTATAGATTAACAATATAGAATTTGTACAACACATCTCTTGATGGGTTTTCGGCACCTGATCATAGAATTCTCTAGCCAGAGTGTGTCAACATATTTAGTATGTTGAAAATGATTATTAGAGAAAACCAGTAAGTATCAAGGAATAAAATGTAATTAAATCGATTGGACAGTTGAGATGTCGATTTAATTAACGATGTGGTACAAATGATTATGCATTAAAGAAATCGATGTGGCTTGGGACGAATTATTATTCGAGCATACAATTATGGAGGTCAGTTCCAATCTTTTAGTGGAGTAGATTTGGAATTAAATAATTGTGCTAGTTTAATTATAGGTCTAATTATTATAGCCACTATTGTATGTTCCCAAATGATCTCCAGGTTAGCTCATTTAATTGACTGCACCGCTACTAGATTAATAAGAAAGATAACTAGATATTTGGGTTAAAAGCCTAAATATATTATTTAGTGGGAGACTCCATGTAATGTACTTGTGTCTAAGGGGTCTTATGTTATTTTACAATATGGGCCCCTATGACAAGAAAGATGTAACGTTACTTTTGATTTATTATTTTTACTTAAATCAAAATTGATTTAATAGAATTAAATAATATAAAAAAGTGAGTCTAGGGTTTTCATTAGATAGAGATATAAAAGGGCTTATTTTCTCCCAAAAGAATAGAGTGGCAACTTTATACAAATCAGAGAAAAAGATTTTTCTCTCTAATTTTGAGAGATTTTCTCGTGTTAGTTGTTTTAATAGTGATAAAGGCGCTCACACGTCAAATGCTGATCAAACCTAAGTCATAACCTAGAAGATCATTGGTGACAGTTCATGATCTAACAAGCGTGATGGTGACGGATCGTGATCTAACAGCCGTGGTGGTGACGGATCGTGATCTGGGAGCCTAACTCACTTCAGCAGAAAACGCCAAATCGAATTTTCAAAGTACGATTTTCTAGATTACGTATTCCTATATATTGTATGAGATTCGTCGTAAAAAGTTTTATAAAAATCTAAAAAAAAAAACGGATTTTTACCCAAGAAGAAAAGCATTGATTACCGTCTAAAAATGAAGGAGAGGGATCCCACGAAGTGAAATGATTACATTGAAGACCCAAGTTTGCTAAAACATTAGAACGAAGGACGAAGGACTCCCCCCGTACCCGTTTCAACTTCACTAGGGACCTCAGCCTCAACTTCCTCCCTCACTTCAGTGGCTTCGAGTTTCTCTCCCTCTCGGTCAAGCTACTTTGTTCCTCAAATCTGTCTAGGCGAAAGCCTGAGTTAAGCGCCTTTCATGGGTCCGTCATGAGGGATGTTGACCTAGCGTTAAGCGTACCTAGAACGGCCTTCCAGAAGAAAGGAAGAGGAGAGGAATCCCTAAGCTTCTGCTTTTGAAATGGAGTCCGCAACTCCTGAACCCGTGGAAGCACCACCGCAATCCGCCCCGCTAGTTTCTGAACCTGCTTCACACTGCTGGGTGAAGGCATCTCTGATAGAGCTCGGATCTGCTCAGGATTGGCCTCAATTCCTCTCTGGATTACCAGAGACCCCAGGAATGGAATTTCTAATAGCCCTCATGCACATTTCTCCGGGTTCAAGCGCATCTTAGACTCTCTGAGCCGAGCAAAGGTCGCCCCCAAATAAAAAAACTCTTTGTAGCTGCGGATTCGCTATGGTCAAGCTGCGAGAACCACCTCAGTGCAGGTGTCTGAACTATCTCTCAGATTATTACCAAGACTTGTACAATCGGCTTCGAACGGTTAGATGGAAAGAGATGGGAGGCTAGAGGGAGGGTATCTAGGTTCAAGTTAAGGTATCCGAGTGGCATTATTTTCCCCGAAAGTATGAGTAACCCGAAAGTTCATTTGGGAAGCAGCAAGTGACCGTCCAACACCTATTTACAGTACATATTAAATATTATAATCAACTATCAACACAGATTATCTTTAAAAAAATATTATTATCTTTTTCATAATAATGATAATACATCAGGAAAGTTTTTAAAATACCGTAGATTAAAAAAAAAATTTAATATTTTAAAGATGTCCCACATTTTTGTAAAAAAATTTAAAAATTTTAATTTAATCTTTCAGTCAAATGTAAAATATTGTAGACTAAAATATGTTGATACCTTATATATTAAAAATTATATAAATTTATCTAGTCTATAAATTATTTATTGAACCATTAAATTTAATGATAAAATTGTAATTTCGAAAAAATTAACTAAGTGGGGGTGATATTTATGATAGTGTAACAGAACAATATGTAAATAGTGGCTCTACATAGTCCTCGTATTCAGATTCTACTTTCTAGTAATCTCATAACCAGCAAGTGGCTGTTCAACATCTTTTGTGGGCTCCCTGTTATATTTTTATTCTTCCCCACAAAAGAAAAAATTATATTTTAATCAATTCATTTTTGCACTCATGCACCCATCACAACAGTATCACTGATTCCTCTCCAAATTTTATCATCTGGGCCCCTACGCAAATACAAAGATCTACCATAACATTATCTGAAAACATACTTCTATGCATTTGTTTTATGCAGTTGTAACGTTGTATTTTTAATAAATCTTCTTCCACTTTTTGAAAAAGTAGATATTTTCATTGATTTTATTCTATCCAAGCATCATGCATGCAGTGGTGGCTTTGGGTTTCATTGTTGTTGTTATGCATTATGATGTGTCTTTACGGTAGATTTGAAGCTTCTGAATTTTGGATATGCAAATATACATGTTAAAAATCAGTTATAATAGGAGAGCCGCTACTCTATCAGTTACTTCTAAAATTCTAAAAGAGACGAGGAATATTTTGGATAGTGCTTTGATATATTGTGTGCATGTTTAGTGGATATAGCTATTATTGGAATGCCAATGCACCATCTTTCTTCTTGTTGATCTGTAAATGTTCAACGGCTCCGTCTTTATATTACTGCTGAGTCTTTTTGTGGAAGGCAAATTTTCTAATTGCTTATTAATGTTTACATTGATGACCTTAACAACTATCTTTTTGTAACTATTCATCGACCTTACTTTTATATGGGCTATATGTCCTAATTTTTCAAAACAAATTATGTAGCATTCATCAATTGATTAGTAGGATAGTGTAATTATTTCACTAGGATCTTATAATTAAAGAATTACCAACCACTCAATACATACCATATCATTAGGAATGGAATTTTAGATTAAAAAAAATTGAGATGTCTATCATTCTCCATATGCAAATATATAATTGGGAAATTATCCACCGTCCACCCGTTTTTTACACCTTTTTTAAAAATATACAATTCCTTCATTTTTTGGCTGAAATCCACCTAAAGTTACATTTTTTTTCACTTTTCCACTTCCGTTTGGAATCCGTTAAGAAAACTAACGAAAATTTAAAAAAATGACCATTTTACCCCCGAAAAGAAAATTACAATTTCACCTTAAAAATTATAAAAAATAATCAGATTAAATCTAATAAATTTCCCCATCGGTCAATAAAGAAATTAATTTCACAACCATCAAATGCAAGTTTTTTTTAAAAATATGTCGGTAATTAAGATGCTAAATTATAACAGTAGTATTAAAAATAGTCCAATCTCACAAACCATCAATTGAATTTAAGATAAGTAAAGTTTTATTATTTATTGAGTTATAATCTCTAGTAGTTAAGATTTTTTTGTACTTCATTAACGTACCAATAATGATATTCATTATTAAATCTTATTATTTTTGGCATTTTTAGGGTGAAATTATAATTTTCGTTTTGGGGGTAAAATGGTCATTTTTTTAAGTTTCCGTTAGTTTTCTTAATGGATTCCAAACGGAAGTGGAAAAGTGAAAAAAAATGTAACTTTAGGTGGATTGCAGCCAAAAAATGAAGGAATTGTGTATTTTTGAAAAAAGTGTAAAAAATAAGTGGATGGTGGATATTTTCCCATTTTTTGGGAATTATTATTTATTTTCCTACTCCTTATTTCCGTTTCAGTTTATTTGTTATGTCAAACATTGTATCACTTTCTAAATTTGTTGGCCGATCATGTATACGTTTTGACGTAAGTAATAGCAATTAGTTTCAGCAATATTTTTTTTGTATAATTACGCTGACCTTACTCATGATCTCTGTTTAATCATTTGATAAGCATTTGTGGATAAAAGTTGTGTCAAATGTTGTGACTAGTATTTTCTATCAAAATGTTTTTTAAAATTGATTTTTTTTTTATTTTTTTTATTAATTTAAAAAAATAAAAAAATACAATTTTAGTTTCCTCAATTTAAAATTTAAATTATAAATTTATATAAAAGAAAATAAATTAATAATTGCAATCAAATCCAAAACCAATGAACTAAATTAGTGAACTTTATTATCTATAAAAATATCCAAAGTACTTCTAAATTTCAAAAACATGCAATTGAAACTTTAAAATTCAATAGTTAATCAATTTCAAACTCAATCCAACAGCCAAAAAAGACCAATCCAAAACCAACGCAAAGTACTCAGCATTCAGCAACATCCAGCACTAAAGCTATACAAAATGTAGTCCGTTTCCAGCAGGAAAATCCAGCATCCCCCATGCCAAGCAAGAAGTATCCCATTTCATCAATTGAAAATATTAAGTGAAATATAAGCATTTACACATGAAAATATGAAGAATAACATCTACAAAAAGGAAAAAAATACAAGTAGTAATAGAATATGAAAATACTCAGTGAAGAATAAGGCGAGACCCCTTTTTTCCCTTCGCTGAAGTAAGGTACTAAAAGGGATTAAAGAAATTATGATTGTGTTCCACACCTGGAGCTGGTAGAGACAAACTCTAGTCATTTAATATTGCCTTGGCACCATTTGAATATGTCCATATTAGTATCCACAAATTCAAGGAAGACGATTGGCCTACCTCTTACATGTATCATATTCAAGTCCTAATAGCTTTATTCCTCGTGGGATTTATTTGATCAAATTAATAGTTCAGGATGAAAAATGGTTAGAACCTCACAGTCACAAAAGTTACTGTCTCATAATTCATTTTAGTGCTTATAACACAGAGGAAATAAAATAAAATATTGAAACATACATATATCATGTATGTAAACATTTTTTTCTTTTCTTTAAATACAGAGAGGACAGTAGTTAGTTATTTAATTGAAAGGATGCATAGAAAATTTCTTTTTTTTTCTTTTTGTTAAACAAAGAACCGCAACTAAGGCTAAGGTTAAACAGCACGAGGGAACACAGTCCCTACACCATCATTACGTAGCCAAGTCTACGCCCAAGGGAGGGGTAGCAAAATGATGAAGGCCAAGAGGGAGAGTAAGGGCATGACTAGCCATAAAATCCCCCGCGAAATTAGCTTCACGATAAATATGGTGTACAGACACCTGCCAATCATGGGAGATGCATCCTTGGGACCCATAAGTCAATTTGTACTCCATTACTATCAATTTCCTAGCTGGTAAATTTTTTAATTTTTTTTTGGGTATCTCTTAAGTATTGAAAGTCATACTGATGCAGCGGAAGCTTAAAGTTCAAAATATTATGTTGATAGTAGAGAATTCTGAAATAAAAGAACAGTTAAACTCACGTTGATTCAAAAGAATGCCGTGAATTTAGGTGTTAAGACTCGTTGATTCCGTAGAATACCGATAATTAACTAAACTCAAATACTCACAAAGAGATTTGAAAATTGAAAATATTATTGAAATCAAGCATTCCTTCAAAGACTACAAGAGGAAGCTATTTATAGTAGCAGTAATTATTCTAAATCACTAAGGGAAAACAAAATTCTAAATTGAAAAGGAAACAAAATTCTAAAATGGAAAGGAAATTAAAAGTCCTTAATTAATTAGGAAACATATCCTAGTATAAATTCCTATTATGCATCATTCCCCCCAAGATAGAGAGAATTCGCCCTCGAATTCAGATTATCAGCAACAACATCTTCATCATGATCACCTTTATAAGGAATAAGATGCTTGACATTGAACACATTTATTGTGCGTATATCACTAGGAAGCTTTAGTCTGTATGAATTAGGATTTATCTTCTCGATAATCTCTAAATGTTCAATTTTCCTAGCAGAAAGCTTGTTGCACTTGCCAACTGAGAACCTATCTTTGGTTAAGACAGCCCAAACAAGATCACCCACTTGAAATTCTAAAGCTCAACGCTTTTTGTCTGCCACAATTTTATAACGTTCAGTTGTCTACTTCAAAGACTTACGTATTTTCATGAATTTTCTTAAGCTGCTCAATAAAGTCTTATGCTTTACTGCTTTTGCGAACTAAATCTAGAACTGGAGCCAAGTCATGGGAGCTCGTGGATTATATCTGTAATTCACCTAAAAAGGGCTTAAACCAGTATTGCGCTTAACTACACGGTTATAAGCAAACTCGACTTGATATAACTTCTAATCCCACATCTTTAGGTTATCGCCAACTAGACTACGTAGATGGTTTCCTAAAGAGCATTTGACCATCTGTTTGTGGGTGGTAAGCACTACTAAAATTCAGGCGAGTGTTAGTCAACTTCCATAATGTCTTCCAAAAATGGCTAAGAAATCGTGTATCTCGATCAGATACTATAGAACTTGGTAAACCATGCAATCTATAGACTTCTTTGAAGAATAGACGAGCAACAGTCAAAGCGTCTGTAGTCTTCTTGCAAGATTTGAAGTGAGCCATTTTCGAGAATCGATCAACAACAAAAAATATTGAATCCATACCCCTCTGAGTGCGAGGTAATCCTAAAACAAAATCCATGCTAATGTCAGCCCAAGGTTGTGTTGGAATCGGTAGTGGCATATATAACCCAACATTAGATGATGCACTATTGGAAACCTGACAAATGCAACAAGTCTCGACATAGTAATAGACTTCACACCTCATAGTAGGCCAAAAATAAGTGTTGGCGATTAAAGCCAGAGTTTTGTCACGACCTATGTGCCCTCCATTATGTAACTCTACAATGATTTTCAATCTAAACTTGAGTCAGGAACACATAACTGATTACTCTTGAAAAGGAATCCGTCATGTAAATGATAATCTGAGCGAAACCCTGCAATATCGTCTTCTAATATAGGAGCAAAGAAAGGATCAGAAGCATATAACTCTCGAAATGTGTCAAATTCGAGAACTTGATTATTTATCTGTGTCAATAAAGAAGTTCATCGACTAAGTGCATCTGCTACCCGGTTGGATTTGCCAAAGGTATGCTTCACCACAAAAGGAAATTGTTGAAGGAATGTCGTCCACATGGCATGTCTGTGAGAGAGCTTGTCTTGACTATTGAGATACTTTAACGCTGCATGGTCAGTGTATAAAACAAAGTCTTTATGAATTATATAATGTCGCCAATGTTTTCACGCTTGGACTGCTGCGTAAAATTCCACGTCATAAGTGTTGTAGTGTGCCTTTGCTCCGTTCAGTTTCTCACTGAAATAAGCTATAGGCTTACTCTGTTGGCTAAGAACAGCTCCAATGCCTACCTTAGAAGCATCACAATATACCTCGAATGTGAACGAAAAATCTGGTAGGGCAAGTACTGGGACAGTAATCAACTTTTCTTTGATAATCTTGAATGCTTTAGTAGCTGCCTCTGTCCAAGAGAATTATCCTCCTTTCATGCAATTCGTGATTGGTGCCATAATAGTACTGAAATGAGGAATGAATCGCCTATAAAAAGAGGTCAATCCATGGAAACTTCTGGTGGCGGATAAAGTAGATGGTTGAGGCCAATCTCGAATAGCATCCACTTTTGATTGGTCAACAGATGTACCATCCTTCGACACCACATATCCCAAGAATAATACTTTCTCTGTCAAGAAAATACACTTGTTTACTGTTGTGTATAAACTTGCTACTCTTAAGGCTGAAAGCACTTCTCTCAAATGTTGTAGATGTAACTCGTGACTGGTGCTATATATAAGTATATCATCGAAGTAAATAGCCACAAACTTTCCAATGAAAGGGTGAAGAACTTGATTCATAACTCGCATAAAAGTACTAAGAGCATTGGATAATCTAAACGACATTACCAACCACTCATATAACCCTTCGCGAATTTTAAAAGTTATTTTCCATTCATTGCCAGGCCGTATTCGAATCTGATGACAACCACTTTTCAAATCAAGTTTGGTAAAAATTACTGCTCCACTGAGTTGATGTAACAAATCATCTAGTTGAGGGATTGGAAAACGATATCGAACGGTAATTTTATTAATAGCTTGACTGTCCACGAACATCCTCCAAGAACCATCTTTCTTTGGAATCAATAAAGCATAGACTGCACAAGGACTAAGACTTTCATGGATAAATCCCTTTTCTAGTAACTCTTCCCCTTGGCGCCTTAATTCCTCATGTTCTGTAGGACTCACACGATAATGAGGCTGATTTAGTAATGTAGAGCCTGGTACCAAATCAATTTGGTGTTGTATATCCCGAAGAGGTGGTAAACCATGTGGTAGCTCATTGGGGAACAAATCTTGAAATTCCTCTAGAATAGGTGTCACAGCTTCAGGAATATTCGAATTACCATTACTCTCTTTTCCCAATAAAATGTAGACTCTCTTTGTCTCTGCTACAACATCCATAAATTGCTTCTTGCCTAACAAATAATTACCCAAGTCTTGCTGGAGAGTAAATTCCTTGTTAGGTATGAGAACGATCTCGGTGTTGTTAAACATAAAGCTGTAGGTGTTTCTTTTCCCATCATGCACTATGTTTCGATCATATTGCCAAGGTCTACCCAGTAATAGATGACAAGCATCCAAAGCCACAACATCACACCAAATTTTGTCTTTATAAATTGAACCAATGGATAAGGAAACTAAGCAACATTTCGATACTGTCACTTGATTTCCTTTCTTCAGCCATGTGAGCTTGTATGGAGTTTAATGAGGTTCCGTCTTTAAATTTAGCTTTGTTACGACTTCTTCCGAAATGACATTCTCGCAACTGCCTGAGTCTATGACCATACGACATACTTTACCCCCAATTATGCAAGTAGTCTGAAAAATATTTTGTCGTAGCCACTTGTCTTTGTCTAGACTTTTAAGAGTGAAGATTGCGCGGTTCACGATCTACATTGGGCCGCTATCGCCATGTTCTTCAACAGATTGAGCACTACCACTTCTATCAAAAGTTGGCTCTTCAGCGAACTCTTCAGTTTTTTCCCCTTGGTAGTCTTCACTTTCCTTTGTGCCTACGAATAAGCCTTTACCATATTTTCTTCCTTTTTTACATTCTGTCATTCGATGCCCATTTTCTTTGTAATTAAAACAGCGTAATCCCAAACTCGAGGATTGGGTTTTCCTACTTTGCCCAATTTCACTAGGTTTACTAGTTTTATTTGGAGGATTTGGAGGAGTGAAATTACGGAATTGGGAAGTTGGGTTTGAATTTCACGAACAACACTTCGAGCACCCTAAAAGCTTGAGTCATTAGTACATTAACTAAATTGCTTCTCCAATTGCAAGGCTTATTGGTGTGCCTCTGAAACAGAGTATGGGTCAAGTAAATTTAATTGGTCTTGAAATTGAGATCGTAGGCCTCCAATGTAGCAAGAAACATATTGTTCTTCTGTCTCTGTCAAGTCATTGCGTGCCACCAACCAATGAAATTTTGTGATGTAATCATCTACTGATTGATTACCTTGCTTTAAATTTTGTAGCTGTTGGTATAACATTTTGGCGTAATTATGAGGCAAGAATGCTCCACGCAAGTGCTTCTTTAACTTTTCTTAAGACTCAATCTTCTTTTTGCCTTGCCTAATCGTTGTAAGCTTAGTTAGTTGCCACCAAACTGCTGTTCTTCCACAATGTCGAGTTGCAGCAAGCGAAACTAGTTTATTTTCAAGCACTGCCTTATATTCGAAAACTTACTCAATGGCATTCATCCAATCCAATAATTCTTCAGGTCGACCACTTCCTTAGAATTCGAGAATGTCAATTCTCAATGTAGATTCCCATATTTTGTTATCAGTATACTCAGTTCTAGGTCGATGTCCAGAAAATGGGCTAGCAAAACTTTCACTTGATTTTTCTTCACGTTCTGGAGTACGATGGCATTCGTCAAATAACTCTGTCATTCGTGCCATTTGTGCAGCTAACATATCAATTCTGGATATCATGCTAGTCAGGGCTTCATCTTTAGAAACATCTTCTTGATTGTAAGTTGTAACATGAGCATTTTCAAAATTTGGGTTTAAAAAGGTGGTGGGGCTAAACTAAAAGTAAATAAAAATTTAGGCTGAAACTGTAATTAAGCAAAATTTTTACATTTCCGGTGACGGTGGTCGGAAATCGAGCAAGGATGGGTGGATCTGAAAGATTTTGGGTTGGTGAGTATGGTGGTGGTGGTGATTTGTCAAAAACGTTGGCGTTTTGGCCGGAATTTGGAGATAAAGGCAGTGGTTTTGTTGTTGGCTTGATTTCCGGCAATCGGTGCGTCGATCGGCGGTGTTAACCGACTAGGAAGGTTGAGCTCGAGGAGAGGAGTTAATTGGTGGTGGTTGTACTGGCCAAAATGAGGCGGAAACCGGTGAACAATGGCAATGTTGGCGCGGCTATTTTGGTTGTTTTTCCGGCGATTTGTGGCTAATCGACAGTGTCCAATACTTGGGGTTTGATGGCCGGCTTGCTCCATCTCCGATGATGGTGGTTGATTATCTTAACGCCCAAGGAAAACCATCGACGGCAGCCATGGAAGGGTGGTTGACGCGGCTGTCATTTCTACTAACTCTTTTTCCTTTTTTTTTTCAGATTTTGTTTTAAAGCTAAACGGGAAATTTTAAAAAGGAGAGAAAAAAAAAAGGTTCTGTGGTAGGTGGGATTGAGATGGGTTTACCAGGTTTTCGACTATAATACCAAGCTTATGCAGTGGAAGCTTAAAGTTCAAAATATTTTGTTGATTTTAGAGAATTCCAGAATAAAAGAACAACTAAACTCATGTTCATTCAAAAGAATGCTGTGAATTTAAGGGTTAAGACTCGTTGATTCCGCAGAATACCGAGAATTAACTAAACTCAAATACTCACAAAGAGATTTGAAAATTGAAAATATTATTGAAATCAAGTATGCCTTTAAAGGCTACAAGAGGAAGCTACTTATAATACCAGTAATTATCCTAAATCACTAAGGGAAAACAAAATTCTAAATTGAAAAGGAAACAAAATTCTAAAATGGAAAGGAAATCAAAAGTCCTTAATTAATTAGGAAACATATCCTAGTATAAATTCCTATTCTGGATCACATAACCTAAGCAATCAAACAAATTCATATAGTACTTACCTAATACAAGATATTGGAGATTAAATCCAAGAGTAACGGAATGCAGATAATACCTGCTTTGAAGAAAATGCCAGTGACGTCATTCGAAGGTAAGGGTCGCAGTAAACAACATGATCCACTTTCTGATTCAGCACAACATTTCCACATTTCCAATCAAGGGAGATTGATAAATATTGGATGATGTCAATCAGTTTTAAATGATTTGTCATCCAAGATGGTACAACACGCAGGGAAAATGGCCAGTGAGTGTGTGATCATATCTCTTCCTCCAGCGAGTATATTATTATATATACATATATATGCACACTATATAAAGCTACTCATCATACATTCATCCATTAATATTTTTTTTTTATTTTAATCATCTGCACAAATTAAAGAGAAATGATCAGGCTATCATCGACCTCAAGCATGCACCAATAACATTGCAAATAATTAAACTTTTCTCCAATCAAGTTTCTTAACTAGATAATAGGAATGATAATTAGTAATAATAAGAGATTAATTAGAAACTTCAAAGAAATACAACATGTGCATAAGATTTAATTCCTCAATTCATGTTTTTCTAATAATTTCAAGATAACTAGCTTATTTATTTATCAACACAAGATGAAGTCATTTTAACTATATGTGTCTACTTTTACATGGTAGGTAGGAGTACTAGAACTATTGTTTATGAAATTTTAATTGTAAATAAATACTTGTGCACAAGCATGTGATCATTATAGATAGATATATATATATATATATATATATATATCTATAGTAAAGAGTTTTGGATTTAAAGAGTTGTGTTTTATTTTGAAATTCTGTTTGTGTGGTGAATTTTTACTAGTAGTAAGTCCCGTCTTAGGATAAAGATTTCCACTTAGGACTGTAAAACCATACCTGTAGCCATACCGACAGGTCTAGAAATAGGCCATAAGTCTTTAACCATGGAGGATAAAGACTGAAGGCAGGAGCTCTTCAACTGAAACATTAAATTTCTTTTCTTTAAGCTTTTTTAAAGACTTTTCTGAAAACAAATGAATTGTTTCAAAAGGATTTGAAATGGTAATATCACGTTCTTCAGTCTTTATCACATAATCATTTTTTTAAATATCAAGAGTTTTAGTTTTGTAAATCTTTTCTTTGGAAATCTTTGGAAGTTCCCAACAATCAATTGCTTTATCAAAGTTCTCAATAATGAATTCTTCAGAACTCACAACATGTTTAGAATCACTAGTCTTCCCGGAAGAAGTGCTAGAAAAGGACGATGCTCTACAGAGCAGAGGATCCATGGTTAAAGACTTATGACCTATTTTTAGACCTGTCGGTATGGCTACAGGTATGGTTTTACAGCCCTAAGTGGAAATCCTTATCCTAAGATGGGACTTACTACCAGTAAAAATTCACCACACAAACAGAATTTCAAAATAAAACACAACTCTTTAAACCCAAAACTCTTTACTGTATTACACTATCCTCCCCTTGGCTCTGATACCAGATGGGAAATTGGATCGAAGGATGGATATGAATTCAAAATAATTCTTTATTGATTGCTTTAATAAATAAATTGGATCGCGGTTGGTCAACTTTTAATAACTAGTTTGGTACGTGGCGTTGTTAACCCGGTCAATGTGACACGAAGTCAGCCTTTGGATCCAGATCTGACTTAGAACAGATCAATAATCCGCATGTCCAAGTTTTCCAGCCGATATACCAAATTAGTCTGCTTTACCAAATATTAATTAGATTCTTTTAAACGCGGTTGGTTCAATTTTAATAATTTACCAGATATAAGTTAAGTTGTTTAAGCAAGCCTAGCAACAATCATGCATCTACTGGCTCAAACACAGTACCAAATCTGGACCCCAGAAATGGTGCTCTGAAGGAATGGGGGAAGAAGAGAATACAACCAAGGGGAGAGATCCGGTCTCTATGCCTTGGAGGAACGTAACAGTTTATTGACAGATCTGATACAGATCAGTCTGTAGAGCATACAAATAAAACTTTAAATGACTGAAATTTAAATGCTTTAAATGTAAATTGTAGAAATTTAAATGTACATAAAATTTAAACTTGCTTTAAACTGAAATTGAAAGTAAATGCTTACATAAATTGCTTTCGATCCGATAGCTTTAAAAGATTACAAAAGAAATGAGAAAATAATCTGAAGACAAGGAACTAATCTGAGAACAGAAAAATTTCCTTAGTGCCTTCTAATTTCGGATTCTCAAGAGAGAATGAGAGAGAGAGAAAGAGAGATCTAAGAATTCGAATCCCCCTGTCTAAGTCTTCCTTCAGAATTATATATACAAAATAAGTTTTAAACTGTAGACTGTAGCGGAGCTGTAACATACAGTAATCTTTGGAACTCTGCACTGTAGACCGTAGCGGAGCTGTAGTATATAGTAGTCTTTACATACTTTGAAATACATGAAAAATACGGGTGAAGAGACATGTGCGCTCTCACTTGTGTCCAGGGGACCACCCGAAGAATACAATGATAAAATTACACAGGAAAATAATTATCTAATATTGCAGAAATATAAAATTACTCTTTTTCTTTTTACATAACTTTAGTGCTTTATTGGAGAAAAAATGCCGAAGCAGTCGTCTTCGTTTTCATCCTTGAGGGAAATGAAAGGTTCTTCATCTCCAAAGGTACTTGAAGAAGAACTTGCAACAGATGTCTCTAATCTTGTGGCAAGGAGCTGTTGCATAACATTAAAATATTCGTCTTCAGTTTTGGCACTGGCCAGGAGAGATTGGGCTTTGGATTTTTGGGTCAGAAAGGTTTGTTGGGCTTTGGATTGTTTAATGGTTGGTTGGAGAAATCCTTTGGCAGAGAGCCAATTTCGGACCAAGGTGTCGGTCAATTTTGATTGTTCATCAAATTTTGACCACCATTTTACTTTAAAAGTTCTTTGTAAGACAAGTTGGGTTTCTTGGGTGTGATATCTGAGGTTCCGCATCCATACCCATGGGAGGAAGAAATTTGTACAAAAACAAAGGAAGGGGGGAAACCTTTTCTCAGATTCGGAGGGAGTATAATGGGCTTTGAACAAATTTAAACAGTGGATGGCATTTGGTGTTAGGATTTCAGGGATTGGACCAAAAAGGTTCTACCATTGTTTAAACCAATTGGGAAGGCTTTGGACGGTTATTTTTTAATTAAAGAAAAATAACCATGAATGGGTCTTTTTAGGGTTTGTAAGAAGAATGTGTTATACCAGGCTTGTTGATAATCCCAGTAGGAGAAATTTGAACAATGTGGTAAACGCATTTAGAAATTAGAGGGAAATCTTTTTTTATTATGGAGTAAGTCACCCCACTGTTTTGGGCTCAAAACTTTTAATATTTGTGGCCGTTGAATAAGCCGGCTCAGAATGGGAGTCATTGAGGTAAAAGTGTTTGAATTTAACTAATTCAGTGGCTTCCAAAATGCTTTGGTAATAAGGCTGGGGTTTTGTTAAATTCAATGGTTTGAAAAACCAGCCTTTAAGGAAAAACTTTGTAAGGGTTTGAAATGGATCAGAATGGTAAAACCCATCTTTGATAATTAAAATGTTTTGGGAATGGGTTTTATCAAACCAAACCGAGGTTTTTTGTGTTTGTTGTGAAAGAACAATTTGTGATGATGAGCTTTCACCAGAAACAACAATATTTTGAATGGAAGATTTTGAAATTTCTTTTGGGCTTTCTTTTTCAGAAATGTCTTTTGAAGGTGTTTGGCTTTGTAAAAAGCTGCTTTGTAGGGCAAGCATAAGCTCAGGTGATTTAGAAATGGATTTCATCCATTGATTTACTTGTTCTTGGGTAGAGCGGGCTTTAGACTTTGCTTCTTCATCTTCAATCATGTCAATCCAAGACTTGATTGGCATGGCGGATGAGAGTAATTTTTCTTTATGAGGAGAGGATTGGGAGGATTGGGAGTCTTTAGGAGCAACTTTAGGTTCAGGGTCTTTGGCAATGCCTTTTCCTTTGTCTCTTCTTTTTGGCGGCATTATCTGTTTTGAAGAAATTTCCTGGTTAGAAAATCAGGAATAGAATTTGTATCACCTTTAATAAATTCAATATCAAAATAAAAAACACTTAAAATAGCTTACCAACATGTAAAAATTTGTTTTGATGCAATGTTTTGAACATCCTTTTCTAAAACATGTTTTGCAGCTTTGCAATCAATTCTAAGTAAAAATTTTTGATTTAACAAATCACTTTGAAACTTTGAGATGCACAAAATAATTGAAAGAATTTCTTTCTTAATAGTAGAATAATTTTTCTGACATTCATTCCAATGTGTAGAAACATATTGTACTATTTGTTCTTTATCATTATCCTTTTGCTTTAATATGCCTCCGTATCCTAAATCCGATGCATCCGTTTCAACAACTTTAGGTAATGCAGGATTTGCAAGGAAAAGACATGGGATGCTTTTAACAGATGCCTTAATGATTTTAACAACTTTGGTATGTTCATCTGTCCATGCAACAGGATTCTTTTTTAACCTATCATGTAAAGGTTTTGAAATCCTATTAATGTTGGGACAAAAATCAAGAATATAATTTAAACTTCCTAAAAATCTTTGCAACTGTGTTTTGTCAAGGATTTTGTCAGGAAATTTGTCAGCAAAAATAAGGGAACGCTCGATAGGAGCAATGGTTCCTTTGGAAATGTAATGACCAAGAAACCTAATCTTTGTTTGAAATAAAGAGATTTTAGAGTTAGAAACTGCCAATCCAGCCTTTCTGGTGGCAAGGTAAAAAGTCTTTAAATGTTTAAAATGTTGTTCAATTGATTTAGAAAAAATCAAAACATCATCAATATAAACAATGAAAAATTCAGAAAAATGGTTATAAATGTCATTCATGATCCTTTGAAATTCTGAAGGTGCATTTTTTAAACCAAATGGCATAACGGTCCATTCGTACTGTCCAAATGGAACTGTAAAAGCAGTTTTGTAACGGTCTTTTGGATGAATTTGAATTTGCCAAAAACCCGATTTCATATCAAATTTTGAAAAAATAAAAGTAAAATGTAGTTTTTAAAGCAAATCATTTTTATTAGGTATGAGATATCTAATCCATTTTAAAGCTTTATTTAAGGGCTTGTAATTTATCATGAGTCTAGGAGTCCCTCTTTTAATTTCAGAATTTTAATTAACATAGAAAGCGGCACAAGACCAAGGTGACCTGGATTTTACAATGAGTCCTTTTGTTTCTAAGTCTTTTATTTTCCCTTTACAATGTCGTTCTAAATCCATATTCATTTGAATTGGTCGAGCTTTAGTAGGTATTTGTCTTTCATCAAAAGAATTTTCATACGAAAAATCCACCAGGTGTTGTTTTCTATTCCAAAAAGTAGAAGGTAGATCAGCACAAATTTCCTTTTGAATAAGATATTTGAAATCAGATATTTTTCTTTGGATAAAATCATTTTGCAATTGGTTATCAATTCTTTGTAAACTCAAGTCCTTTTGTAAAAACATCAAATAATTATGCTTTGACTTGAGTAGATTGTTGACATGGTTTTGATAGACAGAACAAGCTTTAACAATATTCAAATTTCTTGTTTTAGGCTTTTCAATGAAAGGGAAAACAAGCTTTTTATTTTTTGCTTTAAAAGATATACTATCGTAATTGACAGTATAAGGTGTTATTAGATTTATAAAGGGAGTTCCCAAAATAACAGGATGATGAATATCATTTGTAAGGACAAAAGAGGTTTTAAATTCAAAACTGTCGTTATGAATAGAGGCTTCAACTTTGGAGCTGATTTTGAGTTTTGAATTATTGGTGGCAGAAAGCCTTTCTTTTGTTTTCTCATGAAATCTTTTTGGAACAATATCTTCTTTAATGCAATTTAAATCAGCACCAGTGTAAAAACGGGCAATAGCGTCAATAGCAAAATCAATAGAAAAGATTAAGGTTATTTTGATTAAATATTTTCTTGTGGTGATCTGTTTTAAAACAAATAAAAAAATCATTAGGAACAGATTCAATGTTTTCAACATTTTGATCATTATCACCATCAGAATCTATTTCTTTTTCAGAATTATCCTCCAGCTGTTTTTGTAAAAGAAGTTGAATAGTATCATAATCATTCTTTTGTTTTTCTTTTAATTCTTTAATTTCAAGTTTGATGTCTTTGATTTCTCTCTGAAGATCTTGAATATTAGGAACAATTTTCATTGTTTTCTTTTTACTCAAAATATCAGTAAGATCACAAGAATTCTTTTTAACAATAGGAACTTTAGAAGTTTCAGCTTTGTTGGAATCAAGAGTTTTTAAAAGCTTATCAAGGTATTCTTTTTGAAGATTTGGATCAGAAATATGCTTTACAAGTTCAAGAAAGATTTCTTGGTCTCTAATCAAAACATTGATTTTCTTTAAAAAAGAATTTGTTTCAGAGTCACTACTGCTAGATGCAGAGGTATCTGAATCAATAAGCTCATCAACCTGGAGAGGATCACTATCTCCCGACATGGAAGACTCAGAGTCAGAAGACTATAAGGAGAGAGGAGATTTTGGAAAGGGTTTCTTCATCAAGGCCAAGTTCATGAAGTTTTCTGTTCGTTCTGTAATATTTTGCAGTATGGCGTTTGATACCACATCTATGACATATGGCATCTTTGTAATTAAAAGGAGTTTTAGGTTTGGCTCGAGACTCTTTTCTTTTAGAGAAGTTGGTTTTTTTATAAGGCCTCGAAGGTTTCTTATAAAAAGATTCTCTAAAATTTTGGAATGGTTTCTTATGGCGTTTAGATTTGTAATGTTTCCTGTGAGGTCTTTTGGAACACTCACCATTACAATCTTTGGGAGTAGAAGTTTTAAAGGGGTCATAATTGAATTGCTTACAGAAACTGCCTAACTCTTGTTTAGACTTCTCAAGCTCCCACTTAAGCCGTTTCTGTAACTTCAAATCTTGACAGATCTTTAAACCTTCTTTATTAACAAAACTGACAAGTTCACCGTAGGTGAGCTCATCATACGGGACACGATTATCGTAAAGGGCTTTGATAAAATTTCTAACATTTTCACCTAAAATGGTAGGTAAACTTGCTAGGAATTTCTCTTTCCAAGTAGTATGGTTTGCATCATCTCTGAGAAAGAGTCGAGTGAAGAATGTGGTTTTGTAGTTCTGGAATTCACTAAGTTTCCTACATCTTAAGTTACGTAGTAACTCAGCATTTTTGTCTCTAAGATGAGAATGGTCACCTATGAAATGAAGGGATATAGTCACAATTAGGGTAACTACAGCATCCTGAATTGGACTATTGAATTCATCAAAGATGGGAGTGCCATCTTGATCTCTTTGAATGGAGTTAAGGATATTTAATTGTTGCTGATTGGTGAGAAGATGATCCCACCATCCTTTAAGTTGACCACTAAAACCGGCAATAAGGATTTCTGCTATGGCTCTATCAGAAGTTCCTGATTTGGTTTTATAGGCATTAGCTGCCATGGTCATCTGTTGCAACAATCCTAGAATATTGTACTCAGACATACCATCAATATTCCACTCATAAACTGAAGTTGCATTAAACTGAGATTGATTTAAAACACTTGGTCTATTATCTATTGCTAGATCTGGTGGAGTTCTGACAGTAGGAAGGACTAAATCCCAATGGATTTTGTTGACTTTAGGGATAGGTTCATCTTTGAAAGCTTCTATGTCCGAGGAGGCTATAGAAGACTGGTCATGATCTAATACTCCAATCTTGCTACTAGATTGAGGAGTATCAGGGGCTATTTGAGCTTTGCTAGATGAGGAAGAAGCTTCTATCCTATCTAATTGTTCTCTAATGGCTTTAGCAAAATCTGATTTTGACTCTTGGACAAGCTTTTGGCTAGTTTTCGAAACCTGGAAAGGTTTGAGAATAGGTTCCTTAAGCTTTTTGTCAGAATCCGATTTTGAAGGAATAGGAGAAATAGAGGGAACAGAAATGGTTGACTTCTAGAATTGGTTTTCTATCCTAATCAACTGCTTTCCAATGGTATTTAAGTTAGTATTGCAGAAATTATTCTGTTGAATAATACTACTTAAATTTGCATCAGAATCATTTGGCTTTGGAATTTTATAAGGTGAGGCTCTAATTTCTACAGGAGGTTCACCATGATTTATGGTTACACTTCTGAGAGGCGGATGTTCAGACTCGACTGTTCTATTGCTATCAGAAAGGTTCCATTCAGGAGTCTTCTTCCTAATAGTAATAGGGTTTGACTCTTTAAAGGGATAACTAATGTTGTGATCTGAAACATATATTTCGAACCAATCAAAAAACAATATATGGACTTGATGTAAATTAACAAATTCATAATATACTTGTTGGATTTCTTTTCTTTGGCTTAAAAAGTGTTTGAAAAACCAAAGTCTTTTTTCTTTGTTTGATTCAGAATAAAAATCATTATGAAGAAGATTTTTATTTAATTCAAATTTTTTTGAAAGGACACCAATTATATTTTCTATAACTGCAGAAAATGTACGAGAAGTCGGAGGAGAAGGTTCCTTCTCTTCCTGTCTTTGTTCATGTTGACTTATAGTGTAAATTGGGTGAGGGACACTAGTGGAATAGTCAACTGACCTTATTGAAGAACTAGGAATATCCGAGGTGGAAAACCTAGGTTGATTTATCACAGAAGGAATTTTTGAAAACTTTCTTTCTAATGAATGTATGCTTGTGCATGAGTCTTTATCGGAGAATCTAGTGGATGTAGATCTCCTGAGGGATAATTTAACTTTACCATCGGAATACTGAGTCACATTTTGCAACTCTATATTTGGCTCAAGTTGTTTCGGAATCGCTGGTGGAGCGGCTCCTTCAAGAATCCATTCATCGGGAAGATTGATATCTTTCCATTTGATTGATTTTGGAATGACTGTATTAGCTTTAGACAAATCAGTCTGTAAGAGAAGAGTTTCATCTCTTTTTTACTGGAATCTATGTTGTGTACTAAATGCAGAAATTATTGCTTTGTATGAAATTTTAAAAATCAATGCAACTGGGACAAATCCCTCAATCATGTTGTAATTATGGGTCTTAATCTGTAAAATCATGTTTTTTAAAATGTTTTTATCTTTAAGAGAAATTGTTATGTTTGGATAACAATTAAATGAAATTGGACCTTTACAGAGACTGGATTCTATGCTACTTAGCAAGGAATGATCAAAAGAGATGAATCGACCATCTCTAAGGACAGCAAGGATGGAAGTATCCAAGCCTTCTTTGGTTAAGGGCTTTATGCCGACTTGGATTAAACATATATGGACATAATTAAATTTCTTTTCTTTAAGCTTTTTTAAAGACTTTTCTGAAAACAAATGAATTGTTTCAAAAGGATTTGAAATGGTAATATCACGTTCTTCAGTCTTTATCACATAATCATTTTTTTAAATATCAAGAGTTTTAGTTTTGTAAATCTTTTCTTTGGAAATCTTTGGAAGTTCCCAACAATCAATTGCTTTATCAAAGTTCTCAATAATGAATTCTTCAGAACTTACAACATGCTTAGAATCACTAGTCTTCCCGGAAGAAGAGCTAGAAAAGGACAATGCTCTACAGAGTAGAGGATCCATGGTTAAAGACTTATGGCCTATTTCTAGACCTGTCGGTATGGCTACAGGTATGGTTTTACAGCCCTAAGTGGAAATCCTTATCCTAAGACGGGACTTACTACCAGTAAAAATTCACCACACAAACAGAATTTCAAAATAAAACACAACTCTTTAAACCCAAAACTCTTTACTATATTACACTATCCTCCCTTTGGCTCTGATACCAGATGAGAAATTTTTGTATATATAATTCTGAAGGAAGACTTAGACAGGGGGATCCGAATTCTTAGATCTCTCCTTCTCTCTTTCTCCTTCTCTCTTGAGAATCCGAAATCAGAAGGCACCAAGGAAATTTTTCTGTTCTCAAATTAGTTCCTTGTCTTCAGATTATTTTCTCATTTCTTTTGTAATCTTTTAAAGATATCGGATCGAAAGCAATTTATGTAAGCATTTACTTTCAATTTCAGATTAAAGCAAGTTTAAATTTTATGTACATTTAAATTTCTGCAATTTACATTTAAAGCATTTAAATTTCAGTCATTTAAAGTTTTCTTTGTATGCTCTGCAGACTGATCTGTATCATATCTGCCATATAAACTGTTACGTTCCTCCAAGGCATAGAGACCGGATCTCTCCCCTTGGTTATATATATATATATATTTGTTTATGAAATTTTAATTGTAAATAAATACTTGTGCACATGCATGTGATCATTATATATATATATATATGAACACACACAAATTACAAGATTGATTGATCGGGCTGATGGATATATCTATGTATGCATGCATTTATTCCTTACTTTTTTTCTTTAAATTAAATTGTAATTCTCAAAAAAGAAAAAGAATACTCACAGCAACATGCATTTACTCCTTGGTTTTGGAGGATATGTCCTTCTCCTTCCTCTGTCCTCCAAGAATATGAGAAATCTGTAAACCTTTATACACTAAATGCTTAGTTGAACAACATTCTTGTTTGAAATTCTAAAACAAATGGGAACCGCGCCAAGAATGCAACAGGGGTGAATAGAAGCAATGCTATCACTATTTCATACCCATGAGCAAGTGTCCTAACTGATCCCCAAATTCCACCATGTTGTATCACTGGCTTACAAGCTTGTATGATCTATATATAGTTCCACGCATCCATAAAAAGGATTACTTATTAGAAAAGCCCCAATGATAAACAAGCCTGGTCAATATCCCAACACCCACCACGGTTAAATTGGCAAGGATTTTTATAGCCTAAATCAAATTTAACGATAAAACTACAATAATTGAATTCCAAAAAAAATCAAATAAACATTTAAAATTTCAAAAATAAATAAACATAAAATACCAATCAAGTAGATCCAAATTTAACAAGAGCACGCCTAGGATTTTCAAATTTTACATGTATAGGGTTCAAATTTGATGAGAACACATCTAGGGTGTTCAAGATTTAGGTGTCTAGGATTTGAATTTGAGAAGAACACAACTAGGTTTCTCAAGTTTTACATATCTAGGGTTCGAGTTTGACAACAACATTAAAATTTAAAATGGAACACAACACTAGAAACATTATTTACCTGTATTATTCAAATGATTGCGGCAGTGGGTGAGTAAAGGTTCTCAGTTAGGGTATTGAAATTCAATAGTGGCGGCACATGCGTTTGATAGGTACTTCGTGTAGTTCTCGATGAGGGCCTAAATCAACGGTGAAATACAAGAGAATGTCGGTGGCGGCTCAGTGCCTATGCAAGGATTTTGGGTGAAGAGGGCTTTGTGAGCATAAGATTAATGAGAGTGACTAAGCGAGAGACGAGAGTAAGAGTGCCAATACTCACTAAAAAAAAAAAAATACGATGAGTGATAACTAAAGAGGGTTTCGTTTTTATTTAGTAATCTAAACGGTGTCGTTTCTTATTTAAAGAGAAACTTTTAATTCAAACGGTACCGTTTATTCTTTATTTATTTTTTTCATTCATTTTAAAGTTTTCAGTCAACCCTGCAAAATAAACTCAAAATAAAAATATCACTTGACGACCAAAATTATATCACAAACTTGTCATTACTTTTTTATAACCAAATAATTTATCACTAGTCTACATAGGTGCTTGATAGATGAAATTTATATCACAAGTATGTCATAAATGCATGACAAAAAAAATATGCCATCGATCTATCTTTGTAGCTCTTAAAACCAAAAACTGTCACATAGAGAACTGTCATAATAGGTCTTTTTTCTTGTAGTGGTTGGTGCCTTATGTGTGGTCCCCCGCCCCTCCCCAAAAGGATTTTGCATTAATACAATGAAATTAGTTTGTAATATAATGTAGGCCACACCTGTTTAAGATATAATATTTAAGCGTCCATCGAAAAACCTCAGTTAGAGCTGTTGTGGATGCACGGGTTAACCAATTACCAATATTCTAGTAACTGCAACTTCTAGAGAAATATAAATATGGTGATAAATAAATGCAAAGCAAATAGGACACAATAATTTCCATGCTTCGGCGTAATGCCTACGTCCACGAGCAAAAACTCTCAAAACCCAATACCCAATACACCTAAATGGATCCCTTTAGCACCTAAGGAAATCCTTTTCTAAACCTCACTTGGAATGAGCTTAGATCTCACAAATTTTGGATGGGTTACAAATGCATTTTGCTTCTCTATTTATGGGCGAAGCTTACAATATGAATGCATGGAAAAAATCTTGGCCATTTTTAATTTTGATGGCTTCGGTGCTTACTTTGTGAAGAGTAAGAAATTTCATGCTAGCACATGCAATTGCAGTCAAAAAGTTGCCAGCCATATGCATATGCTCAATAAAAGGTTGGCTTCAATGCTTACTTTTCAATAATTCTCCACATCAGCGAAAATTTATCCAAATCTAAGCCGAATACTAAACTCCCAGTACATCAAATCATCCACCAATCTCTGCCTTCCTCATTCTTTTAAACTTGCAGGATTTGATCAAATTTACATAATGCTCAAACATGATCGTCGTCACCACCTTGGCCAACATATTCGCGAGATTCTCTGTAATCTTGATTTTTTGTAAAAGAATCTTTCCTTCATCAATAATTTCATGTATAAAGTGAAACCGTACGTCATTATATCTTGTACATGCAAGATAAACTTGGTTCTTTGTTAAATGAATAGCACTTTGATTGTCGCAATGCACATTAATGTGCTCCTGTACCAATCCCAAGTTTTCAAGTAAGTCTTGTAATCAAATAACCCCTATAACAACCTCTGTAATTGCCATGTACTCAACCTCTATGGGCGACAATGCAACTATAGACTATAATGTATACTTCTAATTGATTGACCCTCTAGCAAAAGTAAATATATATCTGATAGTTGACCGTCATTTGTCCAAATCACCAACATAATCAAAATCGACGTACCCAATCACACCTCACTACTAGCAAAATAGCTTTTACTGATACTTGTCTTGTGACACTTTTCTAAAAAGTATCAGTAATTACATATATTTGGGTTATTTTCCGTGTTTAACAAACAAGTGTCAATAATTACTTATTCAATGGTGTTTGTAGATTAAACATCAGAGATCGTCGATACTAAAGTATCAGAAACAAAAAAAAAATCTATTTTTATTTTAGTTGCGACTCGAACCTAGGACCCAAAACTAAAGTGGTTTATGTTCAACCAACTAACCACCGTGCCAAATTCATAAATTAGTTTGTGTTGAACATGTTGAAATTATCAAATTAAATTAATATAGAAACAACAATATAAAAGCAAAAGCAAAAAACCCTAAATCAACATAAACATAAAATTCCCTAACTCCTAAATCCATGGCCAGCCACCTCATCTCTCTGGCGATATCCTTCTTCTTCTTCATACCTCTAAAAATTCTCTTCTTCGAGCCCTAAAATTCAAGGGTCCATGCCATAAGAAATCCTAACACCACTGCTCAAATTCTAAGACCCATACCATACGAAACCCTAACGATCTACATTATGCAAAACATCCACCATGCCGTTATGCCACAAGCTCACAAGACCCGCTTTAGATCTCCACATTTTGATCATCCGTATATGCCATTTGCTTAGGCTTTGAACTTTTATCAATGATCGTTAGCGAGGTAATTTTTCACCCTTCACCCATTTTCATTTTCTGGTTGGTTAGTGTTGGTTAAATTCTATAATCAATTATTACCAATGCAAAAGTGCAAGTATACACAACAAGTATTAAGGTAATGAGTATTCAAGATCGTCTCTACAGGGATTGATGTTACTCAAAGTGCCAAAGCAATCACAATAATGCAACCAACTAAAGATCGAAATAATCACTTGTCAAATTATTCTTACTTAACCACTAATTATGCAAGATAGAAATAAACTAATACTTGTATGAAATAAACTAAATTAATTGTGTTTAAGATTCAATTGAGAGTGTAGTAGTTGAATAATCAAACTCTCCTAATGGGGGTGACTGTTGATTACCGAATTAGCACCAGTTGTTGTGGTAAGTGCTGCAGCACTGGGTAGAA
The DNA here is from genome assembly GCA_018350135.1 of Citrus trifoliata. Taxonomy (NCBI): domain Eukaryota; kingdom Viridiplantae; phylum Streptophyta; class Magnoliopsida; order Sapindales; family Rutaceae; genus Citrus; species Citrus trifoliata. The sequence goes on from VKKW01000089.1 coordinate 277,268, forward strand.
CAAATCTGCTTCCGCAGCTATCGCATGTTGGAAATCTCATACTATTAAATCTACTAACAATGACCAGTTGCTCATAAATTTAATGGATGGCTTTATGACCTTTAATCTCTCTACCCTATAAGGTAAACACCTATATCTAGGATATCACAAATCTTAATTCAAATATTGCCCTTATGGGATTTAAGATGACCTAATCTAGGAAACTCAACTTAAGAACAAGTAATACTCCATTAATGTCCGCTATGACATGCCCTTTTGCTGCTCTATCTTAATTGAAATCATTAAATGGGTGGTCAACTGAAATAACAATTATGATCATAAAAACTATTAGAGTATAATGCTACAACATTATCACAGCAACATATAAGAACAGTCAAGAACCCATTGGATTATTTGTCACTCAACTACAGTTAAATTTAGTTCATATTCCGAATGAAGAAAACAAACATAAATATGTTGATCATAGAATACATCCAATCAATCAAAGGAAGAAAAATAATATGAAGTGAGCACGATGGGAGTCCAAAGCTCCTTCTCGGGTTGTCAATGATGCTGTGTAGTCCTCTCCAATCTTCCTCTTCTTCTCCCTTATAATTGTTTTTGGATGATAATCAATCTGCTCCCCTGCTGTGTAGTGCGTGCCTCCTTTTTATATCGCAAAATTAGGTTAAAAACCGAAACCTTGGAGCGTGCATGTGTTTAAATTAGGAAACATGCAGATCGTGATTTAATTACTGACTGCGCCTATATTCTCTCTCGCGTTACTCCCAACTTGCTATAGCACTAGTTGCTCTAACATCCGCAACAGCTCTTGCATTATTTCTGATTGTGCTTTCTATCTTTTGTGACCATCTTCTTTCCTCATTTTGTCCATCTACTGTCTCCGCATTCTCTCATGAATTTAAAACCTACAATTTAAAACCTGTTTTTAGCACAAATTACTATAACAACAGCAGAACTTGTTACATCTCAACTAAAATGAATGTTTATGCACAAGGTCACCAAAATGTAATCAAAACACATTATTTGCTCTCTAAATGGCCTTTATTCAAGTCTAGAACAGATGTAATAACTCTCATTTCTTAGAGTTATCACACCCCCAAACTTAAGCTATTGCTTGTCCTCAAGTAATGACAAATACGAATATTTCCTGCAAACAAACATGCACACAACTTCAGCTCTTTTATCAAATTTGCAAAGATTCTTCCACCTTCAGATCATAATCCGAAACATACAAAAATGCCCATAGTAAATCAGTTCTAGACTCAAGCTTTTTTCTGTCCATAGTGTGTGTGTGCTGCCTTGGTGATTGAATTTTCGATATGCTGTAACATTACCAAAGGATTACTGAAAATTCAACTGTCATATACTTCATTCTTACAAGTGGTAGCATAAATTCCACATATATAAACTGTAATAGCTTTAACATTGATAACCTGGGGGATAATCATCCTCCTTACTGTAACATTTATTTTCATGTGAATGTCGATCACTTGTAATGATGACACCCAATTACTCAAACCATGCCCAGATCAGAGTTGTTGCAACAGTATCTGTGGTACAGTCTTATCTCAAGGTATCTTTAACTCAAGGTTGAACATGGGGCTCATGAACAGACCTGGCTACACAATGCCTTTAGACAGAGGACCTATGAAAAAAAAATTCTTCTTTCTTTATTTTTTTTTATTTTATTTTTTCATTTTATTTTATTTTTTTATTTTTTTATAAGATATATAAATGCTACAACACTGCCCATAACTCTCGTTGCCTTTTTACACATTTCTACATATGGGGTGCATACTCAGATTTGGTTACTTAGAAACTTAAGCCATTGGAGCAAGGTTTTATTGCATCAATATCACAGTCACTCAACATGCTTCGCCCTTCAAAACTTAAGACTTTTTCTATTCTTTTGGTTTTGCTCTAACATTCTCATACAACTCAATCACGGGCTAAGTGTTGGGACAGAATTTCACTTCTATCTATAACTGTCTCTACTTGGCATTCTCATAAATACTGAATAGCACTCAAGTTATCTTCATTAAGTTTTCAAATCCATACACAAATAATGGATAATAGAGCTTCACACAACACAAACATAAACACATACTTAAAACACACACATGCATTCGGAAACAATCCCCCCCAAACTTATGAGAGGTTGTGTCCTCACAGGCAAATAAAAATAAAAAACACACAAATGGACAAACAATTCTTTTTTTTCTAAGAACAAAAAGGTAACAAGTGAGATAAAAGTACTCCCCTGTGGTGGGGATTGCAGCCCATGATGTTGATGCTGTCAGCGCTTCTTGGATGCACTGCGCAGCTTATCCTTTGGTGAAGCCTTTGGGGAGGTGGCTGGCAATGGCTTTGTCTTTTTCGCTACCGGGCTGGTGAGAGGAGTTGTGGCAGGGGTTGCTGTAGCAGTACCCGCAGATGTACTGCCTTTTCATTTGCTTGGTTGCCTTGGACTGGTGCGAACGGGCTGGTTAGGAGTTTGTTGTGGAGGTGTAGGGGTCAATGCATCAGCTGCCTAGCCCTCAACTGTGATGGCAGCTATGACCTCAAGTAGTTGCTCGGCTTGCTCAGATGTAGGCATGGCTCTGGTTGCTGCAGTAGCCAGTTCAGCATCAATGTGCTCCATCTCATCGTCAGAGGCTGGTGGTGTTGACATTTTTTCTTTACCCTTGGCTGTTCTTTTGCCCACAAGGACTGGAATAGGTGGCTTCATGTCAAGGTCTTCCTCCTCATCTTCCTGAATAATGTGCTGCTTCCTGGTTTTGGACTAGGTTGGGATGAGTGGTTCCTCACGTTCTTGCTCTGACTGCTCTTCTGCCTTTGAGGGTGAGCTATCAGTCTCAGATTGGTCACCTTCATCCTCAGGTAGGTCAGATGGTTCAACATCTTCTGAGTCAACTGCTGGTTCATCTGAAGCAGTGGCTTCTTCACTGGTCTCTACTGGAGCACCTATGGTGCTAGTGTCAAAATTGTATTGCTGAAGTAAGGAGGTAGGGAAGTTCCGATGATTACGTTTCATGTAGTCAGCGAATTGGTGTAGTTGCCCATCCAGGTGCTGTAGATAGCTCCAAAACATACCATTCTCCCTCTGCTGAGTGTCTATACACTGATGGATACTAGTGTTGAATGCCTGGATGGCTTATTCTAAGTCGAGAGTTCGTCGTGCTCCTGTTACAGCAGCTAGTTCAGTTGTTGTTCTAGCACTCTCGCCAGCAACTCTTTCAATTGTTCGTGCCATAAAAGCACCATCATTTTTTACATGCTCATCGCTGGCTTCAAGACGAACACCTGAAATTACCCAAATGCTGGTGACAAGTGAAGGAAATAACAAAGCAACAGTTCGATGAGTTTTGGCTACACACTCTCGGATTTCTTTTTCAATGATGCTACCCACATCTATGGGCAGCCCTTTAACAAGGACATATAGCAAAACCAATCTTTCTTGCGAAACCGTTGTAGTGTGAGTGGTGGGCATAAGCCTAGATTTTAAAAATTTCACCCACACCCTAGCAATAGGTTTCAAATCTATTCTGTTAACCACACGTCCTTCCTCATTAACCCATGATGCCCCTTCGATGGTAGGAGTTGTAAAGATGGTATTCCACTTTTTCGAGGTTAACTTATCATGCAATTTAGCATACTCATAAGTAGTTTCAGTAGGTAAGTTATAAAAAGCATTGATAACACGGGAGTCCAATGGAATAAGAGTATTTCTTACCCAAATATTGTACTGATCAGGGCTTACCAAATTGGCATAAAATTCTTTTACCACCGGCAGTACAGGATTGCGAGGATAGTTGCAAAACTCTAACCATCTTCTCTTTGCTGCAGCATTATGAATTGTTTTCACAATTCCAGTGAGTTGGTCTGGAAAGTTAAACCCTTTTTCTTCCAGAATCCGACGCGGCTCTATGAATTCTTCGTATTTTTCCTCAGTATAGTAACTCTGGAATCGTGATGGATCTTTGAGGCGATTGGTTGTTTTCTTATATTTCGGCATGGCTGCAGCAGGAACAGATTGAAGCTACTATTTCTGAGAATAAAAAGAGAAAAAGTGGTTAAGTCTTATGAGAGTTGGACTTGCGAAAGAGATGGAGAATAGTGGCGTGGACACTCAGCACAGTGACTCCTATTTATAGTGGACTGTAATGTGAAGATAACTACGGTAACTGAGAGATAATTGAGGGAATAAAGTATTTGAATTAAATATGCATATCCCAAAATTATCGGTGATTAAAATGAAAGCTGTGATTTCAAAGATTTGTTTCCGCAATTTCTATCCATATCCAAGCATCCATCTGTCATGATTTTATTTCCAACGGTAAATGAAGGCTCCAGCCTTTAATTTACTGTAACGGGAAAAATTGTTGCTGCAACCCCCCCTTTTCTCATTCCAATGTCGTTCACATAATCCATATCAAAGCGTCTGACACGTGGTTGCTGTCCCCTGAGTTCTGTCACTAGATGTTTGCACTTGTCAATATGAAATGTAATTTCCCTTTTTTTTCAAATTAAGTTTTAAAATTAAGAAAATAAAGAAATTAAATGACATTGAAAATAAAAACTGCAATAATATTAAAATGATAAAAAAAACACGATTAGCGAAAATAGTAAAGAGGAATAGTTGTTCATAAACCAAAGGATATCAAAATTGGTTTATGGTGGCTGGTTCCTCAATGGGCTGCCTCCCATAAAGCGCTTGATTTAAGGTCCTTCAGCCTGATCGTCTGTCTTTGCTCAATAGCTGGGTTCTTGAAGGAGTAACACCTCCTTTGAATCTTCAATTGCCGAATGTATGTAATGCTTAACCCTGTGTCCATTAACCTTGAATTGGTGGCCTATTTGTTCATCCAAAAGATCAATAGCTCCATGAGGGTAAGATTTTAACAACTTAAATGGGCCAGACCATCGTGACTTGAGCTTTCCCGGAAATAATCTTAGTCTTGTATTGTGGAGCAACACTAATTGACCAGGGGTGAACTGCCTGTGTTGAATATGCTTGTCATGCCAGTGTTTTGTTCTTTCTTTATAAATTATGGCATTTTCATACGAAAATAACCTTAATTCATCAAGCTCACACAGTTGAAGCTTCTTTTGCTTTGCTGCAGCATGCATGTCCCAATTTAGTTTCTTCAGTGCCCAGTGTGCTTTATACTCTAGTTCTAGGGGCAAATGACAAGTCTTGCCATAAATAATTTAGTAAGGAGACATGCCGATTGGGGTTTTGTATGATGTTCTGTAGGCCCATAAAGAATCATGCAAATGTAAAGACCAATTTTTCCTTGTTAGGTTCACCACCTTTTATAGGATCTTTTTAATTTCTCTGTTGGACACTTCAGCCTGACCATTCGATTGTGGGTGATATGTTGTTGCTACCTTATGTTTGACTTCATATATTTCATCATTGCTGCAGTAAATATTTTGTTGCAAAAATGTGCACCTTCATCACTAATAATTGCTCTAGGAGTGCCAAACCTAGAGAAAACATTTTTTTGAAGAAAAGTTACCACGATTTTAGCATCATTGGTAGGTAATGCTGTAGCTTCCACCCACTTGGAGACACAATCTACAGCAACCAGGATATATAAGTTCTCAAATGATGGGGGAAAGGGTCCCATGAAATCTATTCCCAAAACATCAAATACTTCCACTTCCAATATGTTGGTTAATGGCATCTCATGTCTGCTAGTTATGTTCCATGTTCATTGACATCAGCCACACCCTTTAACAAAGTCATAAGCATCTTTAAAAACAGTGGGCCAAAAATAACCTGATTGCATAATTTTGGCAGTTGTTCTATGACCCCCAAAATGTCCTCCATATGCTGCAGCATGACATGATTCCAGTATATGAGGTATTTCTTCTGCTGCAACACACCTTCTAATTACTTGATCTGAGCATAGCTTGTATAGATGTGGGTCATCCCACTGGTAGCTTTTAACATCATGAAGGAATTTCTTTTTCTCTTGAAATTTCAGCTCAGGGGGTAGCAACCCACTAACTAAATAATTAGTGAAATCTGCATACCAAGGAGATTCTGACTGCTGCAGCATCTATGCTTACTGTACTACCATCAGCTGTTCATCAGGAAAAGTTTCAGTGATGTTCTTCCTTGTCAATGTACTAGTGTCTGCTTCCAACCGTGACAAATGATCTGCCACTTGATTTTCAGTCCCCTTTCTATCTTTAATTTCCAGATCAAATTCTTGAAGCAATAAGATCCATCTGATTAGTCTTGGTTTGGCATCCTTCTTTGAAATTAAATATTTGATGGCTACATGATCTGTGTAAATAGTTTTCTTAGTACCTACCAGGTAAGCTCTGAATTTGTCAAAAGCAAAAACTGCAGCAAACAACTCTTTCTCTGTAGTGGTGTAGTTGATTTTTGTTGGAGTGAAATTTTTGCTTGCATAGTATATGGAATGAAAAACCTTATTCTTCATTTGCCCTAATACTGCTCCCACATAATGATCACTAGCATCACACATCAATTCAAATGGTAAATCCCAATCTGGATATATAACTACTGGAGCAGTAATGAGGGCTTTCTTTAATTCTCCAAATGCTTGAAGGCATTCTTTGTCAAAGTGAAATGGTTTGTCATGCTCTAACAATGAACACAGAGGCTTGGCTACTTTGGAAAAATCCTTAATGAATCTTCTGTAGAATCCAGCATGACTCAGAAAACTCCTAATCCCTTTTACTGAATTTGGAGGTGGCAGTTTATCGATTACCTCTATCTTGGCTTTGTCTACCTCAATACCATCCTTGGATATCTTGTGACCCAATACTATTCCTTCTTGCACCATGAAATGGCACTTCTCCCAATTAAGTACTAAGTTGGTCATCTCACATCTTTTAAGAACTTCTTCAAAGTTATGTAAACAATTGCTGTATGTTTCTCCAAAAATTGAGAAATCTTCCATGAAAACTTCCAAAGTTTACTTCACCATATTAGAAAATATAGACATCATGCATCTCTGAAAAGTTGCTGGAGCATTGCATAAACCAAAAGGCATTCTTCTGAAGGCAAATGTTCCATAAGGACAAGTAAATATAGTCTTCTCTTAATCCTCTGGTGCTATAGCAATTTGGTTGTAGCCTGAATACCCATCTAAGAAACAGTAGTATTGTTTTCTAGTAAGCCTGTCCAGCATCTGATCAATGAATGGTAGTGGGAAATGGTCTTTCCTTGTGGCTTTGTTGAGCTTCCTATAATCCATACATACTCTCCATCTAGTCACTGTCCTTGTAGGAATAAGTTTATTCTTCTCATTAGCCATTATTGTTATCCCTCATTTCTTTGGAACACACTGAACTGGACTTACCCATGAACTGTCTGATATTGGGTATATGATACCAGCATCTAACCATTTGATGATTTCCTTCTTCACAACTTCTTTCATAATAGGATTCAGCCTTCTTTGGTGCTCCACCGAATTGCTGGAACAGTCTTCTAAAAGGATCTTATACATACATACTGATGGGTTGATACCCTTTATATCTGCCATGGTCCATCCTATTGCTCTTATGTATTTTCCCAGCAAATCTACTAGGCTTTGTTCTTAACCTGCATCCAAAGTAGATGAAATGATTACATGGAGTGTGTTGTTTTGACCAAGATAAGCATACTTTAAATGTGAAGGTAATGGTTTTAATTCAAGACTAGGGGGTGATTCAATAGATGGTAGAGTTGGTTTTACTTCCCTGTCTGAAAGATTCAGGTGCTCAATGACTCTGATGTGCCTATTAGATTGTTGTTTGTCCCTCCAATCTGTTTGACTTATTGCAACATCTTCCTCTTCAACCTCCTCAAAGGTGTTGACTTTGTTAAGTACATTACTACAGCATTTGTCCATTCTGTCTGCTACAACAAGATCCACTACACTTAAGAAATTGCAATCTTCTATTTCATCAGGGTTTCGCATAGCTTCTAGTACATTAAAAGTGACTTGTTGATCATTCACTCTCATGGTCAGCTCTCCTTTTTGCACATCTATCAAAGTTTTTCCAGTTGCTAAAAAGGGTATTCCAAGTATAATGGGCACCTCTTTGTCAGCTTCAAAGTCTAGCACAATGAAATCCACTGGAAAAATAAATTTGTCATCTTTCACCAGTACATCCTCTATCTTTCCTTCAGGATATGCATGACATCTGTCAGCCAACTGCAGAGTGACAGTTGTTGGTCTACACTCCCCCACTCCAAGCTGCTTAAACACAGATAATGGCATCAAGTTAATACTAGCTCCCATATCACAAAGTGCTCTACCAGCATACCTATTCCCTATGGAGTAGGGTATTGTAAAACTCCCTAGATCTTTCAATTTTGTGGGAATTTTACTCTGAAGCATATGGCTACTTTCTTGTGTTAGAGCAACAGTTTCAAATTCTCCCAGCCTTCTCTTGCGCGACAAGATATCTTTTAGAAATTTCACATAATGGCATTTGCTCCAAAGCTTCCATAAAAGGTATGTTTATGTGCAATTGCTTCAGTACTTCCAGAAATTTGCTAAACTGCTTGTCTTGTTTTTGCTTCTGGAACCTTTGAGGGAAGGGTGGTGGATGTCTAAACTGCTAGTTAGATTCAGGGGTTACCCACTTATGGTTGTTTAAGTTGGTGCAGGTTGTGCCTACTGGTGTTGTAACTTCTTTTTCAGCAAGTTCTCGTTAAATGTCTGTTACAGTTGCTGTAGCTGGATCCCTGGCATCAGAGTTTTGTTGTGGAATCTGCTGTAACAAGCTTCCCTTTTGAGCTGGTTTTTGGGCTGAAGTGCATTCTGTCCCATTTTTTGTCACCTCAACTAGGGTATCTACATGTTTTTCAGATCTTAGACTAATCACTTTGCAGTGTTATTTGCTCGCTCTCCTAGGATCCTTTGTGTTGCTAGGTAAGCTTCCTTGAGTTCTGCTGCTTATTGCTGTAGCTAATTGTCCCATTTGATTTTCAAGATTCCTCAAGGACACGGCTTGACTTTGCACAATTGCTTCATTTTTTGCAATGTACTCCTTGATTAATACTTCCAATAAAGTGATTGGATCCTGATTGATATGCTTCTGCCCTTGATTCTGTTGATGAAAACCAGGTGGTTGTGGCTGTGTGTTTCTACTTAGTCCGTTCAATGCTGGAGCACTTCAATTCTGATTTCTCCATGAGAAATTTGGGTGTTGTTTCCAGCCTGGGTTGTAAGTATTTGAATATGGGTTGTTCTGAGGTTGTCGATTGAAGTTACCCACATAATTTACCCACATAATTATCAAAATCATAATCTTCACTACAGTAGACATAAGAAAGTTCAGTAACTTGCTTTACTATTGCTGGAGCAACTGCCATGACTTTTACCATATTAGTCAATGAGGTTACTTGAGCTGATAGGGCTGTAATTACATCAATGTTGTGTACCCCTACTGATCCTTTGGCTACCGGTTGCCTAGCTGAAGGCCATTGGTAATTATTATTGGCAATTCTCTCCAAAATTTCATAAGCTTCAGTGTAGGATTTGGATAACAAAGCCCCATTTGCTAAAGCATCCACCATTAATCTTGTGCTCGGGTTTAACCCATTGTAGAAAGTTTTCAATTGAATGCAACAGGGAATCCCATGATGAGGACACCTTCTGAGCAATTACTTGAACCTTTCCCAAGCCTCGTACAGACTCTCATCTTCAATTTGATGGAATGAGGTAATTTCATTCCGTAATTTTGCATTCTTTGTTGGCGGGAAGTACTTCATTAAGAATTTATCAACAAGTTCATCCCATGTAGTGATGCAATCAGATGGTAATGAATTTAACCATGCTCTTGCTCGATCCCTTAAGGAATAAGGAAAGAGCCTCAGCCTTAAGGCATCCTGTGTTGCTCCAGCAATCTTGAAGGCATCATTTACTTCCAAGAATAATTTAAAATGGAGATGAGGATCTTCATTTGGCAATCCATTGAATTACCCAACTGTTTGCAACATTTGAAACATCACTAGTTTTAACTCAAAGTTAGCAGCATCTACTTCAGGTCTGATGGTACCAGGATGGACAACTTGAGGAGTTAGCACGGCATAATCTCATATAGATCTGTCTCTGTCATTAGCCATGTAAACAATATTATTGTTGCCTGGCTGTCTCCTGTTAGCATGTTCATTCTGCTCTTCTTGAATGTTGGTTGGTTGTAAAGGCCCGTTAGGATTTAAAAATTTCCCCCAACTTACAAATTATTCATGTCTGAAACAGTCCTTGAATTTTTCTGTTCTCTTCACAATCTTCTGATAGTAAGTTCAATCTCAGGAATGAATTGGAATATCACAGATCCGTTCTTGTGCATGCACGTACTGATTTGCTAATCAATAAAATGAATCAAATTTAGTTTTAGTGCTATCACAATTTACTTTGCACTTTAAAAATAAACAATCAATCCCCAGCAACGGCGCCAAAAGCTTATTGCTTAAATTCTATAATCAATTATTAGCAATGCCAAAGTGCTAGTATACACAACAAGTAATAAAGTAATGAGTATTCAAGATCGTCTCTACATGGATTGATGTTACTCAAAGTGCCAAAGCAATCACAATAATGCAACCAACTAAAGATCGAAATAATCACTTGTCAAATTATTCTTACTTAACCACTAATTATGCAAAATAGAAATAAACTAATACTTGTACGAAATAAATTAAGTTAATTGTGTTTAAGATTCAATTGAGAGTGTAGTAGTTGAATGATCAAACTCTCCTAATGGGGGTGACTGTTGATTACCGAATTAGCACCAGTTGTTGTGGTAAGTGCTGCAGCACTGGGTAGAACAAATCTGCTTCCGCAGCTATCGCATGTTGGAAATCTCATACTATTAAATCTACTAATAATGACCAGTTGCTCATAAATTTAATGGATGGCTTTATGACCTTTAATCTCTCTACCCTACAAGGTAAACACCTATATCTAGGATATCACAAATCTTAATTCAAGTATTGCCCTTATGGGATTTAAGATGACCTAATTCAGGAAACTCAACTTAAGAACAAGTAATACTCCATTAATGTCCGCTATGACATGCCCTTTTGCTGCTCTATCTTAACTGAAATCATTAAATGGGTGGTCAACCGAAATAACAATTATGATCATAAAAACTATTAGAGTATAATGCTACAACATTATCACAGCAACATATAAGAACAGTCAAGAACCCATTGGATTATTTGTCACTCAACTACAGTTAAATTTAGTTCATATTCCAAATGAAGAAAACAAACATAAATATGCTGATCATAGAATACATCCAATCAATCAAAGGAAGAAAAATAATATGAAGTGAGCACGATGGGAGTCCAAAGCTCCTTCTCGAGTTGTCAATGATGCTGCGCAGTCCTCTCTAATCTTCCTCTTCTTCTCCCTTATAATTATTTTTGGATGATAATCAATCTGCTCCCCTGCTGTGTAGTGCGTGCCTCCTTTTTATATCGTAAATTTAGGTTAAAAACTGAAACCTTGGAGCGTGTATGTGTTTAAATTAGGAAACATGCATATCGTGATTTAATTGCTGACTGCGCCTATATTCTCTCCCGCGTTACTCCCAACTTGCTATAGCACTAGTTGCTCTAACATCCGCAACAGCTCTTGCATTATTTCCAATTGTGCTTTCTGTCTTTTGTGACCATTTTATTTCCTCCCTTTGTCCATCTACTGTCTCCGCATTCTCTCATGAATTTAAAACCTACAATTTAAAACCTGTTTTTAGCACAAATTACTGACAACAGCAGAATTTGTTACATCTCAACTAAAATGAATGTTTATGCACAAGGTCACCAAAATGTAATCAAAACACATTATTTGCTCTCTGAATGACCTTTATTCAAGTTTAGAACATATGTAATAACTCTCATTTCTTAAAGTTATCAGTTAGCATAGCTTTCCAATTTTGTGTCTGATTAACTTGTACTTATTTTAGGCTTGAAACATGTTTTGTTCATCTCTTGATTAATATCCTGTTGTTTAATTTCAATTTGGATTTTGTATGCATATTACATGTGTGCTTCTTATGGCTTTACTGTATGCTTTTAGTTTGTCTCTTGTGTAAGAAAAATGTCTTTTACTACTTACAACGATTATAATATGATGGCACTCTTTCCGGCATTGCTGATTGCTTTATTTGTTCATTATTTTTATTTTTATTTTTTTCTCTTCCTCAACAATAGGACAGACACATTCTGGAAATATTTGATGGAGCAAATCAGGCATCTACCCTCCAATTCGTCAAAAACATTAATATTGAAGGAACATTGTTCCAAAGGTACATAGTTTTCATTGCTCTTTAATTGATTTTTTTGTTGTTGCAATTAATGATACTAGGAGCCTCTTCACATCTAACTTTCTCAGCATGCTTACCATTTTTTGATTTTCAAACACTTTGACTCAATATTGATAATGAAGCTGTACACAAGATCCAAACGTTTCTGGATAGTCTTGTCATGAGTAAGAAAAAGATACCATGCCATCTTTAACATTTTTTGCAGCTTAATCTAGATTGTTTTATTTTCTTCTTGGTATTAAGCTTCCAGAATGACATGATTTCACAATGTGATACTCGTGCCCATTTTGCAGATTTCCCCCAGAGCTCCGTAAGAAGTTGAGTACGAATTGCCTGGTTATGCAAAACCACCATGTAAGAAAATTGTGCTTCACGTACGGTTAACTTGCTTTGCATTTGTGTACCTAGATTCAATTTCTTAAAAATGTGTTAAGCTTTATGTTCTAAAACAACCATCTTTTTATTGTTAGATTCAATTCTCTGTTTTAATTTCCTTCATCTTCTGTAATAATGCTAGTCACTCATGAATATCTAGCTCAATGAAAGTGTTGGGTCTAATAAGCGAGCTTTTTTGGAAATCCTACTTTGTCGTGAGCCTCTTTGATTCATGGAAGAATTCCATTTATATGGACTTCTTGTACAATTGATTCCTTAGATCAGTGCACTTCAATTTTGGGAGACAATGGACTCTAAAAATGTTTAGATTTATTAAATTATTATGGATGATTGAGTAAATAATTTGGTTGATCTGAAATTTTATGTGTTATACCATTACAACAGTATGGCATTTCACCTGAAAGAATGCAAGAAAACCAGGAGCTAGCTAAGGTTTTTAAGATCTTGACAACAAGCGTGGATGAATACAATAAGGTACAAAAGTAAATATTCCTTTGTTGAATTTATTTTATATATAAACACAGACTCAGGATATATGCCTGAATGCTTGATATTTTAATGGCAATTTATCCAGTGTTATCAATTCTAACTTCTGGTATTAATCATTATCAAGCCTATGTCTTGACAGTGCAAGCTTATAACTATCCTGTGACCTCCTTCCAATGGCATCCAGAGGTATTAACTTCAATGCTGGTCTAATAAATTAAAAATGAGAAATTTCATTCTTTCTTCAATGCCTTCCCAGCTTTACTACTTTGGCAATGGTACTTTCCATTAGTTTTCTATGAAGCTTGAGTAGAGCCTAATACAAAATATTTATTTTTGCTTGGAGTTAATTTTTTACTGGGTTTTTAATTTAATGGATAGACACATTGTGTGTTGTGATGATATTTAATTTTGTTCTTTTTTTATTTTTTTCTTTTTAAATTTTCAGGATGCAATGAAGTTCAGATGCCATATTTGGCCAATTCCATGCAAGTTGATAGCCCAGTGTATGCTTTCTTTCTATCCTTCAAACATTAATACACCATTTTTAGTACTTAAAATGAATGCAAGGAAATGGCAAAAGCAATTTTTTTTTGGGTGATTATGGACTATGGTGTTTGCTGGAATAATCAAAAGCTTTTTTTTTTTCAAAGATCAGAGAAGTACCTGCTCGTTTGATCAAATTCAACCAGCCATTTATCAACATCAATACTTAAAAGGAAGGAAAAAAAATTATCGTGCCCTCTACTTTTGTTTGTAAAGTCTTGGTTTGTGAATTCGAAGGGGGTGGAACTATATGAATTAAAGATTGCCTTAGAAAGATAGAGAATATGCATAGCTTTAAGAGGTACATCTATTAATTGCCTTGAACTCTATATTTATTGTGAATATTCTGGATTAGTAGCTCCATCAATACAATGGCTGAAATGTTTTATTATTCTAGTAGAGTAATTTGGAATGAATTGACACTAATTGCATTATGTTGTATTAGATATTAAATTTTATTATGAATTTTTTTATCTGGAAAATCATTGTTTTTTTATATAATGGGAAATAAACACTTTCTTGAAACTAGATGTTATACTGAAAACTTGAATGCTATAATTTGCTATCTCACTCTCTCTTATTCATATATATATAAGAGAATGAATTCATCATCACCTTTTTTTTTAATTTATATCTATAGTTAAATATACTCTACCTTATTTCTAATCAAATGAGTTACAACATTCTTATTCTCTAATTTTCCTTTAAGATAATTGAGTTGATATGTTTATAACTTATGAATTATTTTTTTATTTTCGAGCAAAATATGGTTATTTCTATTAAATTTTGTGTCTGTATTACTTGTTAATTTATTTTGCAACTGTTGGAATTTGGAAACCAATTTCTTTTCCTTTTTCTTTTATTTGTTTGCAGATATGATTAATATGTTTAAAGTGTTTCTTCTTCAACTTATATCCCTAACCCATCAAATTCATCGAATGAAGAAGTTGTCCGTGAATGAAGAAGCTGTCCGTGATAATGCATGATCGCAGTACTTATGTTCATGGAGTGAAAAATAATAATCCTTTTAAATTTAGCTTTTAGATTTGATAAATTTAGCCCTTAAATTTAGCTACGAGTAGAAGGAATTTGATTAGATAATAGTAGTTAAGATTATTCAATTATAAGAATAAGATGTCTTGTAATAAGACGTCTTTGTGTGTTGAAGTATTTGGATTGTGTAATATATATTGATAATATTTAAATGTTATGAAAAGCTTTGATATATAAATTGATTTTTGTTCTTATTTCTCACAGCCTTTTAATGATTTCTATAAACAAATCAATGGGCAACATGTCATTTTATATAATTATTTTTTTAAAATAATAAATAAAGTAGTGATATTATAGTAACAGTAATCACAAATACTAATATAGTATTGTAATATTTTGATATCATGGTGTTATTATTTTAGTGATACTATAGTAATAGTAATCACTGACACCACTTACAAGCGTCACTATTTTTCTGACTCCCAAATTACTGACACAATTAACAAGTGTCAATAAAAGTAATTTCTGACACTATTTAAAATTAGTAAAGACCATTTTTCTAGTAGTGCCTTGACCAAGTGTAGCATCTTACTCAAATAGTAAACCAACATCTATGGTCTTCTGATTGTATCGTAGAATCCATTTCACAACTTGCCAATGTCTTTTACCAAGATTATGCACATTCCAGCTCACTATACCGGCTGCATGTGAAATGTTAGGCCTTGTACACACCATTGCATACATCAAGCTACCCACTGCATTTGAGTATGGAACTTGTAACATGTATTCTCATTCCGCATTTGTCGAAGGAAATAGTTGTGCAAAAAGTTTGAAATGAGAAGCCAACATAATACTCACAGGTTTTATCTGCTTAGTCATGCCAAACTATTGTAGTATCTTCTTCAAGTATTGCTTCTGAGACAAGCTGACTTTGCCACAAGCTCTATCTCTGCATATCTCCATGCCAAGAATCTTCTTACCTTCACTCAGATCTTTCATCTCAAATTCTTGATTGAGTTAAGTCTTCAACTTCTCAATCACATTTTTGTTCTTCGATGTTATTAGCATATCATCAACATACAAGAGGAAATATATGAAAGATCCCTCTTGTACCTTGCGAAACTATATACAATAATCAAATTTATTTCTTGCGTACCTTTACCATTTCATAAACTGATCAAATTGCTTATACCACTGTCTCGGAGATTGTTTCAATCCATAAAATGACTTTATCAATTTAAAAACCCAATTTTCTTTAACATTGAATCCATCTGGCTGAGTCATGTACATTTCTTCTTCCAAATTACCATGTAAAAATGCAGTTTTTACATCAAGTGGAACTAGTTCAAGATCAAATTACACAACCATGGCTAGCAAAATTTGAATAGATTAATGTTTCACAACTAGAGAAAATACCCCATTGTAGTATATTCCAACCTTCTGAGCATAAACCTTCGCTACTAATCTAGCCTTGTATTGAATTTCATTTTTCCAAGGAAATACTTCCTTCTTTGCATATACCCATTTACACCCAATTGCCTTCATTTCCTTGGGCAGCGTAACCAACTCCTAAGTTCCATTGCTAGCTTCTACTGTACACTTTCAAGGCTACTTATTACTTCTCTGTAAGTGGAAGGAGCATCATTATCTACAATTGGAAATGCATAGGCCACCATATCAACAAAACGAGCAAGCTTACGAATCTCTCTTCATTACCTTTTATATGCAATTAAATCCTGTTGTTATGAAGGTTTCTAGGTTATAACCTCTTTTTCATCTTCAGTCAATGGAGAATCCCTATTTATCTCGTCGACACCCGCTGGATTAACTTTATTCTTTTTAAACTCCACACGTTGCAAAGTTCTACTGGTCTTGTCATTCTCTTGAGAATTTTTTTATTTTAACATGGTTCACTACAAGAAAACTAGCAATAGATGACAGATAGTTTATGGCGGATTTGACTTCTATCATTATAGTATGACCAAATCATGATAGAATTTTGGTTTATCATGAATTGGTGATGGTTTTGTGATAGAATTATTGTCTATCAAGAATTTATGATAGAATTCTGATTGAAATTTTTTCTATCAAGAAATTATGATAGAAATATTAATCTGACTGTATTTGATCAAACTTTTGGTGTGATAATTTATTAAAAGAAAAAGAAAAAAGTGTGTTATAATTTTATTAATAATCTAAATGATGTAAAAAATTAAATGAAAGAATTGAAACAGTGAGTTTTAGAAAAAACTACAAAATATTCTAAGTTAAAAATCCTCACTCAACACATTCATCACTCCCTCTCTCAACCTAAGAAATTGAAACTCTAAAAGCTCAAACCCTCCTCACTCACGATCAAACAAAAGTCCTACATTTACAACCAATTAACCAAAGTAAAAGAGTCGACCTTCGAATCCCACCCATAGGCCACAAGTCGACATCCTGCTAGAGGTTCTCTTTTATTCGCGAGCATTGATCGAAAATTACGAAAGAGTCGGTGTTGATTTTTTGCTTCAATTCTAGCGAAAAGGGAAGGGGCTGGAAGAGGAAGGTAACCAAATAGATACAACTAATGATCAGTAATCTGTTGGTGGTGGTGGCTGGTGAATCGCGCTGGAAGATAGTGAACGATAGTGGAGGTTTCGCTGTTGTTTGGTAGTCGTGTTTGGGGATTCTTCAACAAATCGGTGGTATTTACGGCTGGGATTTGATGGGCGAGTCTTTATGGTTCTGATGGTGGCAGAGATTGACATAAAAGATCAAAAGCAGTGGTGGCAGTGGTGATGAGCATATAATATATACATATTTTACCCTTAATTAAATAATTGCTAGTTATATTTATTTGTTACTTTTAATTAGTTGAATTGTTTTATTGAATAGGGAATTAATTAGAGATTATGGATGAAAAGTGCATAAAGAATAACAACTGGACAACATTGAAGATCAAGTCAATTTGTGGAAGCAGTTAAGCAAATATGTATGAAATTCAATCCGAAGAAGCCAGGCTAATAAATTGAATTCTCCATGCTAGTGCAAACAAAGAAGAAATTTAAAGCTAAAGTGGCCTGCACGTGAGAAGCAATTGCATGGCATTACAAAAAGAATGAAAATTCCAAGTGGGCTTCACGTGCATGGGCTCAAAGTCGGTTGTGCTTGGCTTGTTTTAAATCCTTTTGATTTGAGGATTTTGGAGGGGGTTACAATATAAAAGCCGAACTTTGGCTTTTGCAAGGAGAGAGCCGCCAGGGAGGAGAGCTGCAGACGCAAGGCATAAGAGGAGAGATAAGACGAGTGCAACAATATTTTGGCTTTCATGGCTGATTTTATTTCTCGTGTTGCTCTCAATTCAAGTATGTCTAGCTAATTTTCTTATACTGAGGTTAAGGATGAAACCCTATTCAATGAAATAATTATCTTTTTATTTAATTAATTCCCTATATATATTCTTTGATGATTATGGTTTTTTATTTCACATGATTAATTGGATGTTAATAAAACCTTTTCATCAATTCTGTCATGCATTATTGATTGTTAGGATTAATATTCGATTAAATCTATGCTTGGATTTATAAAGTTTATACATGATTATCTCTGATTCTATGTCTTTCATTAAATTGTTTACATAGAGTGCTTAGGAAACTTTGACTCTTTGTTATTCAATATGTTTACATGAGATTCTTAGATGTCATATTATCAAGCAGAAAAAGAACCTACATTAGATTTAATTACTTGGGCTTAATTGTTATATCTATGAAATGACATAGATTGATTTTGAGTTGTCACTCTAAAATTGGGGGTTAATTAATAATTAGATAATTACTAGTTGAATAGTGGTGGATTCTGAAACCTTGGTAATTCTTATCTTATTGAATTCTCCTTTATTTTAATTGCTTCCTTAGTTTAATTAGTTTAATTTCTCTTAAAACTCAATTTGATCAACTAGGTTAGAATTAATATTAATTTTAGATTTAAATTAGACTTTTCAATTTATAACAATCCCTGTGGGATCGACCTCGTTATCACTATTCTATTTCTAGATTCGTGCGCTTGCGAGTACATTAAAATTTTCACAACAAGTGGCTATTATGTGGTGGCTGGAACAAGAGCTAGAGTTTTAAGCCTAGGTAACATTTCTTCACTTTTTTGTTTCCTTTTTATTATGTTTAATTTTGAATCAATAATTTTGATTTCATTAGTGTAGCTATATATTCATCTCTATTTTCAATTTTGTGTTTCATTCTAAAAAATAAATAAAAGGATAAAAATTAATGGAAATATGAGGTTGAAATTAAAGAAAACTATTGAAATTGGAGTTTTCACTGGATATTCTCTTCTTCTCACCACACTCACAATTCCAGAGGATGGTCAAGTAAATAGTCCATCGTCATATGTGATGTTGTAGAATTGAATTTATTAATGCAATGTTCCTGCAATATGTTATGGCTTTGGTTAAATTGTGTTAACATCTTATTATCATATCATGCACTTGCCTACTAAGCTATTTATGACTGAAAATAAAATACTGCAGATTATAGCAATTGACTTGAATCGTGAGACATATGAAATAGGATTACCTATCATTAAAAAGGCTGAAGTTAATCACAAGATAAACTTCATTGAGTCCGAGGCACTTTCAGTTCTTGATCAGCTACTAAAAGATGTAAAGATTTAATACTCTGAAATATGTACCTTTGTTCCCTCCATTACTCTTCCATTCAATTGACTTTTGTTTTTAAACAAATATCCTTTCTGGAATCTGCTGCAGAGTGAAAATGAAGTCAGTTTTGACTATGCATTGTGGATGCCGACAAGGACAACTATTGTAACTACCATGAGAGGTTGATGAAGTTGTTGAAAGTGGGCGGTATAGTTGTCTATGACAACACACTCTGGGAGGGAACAGTTGCAATGCCTGAAGAGCAGGTTCCGGACCATTTTAGAGGCAACAACAGGCAACCAATATTGGACCTTAACAAATCACTTGCCGATGATCCTCGTGTCC
Organism: Citrus trifoliata; assembly: GCA_018350135.1. Classification (NCBI taxonomy): domain Eukaryota; kingdom Viridiplantae; phylum Streptophyta; class Magnoliopsida; order Sapindales; family Rutaceae; genus Citrus; species Citrus trifoliata. The sequence continues at coordinate 297,000 of VKKW01000089.1, forward strand.
AACTTTCTCATGTTGCTTTCGGTGAGTCAGTGAATATCCAGTATGTATACATATTGTATTGTGCTAGCTAAAGTTAATGGAAATATGAGGTTGCTACTAAATAATTTGATTTTATAGATAATTAGTTATAGGCTTGTTGTTATCTCTATAAAATGTATTTATCCAGAAAATATGCATTGAGCCTTAGCAAATTTCGTTTTTTCTTCCTCTAAAGAAATACACATCTACATTTTATGTCTTCTTCTCTTTGACCATAGTACAAATTGTAATTAAATCATTACTTGAGCAGCTCACTGACCTTAGCATATTGATTTGTCCTCAACATGATGTTGTTTGTCGTGTAATTACTAGACTAAAAAGGAAAGGGATGAAGCATGATCATCACATGTGCAATCTAAAAGACAAATAGTGCCTGCAGCATCAATTGCAGTTACATCTTATACTACTCTTAGTAGTTGGAAAAGAGGTTCTTTCTCCCTGCAGTTTTAGGTTTACTTTTGTTTTAGCATCCCTCGTATTCACCTTTTACTTATTTGTTATCTCATTCGATATCTTAGCCCTTAAGGACGAGGATTTGGCCCTGCTGGATAGAAAATAGATGCTGGAATTACTTCTGCATTATTACTAAGCTGACATACCATAATGCAGCTCTTTTACAGCAGCAGCTACTCTTTATTAATGTGGACAATTTTGCTCATACAAGTTTCATCTGTGACTTTTACCTTGTTTGATGCTGGAATTAGAGTGCTATTGGAAGATGGTATTGGTGCTGGAAGTTTTGCTGGAGTCTTGCTAGAAGTCTTGCTGTTAGAATATTTTCATTAATTTTTGGAAGTTTTGTTGGGTAACTTGGCTGGCTAGAATTTGAGTTGCCTTTCTTGGAGTTTAATTGGCATTTAAGTATTGTTTTATATTTTAGAATTTTTTCTTTTTTATTTGGGATGTTTTATTATGTATTGGCGGAGATGAGATTGAATACTAGATGTATTTGTTTCCAAAATTAATTTGTTGGATTGAATGGAGGTTAATTAATATTAATTGCTTTAAGTTTTTTTGACGATATTCATTTTTATTAATTAATTAAATTTGTAATCAAGAATTCACAAATAAATTACAATCATCATATAATTTTTTTAAAAAAATAACTTTATGATGGGAAATACCCATCATAACATTTGTCATAAAAAAATTTCTACCAAAAGTTTATAATAAATTTACAAATGACAATTTAATTTCCCGCCAAAAATTATAAAACGGCGGTAAAATTCCCACCAATAATAAATTTAATTTCCCGGTAATAATAAATTCAAATTCAAATTTAATTATTTTTTCACATAAAAATATTGTGAGACAGATATATGACGATAAAATACTATCATGAATTTATGACGGAAAATATTCTGTCATAAATTAATGACAGTGACATAGAAGACAGATGAATTGTCTGTCATACACCCCCTTGAAATTCTAATTATGCAACCCAAGAGGGAGGTGAATTGGGATATTAAAAATTATTCAATTTTAAAACAAAACTCAATGCAAATCTAAAACGGATATAAAGCAAGAACAAATAAATCAATCAAACACAATAAAAAGATTAAGGGAAGAGAAAACAAACACAATGATTTTTACGTGGTTCGGCAATCCCCGCCTACGTCCACGCCTTCAAGCTCACCGGGCTTGAGGATTTCACTAAGTAAGCCTCCAAGGCTTCAAATGCTTACAATTGACTTCCAAGGTATCAATGGACCTTCACAACAAGAGACTATCCTCAATCTCTTATCCCAAGTGTATCCCAACACTTACAATCTTTTAACTTGATTTTACAAAAAGGATTACAAATAAATCTCTCTCACACAATGTGTTTGATCACAAGTAAAAGATCAATGTGTGAATGAATGAGATGAGTACAAGGATTTAAACCTCAATGAAAGTTGTATTCTCAATATTTTGCTCAATGATGATCGTTGGAATTCTCCTTGTTTGAATTTGAAAGAGATTATTTATAGATGGAGCTGAAAACTAGCCGTTATTGACTTTCTACACACTGTCGGATCGCCATTAACTAGATGTCGGATCGCCGTTTAACTAGTCAATATGACCGTTAGGCTGATTTTCAAATTGTAGGATCGCCGTTATTTATATGTCGGATCGCCGTTTAGGTCTAGAGGCTAATCTTCAGTTATGTTAGATATCGGCGAGCCGTTTATCAAAATTGTCGGATCGCCGTTTAAGTTCAGAGGCTAATCTTCAATTCTGTTAGATGTCGGCGAGCCGTTATAAAGATGTCGGATCACCGTTTTCTACAGTAACTGCTACAGTGAACTATTTTATAAAATAACCACTTGACCCCAAAACTTTATATAATTGTACCATGGCCCAAAACGTTATACATTTAGCAAATAAATCCAATTTCAGAATTTCTAAATAATGCTTACTATTCCCAAAACTTTCTGAAATTATGATATAGCCCAAAATGTTATGAATACTTTTCAAAGAAATTCTTCTCCAAAATTTCAAGCAATACTTGTTGATTTAAAAGTTTTCAAAACTCTTTCAATGAAACCATAAACTTGAAAAACAAATAATTTCATAAAATCATTTTTCCATTAAATATAAAACCTTTAAAATGTGAAAATAATGATTTATTTAAAATGTATAAAAATAATTTGAGCTTTTAAAAACTGAATCATTCTTAATTTTGTTTGTTATCATCAAAATCAATATTATGGATACATATATGCTAATAATCTCCCCCTTTTTTATTATGACAAACTTTTCATGTATTTAAAAAATGATTCCAGAAATTGCTCCCCCTAAATGTAAGCTTCTCTTACAATTTAGGTAAATTAACAAATTTAAGTACATGTATTCTTCTCCTCCTCATCATCAAAAAGAAAACTTAGTGAAAAAGAAAAAGAGTAGTAAATTTGTTACCGATATTGTCTGAGTAGAAATTGGGATAAATACTCCCCCTAACAACAAGCATCACCTCAAATACAAGTTTAGTAATATTACTCCTAAATTATTATAAATCATGATACACACCATGTAATCAAATCATCATCATATCTCAAAATCATCACCATAATCACATATTAATCATCAAAACAATATTCAAAAGTCCATATTATTCTCCTCTTTTTGATAACATCAAAATGATATATTACTTTGTCTCCCCTTTTGGACAACAAAAAAGTTCAAAATGCATATTATCCAAAATCATATTATATGCACCCCCTAAATATATGGCCAATTTAAAATTTTAACCAAAATGATTTTATCCAAAAACATATCATATTTATCTCCCCCTTCATTATAAAAAAGAAAAGATAGATAGATGCAATCGAAACAAAATCATAAAAAATAATTCGATGAAGATATTACCAATTTTGTGCCAGCAAAAATTTTGGCAAAGTCTCCCCTTAAAAATGAACAAATCCTCAAATACAGAACATGGTTAAAAATACTTCCATATAAGTTTAAACAATTATAACAAACCAACAACTCCATAAATTCATCAAGCAACACACATATAATCATCAATCATCAAAATCATCAAGAAATCAATTTTAATAGTATTAATAACATTATTAGATATATTAATAAATTTCATCATCCTAAGTTCATGCCGAATTTTTTAAAATTGTTTTTCGCAAAAAGGTTTTGATTTGTTTACCAAATTAGCATGCAAAAGTTATAAGAACATATTATCAACTATCCAAACTCCATAATAAGTGAACACGTTTTAAAAATCAAGACAATTAAACTCATCAAAGATCTAATGTAACATTTTAATATAACTTAAAAAATCTCATATACTTAAAATTCTCGAAGTATATGTATTTCTCCCCTTTTTGATATTATTTAAAGCAAGTAATTCATATTCGACAATACATAAATAAAATACAAAAAATGCATCCATTCACCAATTATAGATTCCATAAGATCAAACTTCCTCAGATACATGTAATCATCAAAGCATATTCTTTATCTCAAATCTTAAGCAAAACATAAGTGTATAATTACAATATAAGATCATCAAAATCAACATAACTATTAAGATAAGCCATCATTATGAGTAAAGAACAAGTGATCAAATTCATAAGCAAAATAAGTCATTAGTGCAAATTTTATAAATAATATAACACAATTAATGGCATATGAATTCACACATACATAAGAGATAGACAATGATGATAGACAATTAAGAAGATGAAATCAAAGACCATACAATCATCAAAATCAAACAAAGGCATCATGATAAATTACTCAATGTTATACACAATGATAATTCAATTATGTAAACATATTATCATACTTTCACAAATTCAAGCTTCTATCCATTTATCATGATCCATTCAACAAAATTAATATGGCAAGAATTGTTACCAAAACAATTAAATCATCTTACCTCATCTTTTTCTTCTAGATCATACTCAAGTGATTATCTTCACAAGTTTTCATCAAGGAACTTCTCCACCATTCCTTGATTGTGGTACGTACAAAGAAAACATTCACGTTGTGCCCTTTGGTACCCAAATACTATTAGGTCCTTGAGTGTTAGCAATGGTTCCTTTTGGAACCCAAACACATTTTACTCCATAATATACTTTTCTTTTAATAGGACAACCAAACTTCATGTGACCGTTTTGATTGCAATAATGACATACAACTTGATTGTTAATAGATGTACTCTTCAAAAAGTAGTTCTTATAATACTTTTGTTTTAAATTTGGCTTATAACCAAGTCCTCCTTTATCAAACACACATTTTTGTGAATTAATCAAGTTATCCAACATCTTTTGTCCATTTGTAAATTTTAAAACAATCTCATTTAACTCATTGATCTTCTTCTTAAGCATTTCATTTTCCTTTTTCAAGTCATCTATGTGAAATTCTAGATGCTCATGTAAAGTGCTAGGTTTCTCATTTAATAATGTAACTCTATCATGCAATGTTTTATTCTCTAATTCTAGACATGTAATCTTTGCAGATAGAGATTCATTTTCATTTTTGAGTTCTACCATTTTCTTTTTAAGACATGCATTCTTTTTACCAATTTTCATCCACTCATCATGCAATTCTTTAAAAGCATCATGTAATTCATCATAAGTAGGAAGATCATTTACCTCATCAAGTTCATCATCCGATTCATCTCCAATTGCTATAAGAGCTAGATTTGTCATTTCTTGATGCTTTTCATCATCACTTGTTTCCTCCTCGCTATCATCCCATGTGGCTACCATTGCTTTCTTCTTGAGCTTGTTGAGAAGAGGGCATTCCGATCTTATATGGTCAGATTTCTTGAACTCATAACATTTGATTACTTCCTTCTTCTCCTTTCGGTTCTTGAGCTCTCTAAATTTTCTTCGCTCACTGGATTTCTTAAAAGAATTTCTGAACTTCCTAGCCAGCATATTCATCTCCTCCTCATCTAGCTTGCTTTCCTCATCACTATCATATTTCGAGGCTTTAAGAGCAATGCTTTTCTTCTTCTCCTCATTGCCATTTTCGGCTGTCAAGTCTTCCTCATAAAAAATAAGAGAACCAACTAAATCATCAATAGGTAAGATATTTAATCTTTGGCTTCCTCAATGGCAGTCATTTTTTGTCTCCATTCCTTAGCTAGTGGCCTAATAAATTTCTTAACTTTCTCGCTATTTGAAAAAAGTCTTTCCTAGGGCTCCTAGAGTGTTCACTATGTCCGTAAATCTAGTATACATAGAATATACACTTTCATTTTGTTCCATTTTGAACAATTCATATTGCCGAGTGTACCTTCTAGTTATGCAACCCAAGAGAGGGGTGAATTGGGATATTAAAAATTATTCAATTTTAAAACAAAACTCAATGCAAATCTAAAACGGATTTAAAGCAATAACAAATAAATCAATCAAACACAATAAAAAGATTAAGGGAAGAGAAAACAAACACAATGATTTTTACGTGGTTCGGTAATCCCCGCCTACGTCCACGCCTCCAAGCTCACCGGGCTTAAGGATTTCACTAAGCAAGCCTCCAAGGCTTCAAATGCTTACAATTGACTTCCAATGTGTCAATAGACCTTCAAAACATGAGACTATCCTCAATCTCTTAACCCAAGTGTATCCCAACACGTACAATCTTTTAACTTGATTTTACAAAAAGGATTACAAATGAATCTCTCTCACACAATGTGTTTGATCACAAGTGAAAGCTCAATGTGTGAATGAATGCGATGAATACAAGGATTTAAAGCTCAATGAAAGTTATATTCTAATATTTTGCTCAATGATGATCGTTAGAATTCTCCTTATTTGAATTTGAATGAGTTTATTTATAGATAGAGCTGAAAACTAGCCGTTATTGACTTTCTGCACACTGTTGGATCGCCGTTAAATAGATGTCGGATCGTCGTTTGACTGGTCAATATGACCGTTGGGCTGATTTTCAAATTGTAGGATCGTCGTTATCTATATGTCGGATCGTCATTTAGGTCTAGAGGCTAATCTTTAGTTCTGTTAGATATCGGCGAGCCATTTCTCAAAATTGTTGGATCGCCGTTTAGGTCCAGAGGCTAATCTTCAATTCTGTTAGATGTCGGCGACCTATTATAAAGATGTCGGATTGCCGTTTTCTACAGTAACTGCTACAGTGAATGATTTTGTAAAATAATAATTTGACCCTAAAACTTTATATAATGTTACTATGGCCCAAAATGTTATACATTTAGCAAATAAGTCTAATTTCAGAATTTCTAAATAATTCTTACTATTCCTAAAACTTTCTGAAATTATGATATACCCCAAAATACTATGAATACTTTTCAAAGAAATCCTTCTCCAAAATTTCAAGCAATACTTGTTGATTTAAAAGTTTTCAAAACTCTTTCAATGAAACCATAAACTTGAAAAACAAATAATTTCATAAAATCATTTTTCCATTAAATATAAAACCTTTAAAATGTGAAAATAATGATTTATTTAAAATGTATAAAAATAATTTGAGCTTTTAAAAACTGAATCATTCTTAATTTTATTTGTTATCATCAAAATCAATACTATGGATACATATATGCTAACACCCCTTTTATGACAGCTATTTCCCGTCATCTATTACTTGTTTTCTTGTAGTGGTTGATTCATCAAAAGTCACATCTCTGCTGAAAATAATCTTCTTTGTAACAGGACACCAGTGACAGTATCATTTTACTCTACTAGTTATTCTCATGAACAATACTTTCTTTACTCTTAGATCTAACTTATATCCCTTTTACATGATAATAAGAAATGGAACCAAAAACATGTAAAGAATCATAATTAGTAACAGGATTACCAGTCCACATCTCCACGGGTGTTTTACCCTTAATTGCAGCTGATGGTAAACGATTGATCAGATGCCACACATATATAACTGCCTCAGCCCAAAAATACTTGCCCAATTCAGCATTAGACAACATACACCGAACTTTTCTATTATAGTTTGGTCCATGCGTTCTACCATCCCATTATGTTGTGGTTTATCTCAAACAATGAATGTCACACAATTCCCTCATCTCAGCATACTTGTAAAAACATATCATTCCTGTATTCGCCATTATTGTTTGAGCAAAGTTTTTCGACCTTTTGACCAGTCTGAGTCTCGACCATCTTCTTTTATTTCAGGAATGTCTCTAAAACTTCTTTCTTGTTCTTCATCAAATACTCCCAAACTTTTCTTGAATAATCATCAACAAAAGTAGTAGAATTGTGCATACCTCCCAATGAATATGTTGTGGTAGGTCCCCACACACCACTAATAACATAGTTTAGAATCCCTTTTGTATCGTGAATTACCAAACCAAACTTTACCCTTGTCTGCTTGGCCAAAACATAAAGTTCACAAAATTCTAATTTGTACGAATTTATACTTTTCAATAAGCCTTACTTTACAAAAGTCTGCAAATCTTTTTCACCAGCATGTCCCAAATACATATGTCACAATTTAGTTACTTCTAAATCTGTATCTTTTTCAAAAATTATTGATGTTGATCTAATAATTATACTTCTTTGGAAATAGTATAAATTTATTTCTCTTTTTCTCTTTCATTACGTAGCGCCCCAGTTGCTACTTTTAAAAATCTATCTCTCATAGTAATTATGAGCCCTTAAGATTCTAGGACTCCTAACGAGATGACATTTTTCTTCAAACTTGGTACATTGCAAACATACGTCAAGACCTTGGATTGAGCGATCATGATTCTTTAATTGGATTGTACATATTCCCATGGTTTTACAGGCATTAACATTGCCTATAAAAACAACTCCACCGTCCAGCTCCTTGAAGCAAGAAAACCAGCCCTTATTAAGACACATATGATAAGTACAACTCGAATCCAAAATCCACTTATCTGAGTGACATGTCAACATTATACTAACCAAACTAAAGCCTAACTCTTCATCATGCTTTGCTTCACATGTATCAGAAATAGCCTTGCCCTTTTGTAACTTAGGACAATTCTTTTTCTAATACTCTTTCTCGCGACAAAAAGCACATTCATCTTCGGCAGGTCTCTTATTAGACTTGCTCTTTTTTTCCAGGTTTGCAACTTTGTGAACGGCCTTTTACTGTCAATGCTACTGCAATTGTGTATCTATGATCCTTTATATCTTTCTTTCTGATCTTAAAGTTGTACAACACACTGCATACAGTATCAAATATGAAACTATCTTTCCCATGAAGTAAAGTGGTGGTGAGATGATCATATTTATCAAGAAGAAAATATAACAACAACAATGCCTTATCTCCATCTTCAAATTTCTCATCTAAATTCATCAAATCTGCCAATATCATGTTGAATGAGTTCACATGGTCATTCATCGACATCCCAGGTGTGTACGTGAATCGATAGAGTTTTTTCTTCATATAAATCCTATTTTCAATGCTTTTCTTCATGTAATTTTCTTCCAGTATTTTTCATAATTTCTTTACTAATGTTTCTCTTATGACAGAGTACTTCTGATCTTTAGTCAGACATAGATAAATAATACCACATGCTTGTCTATTGATCTTTATCCACTCATTGTTTTCCATCTTGTCATGTTTTTCTTCAAGGATGGGGTGTCTAACTCTTACTGACATAAGACATCCAACATCTCACATTACCACATACCAAAATTATTGTTACCATCGAACTTCTACACTTCAAATTTTGCATTTGTCACGATAGTCCTCGCTGATGAAGATGAGAACAATGCCTCTGCCATCCTTTTTTATTACCTAACATGGACAAATAATGCCTACATGTCTATTTGTATAGATAATTCACCAGGAATGTTCCCAGAATAAAGGGGTCACAATGGTCCTGCTTAAAATCCAGACTCCTTAAACTCTTATCGTCTTGTTGACAGAACTTTCTTAGACATGTATTTATCTACACAACTACATTGTAGGCGCATGATGCTCCCAAGTACGAATTGTTGGCTCCACCGTATTCATGAACAGTACCATATAGTGAGTATTACCGTACACATGAACAATACCGTATACCCCAAACACAAACCTTCGACTCTGATTCCAATTGTTGAGAAAGTATAGGTTAAGCAATTACCAATATTATGGTGACTGTGACTTCTAAAGAAACATAAATGTGGTGATAAACAAATGTAAAGAAAATATGACACAATAATTTACGTGGTTCGGCGTAATGCCTACATCCATGGACAAAAACTGGAAGATAATTTTACTAATAATGAGAATTTATAAAATTTGGGAAAATTCTCAAAACCCAATACCCTATGCACTCAAATGGATCCCCTTAGCACCCAAGGAAATCCTTTTCTAAAACTCACTTGGAATGAGCTTAAATCTCACAAATTTTGGATGGGTTACAAATGTATTGTGCTTCTCTATTTATAGGCCAAGCTTAAAATATGAATGCATGGAAAATATCTTGGCCATTTTTCAATTTTAATGGCTTTGGTACTGACTTTACGAAGAGTAAGAATTTCATGCTAACACATGCAATTGTAGTAAAAAAGTTGCTAGCCATATGCTTATGCTCAAGAAAAGGTTGGCTTCAGTTTTGACTTTTCAACAAGAGCAATGTCTAACAATATAATTATTCTAAGATGCAGACTTTTGCATTTTACCAAAGATTGATTAAATGTTAGATAATTCCAAAAACAACACCGTGTACCTAACAAAGAATTGCCCCCTATCAAATTTGACTTCAACTTCCCTCGTTTAATTTATTGTCGCACTCAGTTATGATGAAATGAAGGTAAAATGTAGTGAATTAAGACTTGTGGTAAGGTACTTCTTCTCCAATCCATCAGTTTTTAGTACCCATGGTGGTAATGACTTGAGAATAAGGCCGTATGTATAGTGACAACTACGGCTTTATATAGTTTATTGTAAGGGTCATTCTATAATGCCGTAATTAAATTTACGGCATTGATGCCGTAATGGACGTGGACCGTTAGATTTGAATAAAAAATCTCTACCATTAATTCTAAATAAATAGGTAACCTGTTACTTAAGTAGCAGGTAATTACTCTTTTTTGTTCAAGTTCCAGGTTACATTTACCAATTTTACGTGTGATTTACAAGTTTTATGAAACTTTTACAAGTTAATGTTGATTTACAAGTTTTATGCAACATTTACAAGTTTTTGTTTTGTTTACAAGTTTTTCTTACAATTTATAACTGTAACATTAATTTACCTATTTTTTCATTAATTTATTAGTTTTATGTGTGGTTTACACATTTTTTATTTTATTTCACAATTAATGTCAATTTACTAGTTCTATGTCATTTTTATAAGTTTTTGTTTGGTTTACAAGTGCTTCGTGCAAATTACAATTCCAACATTAATTTACCATTTTTTTATTAATTTACTAGTTTTATGTGTAATTTACATATTTTTTGTTTTATTTCACACTTAATGTGAATTTACAAGTTCTATGTCATTTTTCTAAGTTTTTGTCTTGTTTACAAATTCTTCTTACAATTTACAACTCGAACATTAATATACCATTTTTTTCCATACATTTACTAGTTTTATGTGTGGTTTACATATTTTTTGTTTTATTTCACAATTAATGTGAATTTACTAGTTCTACATCATTTTTCTAAGTTTTTGTTTTGTTTACAAGTTTTTCGTATAAATTACAACTCCAATATTAATTTACTCATTTTTCCATCAATTTACTAGTTTTATGTGTGATTTACACATTTTTTGTTTTATTTCACAATTGATGTCAATTTACTAGTTTTATGTCATTTTTCTAAGTTTTTGTCTTGTTTACAAGTTCTTCTTACAATTTACAACTCGAACATTAATTTACCATTTTTTTCATTAATTTACTAGTTTTATGTGTGGTTTACATATTTTTTGTTTTATTTCACACTTAATGTGAATTTACTAGTTCTACATCATTTTTCTAAGTTTTTGTTTTGTTTACAAGTTTTTCATATAAATTACAACTCCAATATTAATTTACTCATTTTTCCATCAATTTACTAGTTTTATATGTGATTTACACATTTTTTGTTTTATTTCACAATTAATGTCAATTTACTAGTTTTATGTCATTTTTCTAAGTTTTTGTCTTGTTTACAAGTTCTTCTTACAATTTACAACTCGAACATTAATTTACCATTTTTTTCATTAATTTACTAGTTTTATGTGTGGTTTACATATTTTTTGTTTTATTTCACACTTAATGTGAATTTACTAGTTCTATGTCATTTTTCTAAGTTTTTGTTTTGTTTACAAGTTTTTCGTACAAATTACAACTCCGGCATTAATTTACTCATTTTTTCATCAATTTACTAGTTTTATGTGTGATTTACACATTTTTTGTTTTATTTCACAATTAATGTCAATTTACTAGTTATATGTCATTTTTATAAGTTTTTGTTTTGTTTACAAGTTCTTCGTGCAAATTACAATTCCAACATTAATTTACCATTTTTTAAATTAATTTACTAGTTTTATGTGTGGTTTACACATTTTTTGTTTTATTTCACAATTAATGTCAATTTACTAGTTTTATGTCATTTTTCTAAGTTTTTGTCTTGTTTACAAGTTCTTCTTACAATTTACAACTCGAACATTAATTTACCATTTTTTTCATTAATTTACTAGTTTTATGTGTGGTTTACATATTTTTTGTTTTATTTCACACTTAATGTGAATTTACTAGTTCTATGTCATTTTTCTAAGTTGTTGTTTTGTTTACAAGTTCTTCGTACAAATTACAACTCCAACATTAATTTACTCATTTTTCCATCAATTTACTAGTTTTATGTGTGATTTACACATTTTTTGTTTTATTTCACAATTAATGTCAATTTACTAGTTTTATGTCATTTTTCTAAGTTTTTGTCTTGTTTACAAGTTCTTCTTACAATTTACAACTCGAACATTAATTTACCATTTTTTTCATTAATTTACTAGTTTTATGTGTGGTTTACATATTTTTTGTTTTATTTCACACTTAATGTCAATTTACTAGTTCTACATCATTTTTCTAAGTTTTTGTTTTGTTTACAAGTTTTTCGTATAAATTACAACTCCAATATTAATTTACTCATTTTTCCATCAATTTACTAGTTTTATATGTGATTTACACATTTTTTGTTTTATTTCACAATTAATGTCAATTTACTAGTTTTATGTCATTTTTCTAAGTTTTTGTCTTGTTTACAAGTTCTTCTTACAATTTACAACTCGAACATTAATTTACCATTTTTTTCATTAATTTACTAGTTTTATGTGTGGTTTACATATTTTTTGTTTTATTTCACACTTAATGTGAATTTACTAGTTCTACATCATTTTTCTAAGTTTTTGTTTTGTTTACAAGTTTTTCATATAAATTACAACTCCAATATTAATTTACTCATTTTTCCATCAATTTACTAGTTTTATATGTGATTTACACATTTTTTGTTTTATTTCACAATTAATGTCAATTTACTAGTTTTATGTCATTTTTCTAAGTTTTTGTCTTGTTTACAAGTTCTTCTTACAATTTACAACTCGAACATTAATTTACCATTTTTTTCATTAATTTACTAGTTTTATGTGTGGTTTACATATTTTTTGTTTTATTTCACACTTAATGTGAATTTACTAGTTCTATGTCATTTTTCTAAGTTTTTGTTTTGTTTACAAGTTTTTCGTACAAATTACAACTCCGGCATTAATTTACTCATTTTTTCATCAATTTACTAGTTTTATGTGTGATTTACACATTTTTTGTTTTATTTCACAATTAATGTCAATTTACTAGTTATATGTCATTTTTATAAGTTTTTGTTTTGTTTACAAGTTCTTCGTGCAAATTACAATTCCAACATTAATTTACCATTTTTTAAATTAATTTACTAGTTTTATGTGTGGTTTACACATTTTTTGTTTTATTTCACAATTAATGTCAATTTACTAGTTTTATGTCATTTTTCTAAGTTTTTGTCTTGTTTACAAGTTCTTCTTACAATTTACAACTCGAACATTAATTTACCATTTTTTTCATTAATTTACTAATTTTATGTGTGGTTTACATATTTTTTGTTTTATTTCACACTTAATGTGAATTTACTAGTTCTATGTCATTTTTCTAAGTTGTTGTTTTGTTTACAAGTTCTTCGTACAAATTACAACTCCAACATTAATTTACTCATTTTTCCATCAATTTACTAGTTTTATGTGTGATTTACACATTTTTTGTTTTATTTCACAATTAATGTCAATTTACTAGTTTTATGTCATTTTTCTAAGTTTTTGTCTTGTTTACAAGTTCTTCTTACAATTTACAACTCGAACATTAATTTACCATTTTTTTCATTAATTTACTAGTTTTATGTGTGGTTTACATATTTTTTGTTTTATTTCACACTTAATGTCAATTTACTAGTTCTACATCATTTTTCTAAGTTTTTGTTTTGTTTACAAGTTTTTCGTATAAATTACAACTCCAATATTAATTTACTCATTTTTCCATCAATTTACTAGTTTTATATGTGATTTACACATTTTTTGTTTTATTTCACAATTAATGTCAATTTACTAGTTTTATGTCATTTTTCTAAGTTTTTGTCTTGTTTACAAGTTCTTCTTACAATTTACAACTCGAACATTAATTTACCATTTTTTTCATTAATTTACTAGTTTTATGTGTGGTTTACATATTTTTTGTTTTATTTCACACTTAATGTGAATTTACTAGTTCTATGTCATTTTTCTAAGTTTTTGTTTTGTTTACAAGTTTTTCGTACAAATTACAACTCCGGCATTAATTTACTCATTTTTTCATCAATTTACTAGTTTTATGTGTGATTTACACATTTTTTGTTTTATTTCACAATTAATGTCAATTTACTAGTTATATGTCATTTTTATAAGTTTTTATTTTGTTTACAAGTTCTTCGTGCAAATTACAATTCCAACATTAATTTACCATTTTTTAAATTAATTTACTAGTTTTATGTGTGGTTTACACATTTTTTGTTTTATTTCGTACTTAATGTGAATTAACTAATTCTATATCATTTTTCTAAGTTTTTGTTTTGTTTACAAGTTCTTCGTACAAATTACAACTCCAACATTAATTTACCATTTTTTAAATTAATTTACTAGTTTTATGTGTGGTTTACACATTTTTTGTTTTATTTCACACTTAATGTGAATTAACTAATTCTATGTCATTTTTCTAAGTTTTTCTTTTGTTTACAAGTTATTCGTACAAATTACAACTCCAACATTAATTTACTCATTTTTCCATCAATTTACTAGTTTTATGTGTGATTTACACATTTTTTTGTTTTATTTCACACTTAATGTGAATTTACTAGTTCTATGTCATTTTTATAAGTTTTTGTTTGGTTTACATGTGCTTCGTACAAATTACAATTCCAACATTAATTTACCATTTTTTATTAATTTACTAGTTTTATGTGTAATTTACATATTTTTTGTTTTATTTCACACTTAATGTGAATTTACAAGTTCTATGTCATTTTTCTAAATTTTTGTCTTGTTTACAAGTTCTTCTTACAATTTACAACTCGAACATTAATTTACCATTTTTTCCATACATTTACTAGTTTTATGTGTGGTTTACATAGTTTTTGTTTTATTTCACAATTAATGTGAATTTACTAGTTCTATATCATTTTTCCAAGTTTTTGTTTTGTTTACAAGTTTTTCGTACAAATTACAACTCCAACATTTATTTACTCATTTTTCCATCAATTTACTAGTTTTATGTGTGATTTACACATTTTTTGTTTTATTTCACAATTGATGTCAATTTACTAGTTTTATGTCATTTTTCTAAGTTTTTGTCTTGTTTACAAGTTCTTCTTACAATTTACAACTCGAACATTAATTTACCATTTTTTTCATTAATTTACTAGTTTTATGTGTGGTTTACATATTTTTTGTTTTATTTCACACTTAATGTGAATTTACTAGTTCTATGTCATTTTTCTAAGTTGTTGTTTTGTTTACAAGTTCTTCGTACAACTTAC